>CM069858.1:87356692-87956692 GCA_036172795.1 Pelodytes ibericus | reverse complement strand
AGGATGGCATAGAGAGATATATTGCTATTGCATCAGCAATACATGTATTACACTATATTTGCAGTTGTTAGGAGATTTGAGGGAAAACTGATAAAACAGTTTCTTTGTGTTTACTTGATGCAGTAGTTCTCTAAAAATAAAATAAATAAACCACAGAAAAATAACTAAAAAACACAAAAATTTATAAATATAATGTGATTTTATAACACAAATATATGCATATATATATATATATATATATATATATGCACACGCACAGTCCGCTAGGGCAGTAAATAGGCACAGTCTTGTGGAATCACTGAAATTTATTGTATTTACATAAATTGTACAGTCCACTTCAGCATGAAGCACTGGAAACATAAATCACAAAGGAAACTCCTACAAACAAATCATATCTCATCTGAGCTCTTCCTACCATAGATTTCCCTTACTATCAGGGTTTAAACTAGATAAAACACAGGTATCACCAACCTTAGAGAATGTCAGCAGTTGCTGCACTCCAGTTCTCTCACTTGCAGCCTACCCTTAAATAAGAAAATAAAAATCTCTTTTGCCTGTCTACCAGACATGCATTAATTTCAGTCACTGCTACTGAATAATTGCAGCTGAGCAGTGTGTTGGAGTTCGTCTGAACTCCTGGCCTGGACTCTTATTTCCCTGAGTTGTCTGTAAACTGTGGAGTAGAGCACAAACCTGCCTCAGTCTCCTAAGGCTCCTCCCCAGGTGCCACAATTTCACTGTATCATTATGGTTCACACAGCACACACTCCCGCAAGGGCTAAACATTATATGCCCCTCTAATAAATCTAGAGGTGACATAGACAATCCCCTTATGTTGCAACAAATTCAAACAAAGTTTATCCATGTGATAACTGCAAAAAAGTGGTTTTAGCTATAAAAGGGGTTGGAGAACTACCAATTTACTTCTATTAACCACAAGGGCCTTCAGTTTAAAGTGCTTGTCAATCTTATGTTGATAGTAAGTCTCCCCATGTGTGGCCTGTCTGATCCAGGGGTTTCTCCCTCATTTGAGGCTACACATTAGGTATCTGCAGTAGTTTTCACAAGAAGTCATTTGAAGATCTGTCTAGTATATACTTTTTTAAGATTGTAACATCATCTTGCTTTTTGTTTTCATCGTTTACTAGTGTAAAATTATTTTATCTGTTTGGTCCAATTTAACATACTGCTATTGTTAATAAACTGTTTCTATGCTTATTATTTGTTATAACTTTGTTCCCGTTTGCAGGAAAAGGAACATTCATACTCGTGTCATCAAAGATGAAAAATGCTGAAGCTTTTCATTCTTCATTGCTAAAATGAAGATCATTCCACAAAAAAAATTAAAAAAATAAAATGAATGACTTTTTATAATTTCATCATTGTATTTTTTCACTTTCACTTGCTTTAAAGTTCAATAGTTTGTTCCAAATTCACTTAATATCTTACCAGCTAATACTGTTCTGGGTGAAAAGAATTGCAAGCATCACCTAGAATCTGCACTTTTAAAGTGAAATAAACAAAATAACAATAAATACAGAATGGACAATAGAAAGATAAAAAATGTTGTCCATTCTTATTTACTAGCAAATGTTATGTTTTAATAGAGGAAAAATATTTCTTTAATACACAAAAGGGGTTTTAAATCTGTATTGCACATGCATTGGAGCATCAGATAAATGAAAAGTAATGACCATTTCAGCAATTCTCTTTACACTCTGCCCATTTCTCCCAGAAAAAGAACAACTAACCTTTTTTTTTTTTTACTCTTAGTCAATAATTAATTTTAGTGAACTAATTATTTTTTTGGGGGGACTTACTTTATACTTTATTTCATTCATAGAGTCCCCAGCCCCTGCTAGGGACTCTTTGAATATTAAATCCAAATTGCATTGCTGACAATTGTGTTAGCAATTAGGAAAATACCAGTCTGGTGAACTGTGCATGTGCATGCGTGATTCTTCTTCCACCGCAGAATCATGGAAAATCTACTTACCATGATTTTTAAAAGACACAACCATGCATGCACACGTGTGCCCACACAGTTCACCTTCAGGCACCTTACAGAATTGTGCCTTCGGGAATCTTACATAATTGCTGACACAGGCTGTATCACAAATGTAACTTGGATGCCACATTTGGCCCCTTCCACATTTGGCCGCTTGGTTCATTTGTGACAGTGGCACAACTGAGGTAAGGTGTCAGAAATAAAGGTTGTGTGTCTATGAATCAAATAAAGTATAAAGTAAGTCCTCACACAAAAAAAAATAAGCTCAATTAATTTAATTATTGACTCAAAAAAGATTTAGTTGTCTTTTAAAATTTTTGCAGGTTTTAAGGTGGTAAATGTGACTGACCGCCTCTGTGTACTGTAAAAATGGAAGTGTGTATACAGTGTTGTTGAGTGAACTGTATGTGTTGTTGTTGAAACGTGCGTCGTTGTGATAAGGCAATGTGTAGTATGTATATTTTAAAATGAACCAATTTAAAAAAAACACCTACTCAAGCTACCTATGGATCAACAAAATAAATTACTGATGCATTACTACAAAAATTAAAACAAAAACAATAATAATAGAAGGAATACTTTACGAAGCAGATTAAAACTGTTAAAAGTATTTTGTTCAACCTAGTGGATTTGAGGAGCGCATTTTCAGTTAAAAAAAAAGATTCTAGGAGAAATCTACATAGAAGTGAGAAAATGTCCCTTCTGCAGTCACATGTAGGGCATAAGCAAACATTCTATCTTAAAATTCTATCTTATGAGTAAAAAAGGAGTGAAAATAGCTCTCAAAACATTGGCTATAATTTCTTACTTTCACAGAATACAAAACAGGATAGCAGCATGGTTACTGCAATGTAGCCACTGAACACATCAAATCATTTATGATTTTTTGTAACACATATAATGTACATTCAGGGAAGGTCTTTTGGGTGTGTGACCTATGCGACCACACAGGGCACAACACCAGGGGTCTGACAACAGCGGTGGCTGGGGAGATCAAAATATCTCCCCTCATCAGCCCTCTTTGTGTAGTGTGCGGGAGAGGAAGGCAGGATGTTGATACCTCTCACTCCCTCCATGTCTGCAGAAGTCAGAGTGACAGGGGTCACATGACCAGATAGTAAAGAAAGCAATGTCCCAGGGGACAAGCCGGCTCCACTCAGAAATGAGTATTAACCTCCCATATGCAAATTTTACCGTTGCTGGGGTGCTGGGTCACGCTGTGAAGGCAGCTGAATGAAGTACACCAGAGAAGAAAGACGCTAGCACTCCTCAGTCCAGTAGAAAATAAACTATGGATTTATTGCATCGGATCCATAAAAAAGAAACAAAGCAGGAACACAGACAGGGTGGAGTACGCCTTACGCATTTCGTGCCTAATCGGCACTTAATCATAGGCTAGTGCAGGAAAGAGTGTGGTAAGCATAAATAATGTGTGACAACCAATAGATAAAAAGGTCAAATTATTTACTGTGAAATACAACATCTTATAGTTAAAATTCTAAGCGTTAACCCATTTATTTAAAAAACATCAATTATATGTGATACAAATACAACTGTTCATCTATTACATAGCATTTAGTGATGGCCAAATTATTAATATACATGCAATACATAGATCAGATATTAAATCAAAAAATATAGTGAATGCAAAATTGCTTGTGTACGTGAAGTGTCGTGTAATATGGAGATATTAAACATCTCGTAACAATTGTTTGTATATATTGTAAAATCAAAAGGAAAAATATGTCTAAAAAATTAGAGATAAGTATCTAAAAATGAGTAGATGCGTATTGGAATGTTCTTCTGCATATATATTAAAATAAACATGCAACAAGTTGCGAGGAACATATAGTGTGGCTGTCTAAAAATAAAGAAGGGAGCTTTAAATACTAGAGAAAAATAGACTAAAAATGTTTACATTTTTTAAAGATAAAAAATATATAAGCTCTATTACTTTTCAGATGAGACAGCCTGTTCTTGGCAACAGTTGCATGTTGCATTAAGCAGTAACTGACTCTTGAAGTCTTCTTAGTCGCTGAAAAAGAAGAAGGGAAAGAAGAAGTAAAGCCAGATATAAATGCCATACATAATATGGAGAATTTATCAGGACATGATAAATGTATAATGTATAATACTATCATCCCAAAAATATATCAATTGTAGAATGATGAATCAGTTGTAAAATAAGACCAATTCCCATAATAAACAAAATAGTTTTAATTAGTCAGTTCTCTCTATTTTTGTATATGATTTGAACTATTATTGCGAAATAAGATATAAACTATAGTATCATAGTATCTAAAAGAAACAAGATATGTCAAATTCAGATTTCATACCTATTGGTTGTCTAGTTCCTAAGTGAAAAATCCAGTAAGCTTCCTGGCGACAAAGACGCTGATGAGTGTTTCCTCCTCTAGGACCAATAGTAATTGTATCTATAATTGACACCTTGAAGTATTGGGTGTTATTGTTGCAGCAGGATAAAAAGTGGCGTGCTACAGGGGTATTGGAGCGATTGTCGATGTCATTGAGATGTTCTCTTATGCGACATTTGAGTGCTCTACTGGTTCTTCCCACGTATTGTTTATTACAGTGGGTACAAGAGACAACGTAGATAACATTAGAAGTGTTACAATTGGCGTAATTTTGACTGGAAAAGATTTTTCATTCGCATGTGAGACAATGTCTTGTTTTTTGGTGACATGTCTACATGTTCTACAAACTCTGTTGCCACATGGAAATGTCCTCACTGTATTAAGCCATTTGCCTCGATTAGTATTGGGGCTTGTATTGGACACTTTTGAGGAGAAAAGGCTTGGTGAGAGTAGATCCCTTAGAGGAAACAGAAAAAAGACTAGCGCATTTTCTGTGTCCAAGCAGCATCAGCCTATGTGTTTCTCTGCAAACACACGTGAACAGTAAACAATAAAATAATAAATAGTGGTAGGTGAGCTAAGTGACTTTCACCAATGTGGTAAAAAGGAAAAACTGATAATTGCCTTGTAAGATGATTCACTCCTACAGGTCGATGTTTCTATTTGTCTCAAAAAAAGAAAAAGACAGAGAAACATAAACCATAGTGTAGTACAGTGCAGATATGTGGAGTGTTATAAAGATTATAAGCCAATGCACTCACAAACAGATAAAAAGGGATAGCTTCTCTGGTAATCCTCATGCAGTCTTCTTACAGCAGAATAATTGAGGAATAGAAGGAGAGACGGTGAGTATGTAGTACAATACAAAATATGTAATGTAAAAAGTAGTAGCTTACATAATAGATGTGGAGTAACCAGCACAGTGGATAATCTTAGAAGATGTCCTGTCCCACAATGGTATTAAACTCCAAATAGACAATATTACAGAGAAGCAATAATAAAAGAATGTATAAAAAAGAGAAAAGTTCAGGTCTGCAGTAAGTAAAGTAAATCACTCTACGCGTTTCGCCTTTGCGAAGGCTTCCTCCTGGCGTGTGGTTTCTGTACTTGTTTTCATTCTTTAAATAGTCACGCTACTTCACTTCCGGGTTCTTCTCTCCGTGATGTCATCGCGCCTCCTTCTCGAGATTTCCGACGGAACGTAGCGTGATTTCGGCCATATGGTTGGCTTGGTTGACAGCATAACGTAGAAAAACGGAGAGAACACGTAAGGCAGTGTTTTAAAGTCCATTTTGCCTTTTCTCTTATGGGACATCATGTAATACATAGGCAAAAAATAATCAAAATAGTATTAGGGTATATTGAATTTGTATTTAGAAGAAAGAAAAACTTATATATGTATATATAAAAAAATATTAAAAATATGATATTTTAATATGTAGAAAGATATAAAATGGTATTTTAACCCCTTAACGCATTTGGACGTGTATATACGTCCTGAAAAGCACGGTCCTTGAGGACCATGAGGACATATATATACGTCCTCCGTTTACATGTAGTGTTGCGCTCCTTACAAAGAAAAAAATATTTTCCTTCGCTCTGAAACCGCTACTTGACTGCCCCTAGAGGCAGTTAAGTATATTACAGTCTGTAAGAAAAATGAATTAAATAAATAAATAAAATAAATAAATAAATGGAAAAAGCTAACCCTAGATCTACTAAACCTAGATCTAGGGTTAGGGTCATAATTAGGGTCATAATTAGGGTTACAGGGGGGTTCGGATGATTACAAGGGTTAGATTAAGGGCTGGGGGTAGATTTAGGGTTAGGGTAAATTTAGAGTTGGGGTAAATTTAGGGTTGGGATAAAAAAGTCACTGTAGAAAAAAATGGTTAGAAAACATTAATATTGTTTATTGCCCTATTACTTGAAATAAAACATAGACAAACAAGGAAACATTGGTAACTCAGGACAAATATTAGAAATATATAGACGGGGTCTTTTTACCATTTGTAATTGTGTAAAAAAAAAAATTAGGTTATATTTAGAAGAAGTGTTTTTTATGTCATATTTTCATCATATTTTTAAATAGTAAATGATATCATATGATGAAAATAATAGTATCAAATGAAAGCCCTATCTGTCCTTTAAAAAATGATATAGAATTTGTGTGGGTGGACTGAACACAAAGAAAGAAATTAACAGTTCAGTAAACGTATGGCAAAAATAATGGAATTCTGGTCTTCAAGGCACATCAAATGCAACATAGCACTCGGTCACTAAGGGGTTAATATATAGAAAAATGCATATATATATATATATATATATATATATATATATATATATATATATATGTGTCTAGTGGCACAGACCCGCGTGTATATAGAAAAAAATCCAGATATATGCATATAAAAAATTTAAAACATGTAGACTGAAAAATATATACATATTTATATAAATATGAAAGGAAGTGCACATTTGCACCTAAACAGAAAAGCCAGTGCCTAAAAATAGATAATATCCAATAGTAAAACAGGGTGTCATTGTATTAGATGTTTGTCCCAATATCCAATATGGTACACAGTATACAATAGATATGAAAAATAAAAAATTTAAATAATAAAATATATAAATACTCATAAAAAGTTATATAAGTCAAAATCTACATTAAGACCTCTTGGTAACAGGGTGTCTATTTTGAACACCCATCTCATTTCAGTTTTACCCATTTCTTTAATGTTGTCTCCTCCCCTCCAATGTTTATATACTTTATCAATTGCCCAGAATTGTATACCTTTCTGATTTTTATTATGTTTTTCCAAAAAATGTTTGGAAAGTGAATGTTGGGTTATACCCTTTCTAATATTCCTGACGTGTTCCCCAAGTTCTTGATGTCCTGCCGATATATTGAAGCCCACATGGGCATTCGGCAGGATAAATAACATTGGTGGAGGAGCACGTCAGGAATTGTTTAACAGCAAACTCTCTTTCATTCGAAAATGAACTGTATTTTGTAATGGGATATTTTTGTGGTGCAGAAACCTTACATGCTTCGCAGTCTTTACATCCATAAAAACCTGCTTTTTGTGTGAGGAAATGTTGTGGACTTTTCTTTTTTTGTTTTTCGAAAAAACTTTTTTGTCAATTTATTCCTTAAATTTCTAGCTCCCCGGAACACTACCCTAGGTTTTTCAGGTATGAGATTTTTTAAAAATCTCATCTTTACGGAGAATGTTCCAATGTTTATTTATGATTTTTTTAAATTTTTGATGATTTATTATTATAGTCGAATACCAAAGGTATATTAGATATAGTTGATTTTTCAGGTGAAATTTTGGGCTGAAGTAGTGCTTCTCTTTCTGTTGATCCTACATTGGCTATGATTTCATCTATGGCTGGTAGATCATATCCCTTTTTCTCAAATCTGTTCCTGAGGATATGGTCCTGTTGTTGATATGTTTCAAAGTCTGTGCAGTTTCTTCACAGTCTCATGCATTGACTCTTAGGAACCCGCTTAAGCCATGGCAAGTGATGGCAACTCTTATAATCAATAAAACTATTTGTGTCCCCCTTTTTGAAAAAAGTTTTTGTTTTAAGATGTCTATTTTCTACATAAATCTCTAAATCTAGAAATTGTATGCTGGTTTTGCTATAAGTAATATTGAGAACTATATTATTAGTGTTGTTATTTAGAAAGGTTAAAAAGTTGTCCGGACTGTTTTGATCACCTTTCCAAATGAAGAAGAGATCATCTATGTATCTCTTGTAGAGGACCAGGTTCACCTCCCAACCATGACCACTCCACACAAACTGGTCCTCCCAGTTGCCCATAAAGAAATTTGCATAGCTGGGGGTGACCCTGGTCCCCATGGCTGTCCCTTTAAGCTGTAGATAAAATGTTTCCTCGAACCAAAAAAAGTTATGTTCAAGAATGATTCTACGTCCTTTAAGGACGTATTCTATTTGTGCTGATGTCATTCGTTCATTTTTTCTTAAAATAGTATCTACAGCTTGGCAGCCTTGGTTATGGTCTATGATGGTATATAAAGAGGATACATCACTAGATACTAAAATGTAATCCTCTTGCCATTTAATAGTTTTTAGTGATCTGATTAAACTTATTGAATCCTTTAAGTAAGATTTTAATTTGTGCACATATGGTTGTAGGACTATATCTAAGTATTCTGATAAGTTAGAAAAGATCGATCCTATCCCAGACACTATTGGTCTTCCGGGTGGTTTTATTGGGTCTTTGTGAATTTTCGGAAGAAAATAAATGGTGGGGATCTTTGGATGGGGAATATTAATATAGTCTAATTCCTTTTTTATTAGAAAATGATTATTTTTGCCCTTGTCTAAAAAAGCCGACAGTACCTTCTTAAATTTAGTTGTGGGGTCTTCTTTAAGTGTACAATAGACTTTTGTGTCTTTTAGATGTTTAAAAGAATCCAGCCCTTTAATCATCACGAGATAGGACGACAATCCCTCCACCTTTGTCGGCGGGCTTAATGACAATGTTTTCATCCGTTTGTAGTTCTTTCAAAATGTGTAATTCTTTTTTTGTGAAATTATTGTTATCATACTTGGTGTGTTTTATTTATCTGAGATCATCTGTAACTAATTTTTCAAACGTATCTAGAACTCCAGATTTATAGGTGGTTGGATAAAAGGTGGATTTTTTCTTTAAATTAGAAGTAGTAATAGTGTTATTTGGTTGATATTACTCTCGCCATCAGATTTTAAAGTATAAAATCTTTTTAATGTTGCTTGCCTTACAAATTTATTTTCATCTATATAAGCTGCAAACATATTACATTTCTTGGTTGGGGAAAATTTTAGACCTTTACTAAGTATCAACATTTGTTCTTGGGAGATCAAGAACTTTAAAGAAGCGGATGGGGGAACACGTCAGGAATATTAGAAAGGGTATAACCCAACATTCACTTTCCAAACATTTTTTGGAAAAACATAAGAAAAATCTGAAAGGTATAAAATTCTGGGCAATTGATAAAGTATATAAACTTTGAAGGGGAGGAGACAACATTAAAGAAATGGGTAAAACTGAAATGAGATGGGTGTTCGAAATAGACACCCTATTACCAAGAGGTCTTAATGCAGATTTTGACTTATGTAACTTTTTATGAGTATTTATATATTTTATAATTTTTATTTTTTATTTTTCATATCTGTTGTATACTGTGTACCATATTGGATATTGGGACAAACATCTAATACAATGACACCCTGTTTTACTATTCAATATTATCTATTTTTAGGCACTGGCTTTTCTATTGAGGTGCACATGTGCACTTCCTTTCATATTTATATATATGTATATATTTTTCAATCTACATGTTTTTAATTTTTTTATCTGTATAGATCTGGATTTTTTTCTATATACTCGCGGGTCTGTGCCACTAGACACATATTTATATATATATATATATATGCATTTTTCTATATATTAAAAAAACATTTTATATCTTTCTACAAAAAAAATCTATTAAAATATCATATTTTTTATTTATACATATATAAGTTTTTCCTTCTTCTAAATATGAATTTAATAAACCCTGATACTATTTTGATTATTTTTTGCCTATGTATTACATGATGTCCCATAAGAAAAAAGGCAAAATGGACTTTAAAACACTGCCTTCCGTGTTCTCTCCGTTTTTCTATGTTATGCTGCCAACCAATATGTTTCGGCCAACCATATGGCCAAAATCACGCGACGTTCAGTCGGAAATCTCGCTATTCGACGGAATCGCAATGACATCACAGAGAGAAGAACCCGGAAGTGAAGTACAGCGACTATTTAAAGAATGAAAACAAGTACAGAAACCACACGCCAGGATGAACCCTTCATAAAGGCGAAACGCTTAGCGTGATTTACTTTACTTACTGCGGACCTGAACTTTTCTCTTTTTTATACATTCTTTTATTATTGCTTCTCTGTAATATTGTCTACTTGGAGTTTAATACCATCATGGGACAGGACATCTTCTAAGATTATCCACTGTGCTGGTTACTCCACATCTATTATGTAAGCTACTACTTTTTACATTAAATATTTTTTATTGTACTATATTCTCACCGTCTCTCCTTCTGTTCCTCGATTATTCTGCTGTATATTTGCTGAATGAGGAGTAAGAAGACTGCATGAGGATTACCAGATACGCTTTCATTTTTTATCTGTTTGTAAGTGAATTGGCTTATAATCTTTATAACACTCCACATATCTGGACTGTACTACACTATGGTCTATGTTTCTCTGTCTTTTTCTTTTTTTGAGACAAATCGAAACATCGACCTGTAGGAGTGATTTCACCTTACAAGGCAATTATCAGTTTTTCCTTTTTACCACATTGGTGAAGATCCCTAAGAGTATTGGATCTCTGGGCTGAAAACTGGACCCCTGCTGTTAGTATTTCATTATAAGTATCATTAGCTGCTAGGATAGGTAGATTTCTTTGTATAATAGCTTTTATTTGGGGATATTCTATACTAAAAGGAGTGGCAAAAAAAGTTGGAGTATTGTCCCTATATTATAAACTATTAGATGTCTTGTTGTTGTGTAGTAAATTATCCATATTACGTGATTTAGCTATATCAATGGCCCTTTGAATCATCCACTTCTTATAGCCTCTCTCCAATAGTCTATGATTAAGTTCTATACATTTTTCATTAAAACTATGAATGTCCAAGCAATTTCTCCTGAGGGTAATAAACAAACCCACTGGAATTTTTTTTTATAACAGATTTATTGTGGCAACTACTTGCGTGGAGGACTGAGTTACCAGAGGTTATTTTTTCTAAAGGACAGGGTCTCTAACACATAATCATTACCATTGTTTCCTCCTTTGAGAGTAACATCCAAAAAGTCAATTTTATCTGTAGAACTGTTCATAGTAAATTTTAGATTTAAACAATTATTAATCATAAATTCAAAAAAACTGTCCAATAGGCTCATGTATCCATGCCAGACGAACAACAAGTCGTCAATGTAGTGCCCATACCAGGAGATGCATGGACGAAAGGGGTTCGCCTGGCCAAAGACAAATTGATCTTCAAAGGCAGCCATATAAAGATTGGCATATGACGAGGCAAATTTAGAGCCCATGGCTGTACCCTGGCATTGTAGAAAAAATTGTTTGTCAAACATGAAGTAATTATGTGATAAATGAAACTCTGTAGCTTGTAGTATAAAGGATTTTAAATATTCTGTATACCTACTATATTTATTCAGAATCTGTTGAAGGGAGGTAAAAAAAAAAAGTAATAGAAGATGGGCACAATTGGGTCATCTTTGTACAAAAACTCCACTTCGGTCTCACTTAAGATACCTAGGAATTCACCTGTATCTAGTATATTTTTTAAAGTTTTTTAAAAGTTCTGTGTAAGGGAGTTTAATGTATGTATAAATATCATAAATTTGTCTCGTCACACCATTAATATTAACAAAACAGAACTAAAAAAACTTCAACTACAATACGACTTACTATGGACAACAAAAAATGTCAGATTCCTTGGCATTCTCATAACGCCTAAACCCGAGGATATAGTAACCTGCTACCCCTGATAAAACAAATGAATAGCAAATTAAAAAACTCGAAAAAGGTGGATATCTCATGGATTGGAAAAATAGCCACTGTGAAGACATACATAATGCCCAAATTAATGTACATCTTGAGAATGGTCCCATTAGGTGTCCCGATGAGCTGGTTAAAAATGATTCAATCATCTTTTACAAAATTTATATGGTCAGGGAAAAAACCGAGGCTTAGCCTACAACTTTTATCAAAAAGAAATAAAGGAGGGGGCTGGGGAGTCCCAGATGTGGTGGACCAATATAAAGCAGCGACGCTATTTCATGCCTTTATCACCCAAAATAGACATTCACAAAAGGAAAGCTGGGCCTTCTTAGAACATCGGCAGAGACAAGACAATCCATACACACTTTTTTGGAGGCCTTCAGGAAGGAAACAATCTACAATCAAGCAGGTAGACAGCCTTATCCTGAAACACATCCTAAAGGGCTGGCACAACTTTAAAGCAAAGACTGACTTAAAAAACAAAATGATACCAGCCCTCCCACTTACTAGTCTAAAAGGCTTTATAGAGGACCTACATCTTGAAGCGTGGATAGACAGTGGGATAACCTCCATTGAAGACCTTCTTGACCATAAAACCATCCTCACATTCTTAAACCTCCAAGAGAGATATAATTTAAATAATAAAGAAATATATACATACATCAGAATTAAATCCTTCTTGAAGAAACAGCTGGCAATGGCCAACAGCTCCTCAACCACATAGAAAATATCAGAAATCATGAAATTAAGTGACCAAAAAAAACTGATGGCAAAATGTCTAACACTTATACAAACAAGTAGGGAGGAACACATCCCCCCAGCCATTAAAAAATGGGAACAAGACCTCCAAACAGAGATTTCTCTTACAGAGTGGAACGGTTCTTTGCGCAAGATAAATCAAGCAATCCACTGCCTTAATATTATAGAATGTATTTATAAGCTCTTTAATAGGTGGTATTATGTGCCGTCTACCTTAACAAAAATGCATGGGGGTATCTCTAATTTATGCTGGCGCTGTGGTTCCGCCATAGGAGACTACAAACACATATGGTGGGACTGCTCGATAATCCAAAGGTTGTGGAGAGAGGTTTTTAACAAAATAAAATACTACTTGAGAGTAGAATTGAAAATACTGCCGGAGAGTGCTCTCCTGCATCAGAAATTTCCCCGGACCTCAAAAGAGGTGGACTATCTTTTACATCACATCTTAACCGCAACAAAATTGACGGTAGCGAGGAATTGGAAATCCTCAAAACCTATGTTTTGGGAAAATATTCAACATCAGCTGGTCTACCAACTAAAGATGGAAAGAGGTATCGCATCCCAACAAGGATTCAATAGTAAAAAATACACTATGTGGGACAGATGGGTTAAATTGCTGGTACAACGGTAAACAATGATGCCTCTCCATTAATGTAAGAACAATAGGATAAGATCAGCCCAGGGAAAGGTCCCCAGGAGATGGAGGAAAGGATATGGGGTGGGTAAGAGAACAATAGAAATAAATAAAGAAAATAAATAAAGAAAATATACAATCAAATTGGGCCCGACGTAACCTCCCTCGTATCCAAATAGCCTGGAAAATATTAAATCCCCTCGACCTGTAGCGAACGAATCAGAGCCGCCTCACTGTTACACTTTTATGTTCGTTAGTCTGTCCTCCCCTCGTCAGTTATAGGTTGGTCTATGCCCTTGTTTACCCAATAACATCTGTACCTTGCTCGGACCAAGTTTGTTAGGACTGATATACAGATGATTAAATGGGACCTTCCCAGATTGCTCTCTTAACCCCGCTCCCCGGCACAGCCCTTGCTCATAGCCTGCTCAACCCGCGTTATCTTCTCTCTTTTAAGTTACCCCTCTTTTTTTCTATTTATCTCGCTATCGAGCTGAGGGCTACGCACCCCAAAAAAATAAATTCTCTTTTCCTTTCTCTCTTATTTGACACTAAATCAGAGGGCTAACCTATGAGTAGGGCGACCGAAACAAGCAGACAAAACAAGAAATTCGGCTGGTCCGAGTGGGTGATCGGAGGAGACATACTTTTCTATCAATGAGCACTGGGATGATCGCAGAGCACGTAAGATCTACTAAATTAAAGTGATTGATAGCGATGTTCATAGGATCTGAGTGCAAAAAAAGGAAAAGAAAAAAAAAATTGTCTCATCACTTCCTTCAGATAGTCTGATTTGTTCAAAATAACCACAGAGCCACCCTTATCGGCTTCCTTAATTATTATGTTGTCATTGTTTTGTAAATTTAATAAGGCCTTTTTTTGGGACACAGTTAAATTGTATTGTTTGGGTGTGTTCTTGTTCTGTGATCATTTAAAGAGTTCCTTCTCTATGGTTTTTTGAAAAATGTCTGTTTCTATTGTTCTACTACCTTTGGGATAGAAACAGGATTTGTTACATAAATTAGTATCTAGCTTGTCAATTGTTGGCGAGCCAACATTGAATTGTTGTAAAGTAAGATCTTGCAACATATTTAACGTACACTTGTAAGAAAATGTTAAATCATTACTTAATTCATTCATTTGGATATGAGGTGCATCACAAACATTGTTACTCAAAGACTGAGGCAATTCACAAATATTATTGGTGGTTAAAGACTGTTGTGGACTATGATCACTCACCCTTGCAGTATTGTCGATACATTTGAAATGTTTTCTTAATGTGATATTCCGTACAAACTTATTAACGTCCAGCAAAGTTCTAAAAAGATCAAAGTGACAATCTGGTGAAAATGAAAGTCCTAGCCGCAACACCTGTTCTTCGGAAGTCAAAAGTTGATGATCAGACAGGTTAACTAAGTTAGATTAACTCAGTGTCTCCTGTTTCGTGAGCCCTTCCTCAAATTGTAATGTTGTTCTTCCTATTCTTCTTCCTCTTCCTCCTCGTCATGTTTTCTTTTTTGCTTTCTTTTCTTGGTGAAATGTCGTTGACCGTTTTTTGATCCAGACTTGTTTGTTGCTGCTTCGTCAAATGTGTGGTGAATTTTCCTATTACGTCCCTCTGATAGATCTGTTGAAATGTCTCCTTGGGAGACTGCCGATGACACGAAGATGGGGGAGGAGACGGCTGAATAGGTTGAAGACTCCGCCTCACTGAAAGAAACCCCTCTGTCTTTGTTGGATTTAATTATTGACCTCTTAGGGAATTTTTTGGTGTATTTCTTATTGCGATAAATAATTTATTTTTCCACATGACCACCCTACTCTCAGATTCTACAGAGGCACGGGGAGAGCAAAGTGAGCCAGATGCTAGGGCTGTGGCGGATCCAGAGTCTGATCTAAGGAGGGGAACTGCACATGTCTGTCTCCTTTTATTCTCCCCCATGTCCACCTGTCTCTCTTCTCTCTCTTCCCTTGTCCATCTATCTCTCTCCTCTTTCTTCCAATGCCTGTTTATATCCTCTTCCTTCCCATTTCTGTCTCTGTCCTCTTCCTTCCAATGTCTGTCTCTCTCCTCTTCCTTCCCATGTCTGTCTCTGTCCTCTTCTTTCCCATGTTGGTCTCTCTCTCTCTCCTCTTCCTTCCCATGTCGGTCTCTCTCTCCTCTTCTTTTCTATGTTGGTCTCTCTCCCTTCCCATGCATGTATCTCTCCTCTACCCCTTATGACTATCTCTCCTCTCTCCTCTTCACAGATGTCTGTCTCTTTTCCTCCTCCCTCATGTGTTCTGTCCTCTCCGCATCAGTGTTCTATCCTCTCCCAGTCAGTATTCTCTCTTCTCCCTTTGTGAGTGTTCTCTCCTCCATCAGTGTTCTCTCCTCTCCCCATTCGAGTTGTCTCCTGGGTGCAATCTGCATGCTGGGGTAACTCCTGAGTGCAATCTGGTTACGGAAAAAAAAGTCCTGTGAGTACAATCTGGATGCTGTGGCAAGTCCCATAAGTGCAATTTAGGTGCTGGAGTAAGTCCTGTCAGTGCAGTCTGGATACAGGAGCAAGTTCTGGGTGCATTCTGAGTGTTGGGACAAGACCTTGGCTCAATCTGGGTGCTGGGACAAATCCTGGGTGTTCAAGTTTGAGTTCTGGGGTAAGTCTGCATGCTGGGTTAAGTACTGAGTGCAAGTTGGATGCTGCAGAAAAGTCAACTGCATGAAGAAAAAAAAAAGTGCCTTTGTAACAGAGAGCATAACTCTGTTGTTAAGCTCCCTGTTACACTAACCTTAGTTGTCTCCACCTTCTATAAAGTTTTAAAAAAAACCGTGACCGGAGTTTCCTTCCTCCGTGCAGGAGGGAAGATGCACGGAGGAGAACACCAGAGAGCAACAACAAGGAGGTAAGTGCTGGGGAATGGGAGGGCGGCAAAAAACAAGCAAATACGGGCATATTGAGAGGCAAAACCTGGCTTATTGAGGGGCTAAATCCTGGTTTAGAGTGGCAAAATCCGGGCATATTGAGCGACAAAACCTGGCATATTGAGGAGCTAAATTATGGCATATTGAGGGGCTAAATCCTGGGATATTGAGGGGCTAAATCCTGGTATAGAGTGGCAAAACCTGGCATAGAGTGGCAAAATCCTGGCAAATTGAGGGGCAAACTATTGGCAATTGAGGGTCTAAATCCTGGCATAGAGTGGGAAAACCTGGCATAGAGGGGCAAAATACTGGCAAATTGAGGGGCAAAATACTGGCATAGAGTGGAAAAACTGGCATAGAGGGGCAAAATCCTGGCAAATTGAGGGGCAAAATCCTGGAAATTTGAGGGGCAAAATCTTGGCATATTGAAGGGAAAAATCCTGGCATATTGGGTGGCTAAATCCTGCAATACTGAGGGGCAAAATCCTGGCATATTAAAATGCAAAATCCTGGCATATTAAGGGGCAAAATCCTGGCATATTGAGGGGTTAAATCCTGGCATATTAAATGGCTAAATCCTGGCATATTGAGGGGCTAAATCCTGGCATACTGAATGGCTAAACCCTAGCATATTGAGTGGCTAAATCCTGGCATATTGAGGGGCTAAATCCTGGCATATTGAGGGGCTATATCCTGGCATATTGGGTGGCTAAATCCTGGCATATTGATGGGCTAAATGCTGCAATATTGAGGGGCAAAATCCTGGCATATTAAATGGAAAAATTCTGGCATATTAAGAGGCAAAATCCTGGCATATTGAGGGGTTAAATTCTGGCATATTAAATGGCTAAATCCTGGCATACTGAATGGCTAAATCCTGGCATATTGAGTGGCTAAATCCTGGCATGTTGAGGGGTTAAATCCTGGAATATTGAGGGGTTAAATCCTGGCATATTAAATGGCTAAATCCTGGAATATTAAATGGCTAAATCCTGGCATATTGAGGGGCTAAATCCTGGCATATTGGGTGGCTAAATCCTGGAATATTGAGGGGCAAAATCCTGGCATAGAGTGGCAAAATCCTGGCATATTAGGTGGCTAAATCCTGGCATTTTAAATGATAAAATCATGGCATATTAAGGGGCAAAATCTTGGCATATTGGGTGGCTAAATCCTGGCATATTGAGGGGTTAAATCCTGGCATATTAAATGGCAAAATCCTGGCATACTGAGGGGTTAAACCCTGACATATTAAATGGATAAATCCTGGCATATTAAATGGATAAATCCTGGCATATTGAGGAGCTAAATCCTGGCATACTGAATGGCTAAATCCTTGCATATTAAGTGGCTAAATCCTGGCATATTGAGGGGTTAAATCCTGGCAAATTTAGGGGTTAAATCCTGGCATATTAAATGGCTAAATCCTGGCATATTAAATGGCTAAATCCTGGCATATTGAGAGGTTAAATCCTGGCATATTAAATGGCTAAATCCTGTCATATTGAATGGCTAAATCCTGGCATATAATGACAGTAAAAATATGCCCCCCCCCCCCCCCCCCAAAAAAAATGTATTTTTTTTGTCTCCCCTGCACTTGCTGAGCTTTCCTCCTACTTCCCAGAATCAGAATTCAGTGGCATCACGGGGGATGCGGACTGCAGCTGGGGTGAATTCTTGGGAAAAGGGGTATCTGCCTGCCATCAGGGATGGGGCACCAAGGGCTGCAGACTAAAATGGATCGTCTCCCTGCAAAAAAGGTAAAGCAGCAGGGAGGGGAGATGGACTGGGGAAATACAGACACAAGTAACCTGGGGATAGTGCTACATCTACCTTATTCCAAACTTCAGCATGTTGTGTATCTCTCTTTGCAAATCAAGGGCAACAACTCCTATTAAAAATTGAAATTTACAAGGCTTAACATATGTGTGCAACTTTACTTTCAATGTATTTTGTTATGTGTGCTACTATTTGTTGTTAGAATATTTAATTCCTATGATACCCTACCATCTATAGCTATTCAGACTTAAATATTATATTCATTTTTCACTGCATATTTGGCTGATCATTCAAGAAGGAAAGTATTTCTTTGCCAAACTGAAGGGGTATTCTCCCTTTAGATAGTAAGCTTACGAGTAGAGTCATTTTGTAGCAGCCTAACTGAGCTGTAATAATGTATTGTATAAATAATGATGCTGATAATTATAATCATAATGACTTACCTTTGGGAGACTATGAGTTGTTTACATAAACCTCTATCATATTCAGTCAGCTAAAGACTGGCTGAGCATAATGGGAATAATGTGGTCGAGACCAATAGTAAAATATATATTTATTGCTGTGTCACTGTATGAGTCTGTGTGTGCAATTGTGTGACTGTATGTGTGTATATGACACTATGATTGTGTGTGTGACTGTGTGCTTTTGAGACACTAACAGTAAGACAATTTGTATGTGACACTGTGTCACTGTGTGCATGAGAAACTGTGACTGTGTATGTAACAATGTGTGTACGTGACACTGTGTGTGAATATATCACAGAGCTCCTCAGGTGACAAAACTCAAATACATGCTAGAGCTCCATCGCAATAAAATGTATAGTAATATGTGCTGTGTGAGTGTATCACAATGCACCAGATCAATAAAACATATGTGCGCTGCAAATTACTTTTAGTTTTATGGTTGTGAGAGAGAGAGAGAGAGAGAGAGAGAGAGAGAGACTGTGTGTATGTATGTGTGACAGAGACAGTGTGTGTGTGACAAAGACTGTGTGTGACAGAGACAGTCTGTGTATGAGAGACAGTGTGTGTGTGTGTGTGTGTGAGAGAGAAGCAGTGCATGCGTGTGTGAGAGAGACAGTGTGTAAGAGAGAGAGAGAACATGTGTGTGTGTGTGTGTGTGTGTGTGTGAGCAAGAGAGTGTGTGAGAGAGACAGTATGAGCGAGAGAGCCCATATGCCATGGGCTCTAGCCCCAGATCATTTGGATATGTATCCAAGCCCTCTGTCCTCTGATAACTATACCTTATCACTGAATGTGAATGGCAGGGAAGCACCACAGGGTGAGTATGTTGGATCTTCAGACAAATAGATAAGCAATTATGGTGTTTGTCTACTACAATGGTTCTTTGCTTTAAATAGCCACAAGATGGCACTCTTGTTTTCTAAACCAAAGCAATACAGTCCATCTCAGAATATTCCATTTCATCAGAAGGTTACAAAATAAAAATTTCAAAAAGTAAAGCCAATTGATTCACAGAATAGGGTCTCTCAGCTATTAGGAAAATATCGGATTCATTGATAATCAACTGACGTCATGACTTTTAATATATTTGTTTAACTATTTATAGAACTGCTGAACAGTCATACCCATAAAAATCTTTGGAAATTTAGTTTAATACAAAGTGCTCTACAAAGACTTCTTATTTGAAAGAGAAATGTAAAAATTATTTAAAGGTGTATTATGAAAAATCTTTATTGAAGCACTGAATGTTTTTAATTTGCAATGCTAGCAATTCAAGAAATTCTATGATATTCATGTATATTACCATATTTGCTAGATTGTAATATAACGACCAATCCTTGGATATTTATTTATTTTAAAAAAAAATGAATATAAGCCTACCCGATAGGAAATGTTTTTTTACGTAATTCACATGTAAACAGTTTTTTAATATTTAATACAAATGATGATTGAAAAAAATGAATTTCTTGTTTTTATTTCCTTTTATTTGAAAATCTGCCCCCCACACTTAGCCAGTGCACCCCTCCCACACAGCCATCTGCCCACCCACACTTAAAACAATTATGCCTTGTACTATCCTTCCCAGCTTCACTTGCTTTGTGCAATCCCACTGTCCCATCAAGCTCAGTGGGTTAGTGGTACTTAAGACCACTATCCGGCAATATGAATGTAAATCTGTGTTGACTGGTTACTGAGCATATGCAGACTTATGTTTTTACTTGCATATCATTATTCTATGGAAATTAAAAACTAATCTGAAATGAATACTGGCTGTCTGATGACTCTGATCTGATCTGTGGAATTTTTAGATTCGGCAATTGGCCACAATTTCAACTCAAATTCACATTAAGTAATGCTATTAGCACCTCCAAGTAAAGTGAAATTGAGGCAAAATCGGTGAATTGCCGAATTAATGAACAAAGGCGAAATTTTCAGTCATCCGAATGGAAATAACGAAACGAGAATAACAAACTAATTTTATCCGAAACGAATACATCAATGGACAAAATTTGGTTCAGATGAAATAATTAAGTTTGTCAGCACACAACTCTACTGTCCTCTCCTAAGCAAACTCACCAGGTTTGTCCCTGCACAATGTATAGCTAAATTGGTAAGATGAAATGTTCATCTCACCACAATTCAATTATTCTCAACTCCCCTATGACTCACCTTTTGGTGAATAGCCACCTAAGAGATGCAAGTTGGTTGAAGATGATTTGAGGTGAAATGAACATGTTATGTCACCATACACTGTGCGTTAACACACCTAGTAATAGATGGCATGCCACTCTCACTGCATGTCCCTTACACCAGTATTTTTTATTTTTGTGTACATGGAACCTGGGAGGGAATACAGTCTATGCCAGCGGAATTTGCTTGTTCCACCCCCTTGCACAACACACTAATGAATGATCTGCGTGACTGGCGTCATCCTGGCGCTCAGTAAGCACAAGGTAGCGGCGGCAGGGTGAGGAGTTCCCCAAGGCAAGTTTACTACTCATTGGGAGGATATGTAAAGTTTCTGCATTTGAAACTCATTGACATGATATACAAAGTTTATGCATTTAAAGCTCATTAACATGATAGACAAAATGTATTTATTTCTAACTAATTGGCATGCTATATAAAGTGTATGCATTTAGTGGTCATTGATATGATATGCAAAGTGTATATCTGAAACTGCTCACTTGAATCATATACAAAGTTTATGCATTTACTGCTCATGGGTATTTTAATGATATTAGGAGGGAAGAATTTTTTCCTTTGACATAGGCAGCACAATGTCTTGGGCAGGCCCTAGTTAGTTAGTTTTTCTCCCATTAAGAAGAGCTCAGTTGCCCCAGCATAATGTTTTTTTGAAACTGAAGATTGAAAATACATTCTTACCTCAACTCACTTGCACCTAGGGTTGCCACCTAGTTGGAGGTAGTTGCTACTACCTCCATGGACTTAACATTAGGGTCAAGCCAATATTTTACCTGCCTGCCGGTAAAAATACCGGCCAGGTGGCAACCCTACTTGCACCTCACTTTTACAGAATTGTTATAAAAGAACAGCTATGAAGAACTGTTCAAATATGTTTAGGATATAAATATCTCACTAATCTCTGATTCACACCGCTTATAGTATGTGAGTCTTAGATCACAACATTGTGGCCTACTTGCAAATAATTTTGACATTCATACTGAAAGCAAACTGCAAAGATTGCCAAAGAGAAAAAGTTGAGTTTGAGAATGAACCATAGTTGTTTTCAGAACGTTTTGAGGATATAGTAGGAAATAAGTCACAGTGTATATAAATCTAATAAGTGTAAAATATGTAAATCTATATACATTATACATATATTGTATAAAATAATCCCTCTCCAAATAACAAGGTTATATACTTAAATTATTAAAAAAAAAAAAAAAAAAGCTGTTATAATTAATTATTAAAAAAAAAAACATTTTTAAGGTCAAGGTTAGCATTGATTCTTTGAAACAATCATGCAATCGAGTAATACATGATAATTCTCCCATTTGAATTCCTTCAATAAGGAAAATATCATGGGAGATGACATGCAATACCATAACAGGAACACAAGTCCCAGACTAACTGGGCCAGTGATTTTTTGAAGAAAGCGAGGCAATCCTAGACCAGTAGTACCTGTGTATATAAAAACTAAGGCACAGACTGCTAGTGTCACATTATTGAAAAAGAGTTTTCACTTAATTAATTTAACATCAATTTGATTTTTCTGCTGTTGGGCTGCATCTAAACGTTGCGTGTCATTAATTCTTAATTGCAGGTTTCAACAGGATACATCATTTCAGCAAAATATCACCATTTACATTTCTGTGTGTGGCTGCTAGAAATGTACCAGTCAATCAGTTAGCACTTATAACTGCCTATTAATAAACCAGAAGTTGCAGAGTTTCATGAACCTGCTGAGAAAACAACAATCACAAAATAAATGGTGGCTTTCAATTTGAAGTGGCTTTGCTGTTCATATACCGCTACATTTTCTTACCACATTAAAGTGTTTGTATACCATAGGGAGCAATTGACTATAAGGTGAGTTGAGGTGAAATGAATGTGCAGACAAAACTGTACATTGTGCAGGGACAAACCATAATATAATTATGCATTATCCATGGCTAGGTTAACTCCTTTAGGAGACTCTGAAAAATGTATAGCTGAGCCAGTGAGATACAATGTTTATTTCACCTTAACTCACATTCCAGTGAATAGTCCTGGATGTGTATCCTGAGACTTATTGATTTTCATTTGCTTTCCAAGACAGAGCCGTAGCTATCTTCTTTTGCATGCCCCTCTAAATTTATAGATGGATGTTATACTGTCTATAGTTAGCCACACACACAGACCAATAATGGTTGTACTGCATATTTTCATCATAATATAGTGAGTCAGATATTGATGGTGGTACAATATAACTCCCATCATCCTCACATAGTGAGCCCAACAAAGACAGTAGTAAAGTATTACTTCAATCACCATTATATAGTGAGCCAGACAATTGCAAAATTAAAGGGACTCTGTCACCAAAAAAACAACAGATGTGCAGGCAATTAAGAAAATACTAAACTGATGGTATCTATCTTTTTAACACGGATACAAATACTATAAGTAAGCTATTTTTTTTTTTTTTTATTTGCATTTATTTCCAATTATTAAACATACAAAAATACAACAACCAGTCATACTACAATCCAGGAACCAATTCCTAGATACTATCACTCCTTGGTCCGGAGTACGGGTAGGGAGGCCCAGCAAGCGATCTCCTCCTCCATTTTTGCGAACGCCCAGGGGCAATTACCTTTCTCTACCCATCTGTCAGTTTACTTAACCAATTGTTATACTGGGCTGCCGTTCTTCCTGACTTATCCCTCATCCAGCTCAAGTCCCTTTCCATTTTTAGTTGGAACAACAGTTGCTCTTCCATCTGTGAAACCACCAGGGGGCAGCTAGATTTCCAATTCCTTGCTATCGTTATTTTTGTAGCCATAAAAAAGTGGATTGCTAGGGATTTATCCCAATTTGTTAGACTTTCCATATTCAGGTGGAGCAGAGTGATTTTGGGGTCGCATTTGATCTTACCTATTAGTGAATTGAGTATTCTAAGGGAGTTATACCATAGTTCTTTCACTTGAGGGCAGCTCCACCAGATATGCAAAAAGGAACCTTCCTTATTGCCGCATCTCCAGCAGTTCGCTGGGTGGGCCACATACATTTTAGCCAATTTTTTTGGAGTCCAGTACCATCTGTACATCAGCTTGAAGTGGGTTTCCACCAAATTCAAGCAGTGGACAGACTGTGAAACCTGATAGATTGAATTATTCCATTCTTTCATTGATATATTGGTATGCAATTCTTTTTCCCAAGCAGTTTTAGCTACCGGGTGGGCCACATCCTGGGAGTTGTCTAAAAGCTGTCTACACTTAGAGGCGGCTCTATATACTTTTCTATGTGAAAAGAGTGCTTCCGCCTTGTCTTCCCCTTGACTCGTCTTTTGTAAATGAGTCTGTAAAAAATGTTTCACGCGGATATAATCATATTGATCTCGTTCACTCAGGCCCAGTTTATCTGCTATTTGTTCAAATGGCAGAATTACATTGTTTGAGATTATGTCGGCTATATTAATTCTTTTTTCCTTCTGCCATTTCGTTAATGATAGGTTTTCTATGTTTACCCGAACACAGTCGAGATTGGAGGTTTTTAGGATCTTATTCTTCAAGCCCAATTGGTTCTTTATTACCTGCCACTCTTGTATTAGTTGAGTCAGAGTAATTGAACCGTTTATCTTAGTTTTAATATTAATATAGTTATTTGTCCAAAGGAGGATTTGCAATACGTCTAAACTACAGGTTTCTGCCTCTATTCTATACCAAGGCTCTGAGCCGGAATCCATTTCCTGCATTCTACATATATGTGACAGGGTGTTTGCTTGGTAGATTATATGAATATTTGGAAACCCCATTCCTCCTGCCTTGGTTCTTTTGGCCAAGATGTGTTTGGCAATTCTTGGTTTTTTCCCCTGCCAGATGTATGCATTGAATGCAGATTGCAACATATCTAGCCAGGGCCCTGGTATTTTAAGGGGGACCATACTAAACAAGTAAGCCCACTTAGGGACAAGATAATAATTTATTGTATTTATTCTGCCCCACCACGAAATTTCTAAGTGGGCCCACTCCCTCAATTGTCGGTTTGTCTCTTTCAGCCGACCCATGAAGTTCCTTTCCATTATATTCTCCACATCTGTTGTTACTACGATACCCAGATAGGTAAATTCTTTCCTTGTCCGCTGAAAGTCAAACTGATGCTTTAATTCATTCACCATACTCTGATCTATATTTTTAGGGATGGCTGTAGTTTTTATTACGTTTAGTTTATAGTTTGATACCAAACTGTATTTTGTTATCTCCGCCATCAGTGGAGGAAGGGAGTCTCTTGGGTGGCTGATCGTGAGCACCACATCATCGGCATATAGTGAGATCTTAAAATCTTCTTTTTTATTTTTTAGGGGAAAGCCCTTAATCTCGCTATTTCTTCTGATGTTTATAGCCAATGGCTCCACGGAGAGAATGTACAGGATAGGAGAAAGAGGGCACCCCTGCCGCGTACCGTTTCCCAGCTTGAACCAATTGGCGGTAATATTCGGGCCCACCGTCCTTGCCATTGGTCTTGAATATAGGGCCATAATAGCCCTATGAATCCAGCCTTTAAGGCCAAAAGCCTCCAGGACCCTACTAAGGTAGCCCCACCCAACCCTGTCAAAGGCCTTTTCGGCATCTAGAGAGAGGGTCAGGAGGGGCAGCCCTGTTCTATCTACCTGGTCCCAGATGTCGATGAGTCTTCTCACATTGTTGGCAGAGACTCGGCCAGGGATAAAACCTATCTGATCGGGATGGATTATTGATGCCATTATACTTTTCAATCAAGAATTGTTGAATACAATTTGATATCTACATTTATCAATGATATAGGCCTGAAATGTTTCACGTCGGTCTGGGTTTTACCTATCTTAGGAATCGGCAAGATGTTAGCGCTCAATATTTCCTGAGGCGCTTCCCCGCTTACTGCAATTTCAATGAAAGCATTTAGGAGTCCTGGAGAAATAGTTTCCTCAAATATTTTATAAAAATAATTGCTAAACCCGTCTGGACCCGGTGTTTTATAGCTATCCAAACTGGCGATGGCCTCATGTAGTTCTGTTTTGGAAAATGGTTTATTCAACTCAGTTCTTTTTTCCTCCAAAATTTTTGGGATTGGGGTATTAGCTAGATAATTATCTATTTGGTTGGGATCAGTTATCGAGGGGAGGTTGTACAGAGTCTCGTAATATTTGTTAAAGGTGTTACCTATATCCTCCGGGGTTACTTGTATTTCATTATTATCAATAAGTTTAGTGATCTTGCTGCTATTTCTTTGTTTTTTTAATCTATTTGATAAGATTTTATTTGCTCGGTTACCTTTATAATAAGTTTGTACCCGTAGTTTATTCATGGACTTTACCACTTTATCATAAAGTCTATCGTTTATCTCTTCTTTGATTTTTTTTTATTTTTATAGTGTTCTCTGGTTGTGGCTTTAGTTTGTTCTCATTGGTTGCTTTATATAATTCTATGTATAGCTCCTCCAGTAACAGCCCAGCTTCCTTCTTCATTTTCTTCTCCAGTTTAATTATATACCCTCGCATAGTGGCTTTAAAGGCACACCATGTTGTAATCGGGCCAACCTCTGTCGGACGGTTTTCAGAAAAATAGAATTTAGCCATAGAATTCAAGTGTTCTCTATTGCTAATATTAGACAGAATTAAGTCTTTCAGCTTCCAAGTAGACAGCCCTCCCAGTGTTTTATTCCCTACGGTAATCAGGTTAATACTATGATCTGACCAAGTGTTTTCTACCAGAGTCGCAGCTTTAACCGCCCTCAACACGGATGTGCATCCCAGACATAGGTCTATTCTTGAATATGACCCGTGCCGACTGGACATATGGGAGAAGTCCCTATCTTTGGGATGCTTTACTCTCCATAAATCAAATAGATCGAGTTGTCCGCAAATTTGCCGTAATTTTTTCGGCTTGTCTTATGACTGAAGGGTCTACTCTGGTCCCACTCTTAGCCAGCTTTTTATCCATCTCCAGGTCCATCACTGAATTAAAGTCTCCGGCAATAAATAATTGACCCTTCTTTATTTCCATTACTTTCTTCATGATCTTTTGGAAAAGTCTCATTGGGCTTTTATTTGGGAGCTATACATTTACCAACGTATATAATGTATTGTTAATTTTGCAGATTAATATAATATATCTTCCCTCAGGGTCCAAAATTTGGCAAAAAATTTCTTCCAACACTGATTTAGCAAAGACAATGGCCACACCCCTTTTTTTTTTGTCTTTTACAGATGCATGGATGATAATAGGGTATTTCCCCCCCCCCCACTTTTGTTTCGTATTGTCCAGCCAGTGCGTTTCCTGAATGAAGCCCACCTGGGTGTTTGTCTTATTCATTGAGCTGTATAGGAGTCCCCTCTTTTTATGCGTGTTAAGCCCCTGCGCATTCACAGAGAAGAAGTTAATCGCCATCTAAGTTGCTACTGCCGTGCTGACCCCCGACCCGTCCCCGGACCACTGACATACACATACATACAACAGCTAGGGTAAATCCAATGTAGTCATTGGTAAGCACCCCACATTCATACCCAATGGGGGCAAAGGCCTCCCTGGATCTCTTTTGAACTTTTTCAAAGTTCATAAGTAAGCTATTTTCAGGCAATAAGTAATGAGAAGAAGTCATACATTTGCAAAATTGTTGCCACCAACAGGAAACTGTGGCATGATATGCTAATGTGCCCAATCCATCTTTTTTTTAATCATTCTTTTGTACATCTTTTCTTATTATTCATATCAAAACACAAAAACGCATATATACAAATATACATAAAAATGATTGAGGCTTCAGGAGAAGTTTAACCGCCATAAGGATGTTAATTGAGAGGATTTGTTTTGAGGACCTTCCTTGGCCTAAGTTCAAGTGAAAGAGAAACGTTTGTGGGGACAATAGAATGTTTCGTTGTTGAATACAATTTAGTACTGAACAAACCCTGTTTGTTATTGGCTTTAACTGATCACAGGACCACCATATTTGGAGCTGAGTACCCTCGTCTCTTCCGCACCTCCAGCAGAGGCTAGTAGTATCAGGAAAAAAAGTGTTAAGTCGAGTGGGCACAAAGTGCCATCTGTATAGTATCTTATAATACAGTTCCTGTAAATTAATACCATGTAAGGCTCTTCTGGTGTTTTGACAAGCGTTATTCCATGCTTCATCAGGGACTATCTTCCTGAGATCTAATTCCCAATAATTAATATAGGTAAATATATCTTGTGTAGAAGTTTTTTCAATTAACAATTGCAGTTTACATATAATATTAGTTCTAGTAGCGTGATGGAGAAATATATCAAAAGCGTAGATTTTATCAAAGCATTAGTTGCCAAAAAGCTCCTAATTTGAAGATAAGTAGCTGGAAAATTCAGAGCTGGGTAAGTCAAAAGCTTCTTGCAGAGAGCTGAAGGGAGCTAATTTATTGCCATGGAGTAGATCCACCATCTCAGTCAAACCTGAGGAGAGCCAATTATTGGTGTCCAGATTACAAATTCCTATTGAGAGTGCACCCAGAGGGGCCAAGCTGGTTATAGCCTGCATGTGAAAAAATTATTTCTTAAATTTAAAAATCCCCCTAGTTATGTCTATAACTATGGGGTTTGTGATCTTCAACTTATTAAACATAGACATTGTACTCCAAAAAAAAAAGAAATAGGGATTCAGTCCCAGACATTCAAAAGTTTCCAGTTGGAATCAGACTGTATTTTGGGGTGATTTATGCTTCCAAGCTAGAAGGTCTGTAGAGGTGTGGAAAGCCTAAACCATCATTTTTTATACTTCGCTTTAAAGTGTTATTGGCTATCCTAGGTCTCTTGGCATCGCACACATGAGTAGAGAATAATGAGCTTAGTTGTTTCAGATATATTGCAGGTGCCCTCATCGGGATAGCCCGATGAAAAAAGCACCTCGGGGACAATGAATGTTTTGAGTACATTGAGACGGCCCAGCCACGCAAATTCTAACCCCATCCAACTTTATAGAAGGGCCCTAAGGTCCTGAATCAAAGTCTCATAGTTGAGGAAGAGTGTCTGTATGAGATTGTGAGTGATGTGAAGTAGTCCAGTGTCTTATTAGACCACTTCATGTTTCCCACCTTTGATAGTTTCTGTAAGTGGGAAGGAGAAAGAGAGAATGTCAGTACCTGGGTTAATTAAGATTCATTTTATTTTTAGTTACTAAAACAATCGAATAGAATAAGAGTGCAACATTTAAACCAATAAAGTGAATTTCAGATTCAGTGGATATCCACTTAAATCTCATATCATGTGTTATACCCATATCATCTCCACATTCCCCACTAAATCCTCCAACCTCCCTAGGGCATTATTTCCCCCTCCACTCAACCCCCTACTCACTTATTTATAAATTGCAACCCAGCTATTACTCTCTGGGGAGTAAACCCCAGTTCAGCATATATTCTTTAGCTTTAGCCTGGTGCTCACAAAGGTAGCTCTTGCCTGCATATAGAATTATTAGTTTTGTAGGGAATCCCCATTTTGATTGAATATCCTTGGCTCGTAGAATAGTGGTAAGTGGGTTGAATTCCCTTCTTTTCATTCTGGTTTTCTGGGATATGTCCACATATAAAGATATAGCAGATTAGGTTCGGAACTTGAGTTGGGTTTGATCTTGTTTGTTTTAACAGAAGGTCCTTAACTCTTGTATTATGAAAACACACAATCACATCCCTAGGAACATCTTGAGGGAGGTTGGCCGGCCTAGGTAGTATGTGTATCCTCTCGAATGGAAGGGGCCTGATTAAATCCGGATTCAAATATAATTGTAAGAAATTGGTAAGGTAAGTATTTTTAATAGACTCTGTAATTCCTCAAAATTTTAGATTCCTCCTCCTTGAGCGATCCTCCAGTTTAGTAATCTTCTGTTTCAATGTATTCACCTCTTTCTTAAGCAGATAATTATCCTGCTGGATCTGTCTCACCCCCTCCTGTAGAAGGTCGATTTGGGATGACTGAGTTGCTAGGGTCAAGTGAAGTTGTGAAATTTCTGCTTTAATTTCAGCTAGGTTTTTATCAGAGTCAACTTTAATCCTTTCATACAGATTTTCAAAGACAGAGCTAAATATGCTTTGAGAGATAGATGGAACTGAGGAGCTATCAAGTAAACTTTCCTCCACTGAAGAATTTGAGGCAGATTTGGTTGACAGTTCTGGGATGTTAACAGGTTTTTTAGGGAAATAAAAGGTGTTTTGGGTTTTTCTTTCTCCTTATCTCTCTTAGTGGCCATTTTGAGGGCAAGAGAGGTAGAGATACAGAAATGGCTATATATGTAGTGCGACTAAAAAATCTTTACTTTGATGAGAGTGCAAGGTATCTATTTTTCAGTTTTCTTTCTGCATTTGCTATTCTCTTCTGCTTCTTTGTTATTCTTGTTCCTGGGTTCTTTTCTGTTCTGTTGTCCTTGTGTTCTGATTGTCTTAGTCCCGGCCACATGGCTGGGGCTTATTAATGGCAAATAATACTGGCATATTTTTGGGCAAATTGGCTAGGGAATATTAATGGCAAATAATACTGGCATATTATTGGGCAAATTGGCTGGAGCATATTAATTGCAAATTTTTACTGGCATAATAATGGGAAAATTGGTAGGGGCATATGAAATGTAAAATATTGGCATATTATTGGGGAATATTAATTGCAAATAAGACTGGCATATTAATGGGCCAATTGGCTGGGGCATATTAATGGCAAATAATACTGGTATATAATTAGGCAAATTGGCTAGGGAATATTAATGGCAAATGCTGGCATATTATTGGGCAATTTGGATGGGGAATATTAATGGAAAATAATTCTGGCATATTATCGGGTAAATTGTCTGGGGCATATTAATGGGCAAGCTGTGGCATATAAACATATGTCAAAGACAAAGTGACTGTGCATGTTAATTGGTACCTGACAGTGGCTTATTTTAATTGGCAAAGTGATGCTGTGACATGTTCTGTGGGGCAAAATAACATGTACTATGGGACAAAGTGACACTGTGGCTTGATCTGAAGGGGCAGTTCTGTGGGACAAGGTGACACTGTGGTATTTTCTGTGACACTGTAGCATGTCAAATTATGTGGGTGCAATATGAGTGCAAGCTAAGTGCTGTGGGTGCAAAAAAGATGCATGACAAGTGCTGTGGGTACTGTATGGTTCTGTGTGAAGTCCTGTGGGTGCAGGGGAAGGGACTAAAAACAAGAAATGCAACTTTTCAATAATATTTTTATTACATATACAAATAGTTGAATGTGATATGAAAATGGTTGCATATAATATAAAAAAGTTTACATTTACAGTAATGGGTCATGTCGTGGATGTGCATCGTGGGTAGGGGGAGGTGCCCAAATTTTGTCTGCCTCGGGCAACACAAAACCAAGATACACCACTGTTAAAAGGCCACATTGCCCAATTTCAATCATGAAATTGAGTTTCAGACCACAAAGTGCCAACACCGCATAAAAATATATACTCACATACAGTTCATGTATACATACATATTTACTCACACCCACACATATATTCACACATACTCACACACACTCACACACAAATACACACACACATACTCAACACACACACATGTATACTGGCACACATAGAAACATAGAAACATAGAAGCATAGAATGTGTCGGCAGATAAGAACCATTCGGTCCATCTAGTCTGCCACACACATATACTCACACACAGACACGGACACAGAGACACACACACACATACTGACACACACATTTATATATATATATATATATTTATATACACTCAGACACACAAACATACATACACACACACAACTTCTGCAGAGGAGCAGTCATCAGTGGGTTAAAGAACACCGCCACAGTATTTCAGTGTTATTTTCTCATTCCCCTCATATTCAGCATGCATAAACATTTCTACCTGCTTCTCCAGATAATGTGCATGCACCTGAATATCGGGAGAACAAGAAGATAACTGAAATACTGCAGCGCCGTTTTTTATCCCACTGCTGACTGCTTTTCTCCAGGAGTTCAGTAAAGTTCAATAACATCTCCTGAGCAGTGGTGTATCTTGATTTTGTGCTGCCCTAGGCAGAAAAAATCCGGGCAGCCCCCTACCCAAGCTTCACACCCACGTTAAACACCTAAGACATGCCCCATCACCTCCATTTCATGACCCCACATCACACATAACATTCAGACTCACATCAAGCTCATACTCCCATCACACACACACTCCTACTCCCATCACACTCAGTCACACACTCCTAATCCCATCACACTCAGTCACACACTCCTACTCCCATCACACTCAGTCACACACACTGACTCCCATCACACACACTGTCTCCCATCACACACACTCTGACTCCCATCACACTCAGTCACACACACTGTCTCCCATCACACGCACTCTGACTCCCATCACACTCAGTCACACACACTGTCTCCCATCACACACACTCTGACTCCCATCACACTCAGTCACACACACTGTCTCCCATCACACACACTCTGACTCCCATCACACTCAGTCACACACACTGTCTCCCATCACACACACTCTGACTCCCATCACACTCAGTCACACACACTGTCTCCCATCACACACACTCTGACTCCCATCACACTCAGTCACACACTGACTCCCATCACACTCAGTCACACACTCTGACTCCCATCACAAACACTCTGACTCCCATCAGCACTTACCTTTCCCTGGCGGCTAGTGGCAGGCAGCATGGTCCCTCCATGCTGCCTGTTCGGCTCCCCGGCGATTGTGCCGACAGGTCACGTGACAGGGCGCGTGTATGACGTCAGCGCGCCCATCACGTGACTGTCGGCACTTCCGTGTCACACTGCACGGGGAGCCGAACAGGCAGCACGGAGGTTTCTCTGTGCTGCCTGTTCGGCTCCCCGTGCAGCCTGGCAGGCAGAGCGATGGTGAGGGGGGATCTTCCGATCCCCTCTCACCTCCGTCTCTGCCTGCAAGCGAGGTCTTTTTTTTTTTTTTTTTTAAAGGGCCGGGTTTTTTTTATTATTTTTTATTTATTTTTTTCAGTGCTGGGGGGCGCTGACGCCCCCCAAAATTTGCCACCCTAGGCATCCGCCTAGGATGCCTCACGGTAAATACAGCACTGCTCCCGAGTACAGGTATACCCTGCATACGTATGTTGGGTTGAAAAAGAATAGGTAAAAATCTTGAATTCAGTTTATATGTCACATTTTGGCCTTCTCTCATGTTCAGGGAAATTTTCTTATAGACTACAATTAAATATATACATGCCCTCTAAGATTTTATTCTTGTGTGATTAATTAATGTCTAATATATATACTATCTCTCCCAGACTACCTGGAACCACATCCAAAGCTGACCAGGGTCAGTATCGGACTCTGAATCAGCTGTCTCAGAATCTGAGATTTATGCAACCGGATAAATGCATTAGCAGTTATCTAGGTCAAGGAAATGATTAATAGCTCTTTGAAGAGCATTTGTAGTACTGTAATAAATTACAGAGCAAATAAATTAACCCGTGAAAAAACAGCAAAAATTGTGCTGCTGTGTGCAGTGATCTATGCCAGGAAAGAGGTTAATACACAGGGAATGACTTTTATAAAAACCCTTGGCTCTCACAATTTTATAACATTTTATTTTAACACACATACAGATCTGATTTGTTTGGATCAAAAGCAGGATGATTACTATGTTACTTTAGCTCTCTCCCTCACAAAAACATAAGTGAGGAGAATATTTACAAATATTCATCTGGCTAACCGAATGGTGAGAGAGAGAGATAATTAATTATCGTGTTTAAAGAGGCCAATGCCATCAGGAAATACTGCTTCCTTGAAAGGGTGTACATGGTCTAGAACAATCCTTAGCTAGGTGGTTCATGTCAAAGTAACATCCACATGATTGGCAGGACCCAAAGTTTCCCAACGGAACATTGCCCAAAGCATCACACTGCCTCCAGCGGCTTGCCAATTGTCCATGGCCATACTGTTATTTCTGATCGGTATATATATATATATATATATATATATATATATATATATATATATTACATTATATGTGTAAAGCTGGTTTTCTATGCGAGGTCTGGCTGACTCTGAATCTGATCTACTTCCAGCCTTAGGATTTTGATATCCTCTACGTATCTTGATCTGTCATTCACTAAGGATGGTAGGTTCTTTAGGTGAAACAGTGTTTTACAGATAACATTCCTGGCTATGTGGTGCAGGGTAATTCATGGACTTCAGGAACTCTTATAACTTTAGCTGCATTTGGCATACTTATTGCTGGAAAGCTGCATTAACAGGAGTATAAATGCCTGACCTGTAACTGATTTTCCCTGACGTGTGCAAATCTACATTTTCTCAAATGTGGTTGATCTGCATAAGAAGACATAAGATGTCATAAACAGAGGACAACAGAGACACATTATACCATTTTTTTGTATGATGTGCATGTATCCGTGGGCAATCCTTTGGTCACTGATGCCTGGGTTTAGTATTTTTTGGGCACCCCCAGGTGTGTGTGGTTATATTGTTAACCCCTTCCCCTTCACAAACATAGCACTTTTAACAATGGCCACCTCAAGCCACCAGACAGAACCAGTGTTGTAGGTTGCTACTCCAATTCACCAAACAGGACCCTCAGCCATTTACTCCAAGTACCAGACAACACCAGTATATGAGTAGAACAGGAATGCACATTTATTTGAAAACAGCACAGATAATTATACACAGACAAATATGACATCAACTAATGGGGAGGGACAGGGAAAACTAATTATAACATGGTAATCTTCAAACAATAGAGAGACTCATTTAAAACAGGTAATTAGATACAGTAGGATATAACCTAATCACACTTTTAAATAAAGACAAATATTGAACACAAAATAATAGTAAGGCATACAATGGGGAAATCCTGCCTCACACCTTTCAAGATACAAAGGTGTCAAGTTCAGATATATACAGATGTCAGGGTAGAAGGCTGGGAGCCTATGGCAGGGAGGTAGCAGAGTGCCACAGGGGAGCAGCAACCAAAGATGAGACAAGATACAGTCCAGGTAAAGGAGCTAAAAGACATATGAGAGAAAAACAGTCCAAGCCGGGATCAAAGGGCAGGAGAGATCAGGAAGTCCAGTAGGGAAGCAGAGGTCAAAAATCTGTGAGGTCTTGGAGAAAAAGGATGAAAAACTGGGAAAATACTTTGAGAGGCAACCAAGGGTAGAAACCACTTAGCAGCTCAATACACAAGCGCTGATTGGAGTCAGTGCTTGGTATGTAAAGGCTGCCAGATGAAAACCCTGCCCCCTCCAATTAGGGAAGTCCACCTACCTTCATAGAGTAGCATGGCACTCCCTAAGGTGAGTGTCAGCCTCCTCCCCACCTCTGCCACTTCCTCCAATGAAAACACACCATCAGAAATTAGGCCACGCCCTCCGCACTTAGGAAGCTACCGCTAATCGTGGGGTGCTAGTTATTTGAGGCCGGGGATGCGGCATACCGCGCGATGGTCTCATTCCCCAGGGGCATCTGAGGTTACAGAGGGAACTGTTGAAGGTAAGGGACCCCTGCCTGGTGGGGAACCGGGTGCAGAATCCCCACAACAGAGTACACTCAATTAAAGTAACTTCCTAATTAAAAGACAGCACTTTACAAAAGGACACTGAATGACTTACATAAAGACAATAGGGAATAGTACATTTAACGCATATTAACAAGGACCTGGATATTTAACATATTGCAACAGTAACATAATAACATTCCTTAACACCTCCTGAGAGACTGGAGTATGAAGGACAAGAGATATTCTTAACCTGGGGAACACAATGGCTTGGTCGACATCTTTTAGTCAGCTAGTCCTTTGCACCCTGTGATAGAAGTACAGCTATACGGAAGACAGGGTGCAACTGGTGGCCCCAAAGTGTGTACTCCCAAACGTATCATATACACAGACAGGGTCCATAGTCTATTGGGGACCCCAGTGACGGAGGGTTCTGTCACAACCCCAATCAGCTTACCAGTGTCATCTTTGTCCTCAAGCAGCTTATCAGTGCCATATCTGTCCCAAAACATCTTATGAGTGTCATATTTGTGGGTAAACAGCTTCCCTCTGTCATCTTTGTGGTCAAACAGCCTCCCAGTGCCATTGTTATTCCTGAACAGCTTTCCAGTGCCATATTTCTGGCCAAAAAGATCCCCAGGGCAATCTTCATGCCTAAAGAGCTTCCCAGTGCCATATTTGTGACTAAAAAGATTCCCAGTGCCATCTTTATGTCTGAACAGCTTCCTATTGCCATCTTTGTGGCCAAACAGCTTCCCAGTGCCATATGTGTAGCCAAGAAGATTCCCAATGCCATATTTGTGACCAAACAGCTTCCCAGTGACATATTTCCCGCCCCTAGCATAATACATTTGAGCTGGAGGGGGTGGGGCCAAGACAAAAATGGTGGGTGAAGCACTTTCCTTCTATGGGCTCCTGTCAGAGAGAGCACCCCGGCACGTTGCACACTGTGGACCCAACCAGAATTGGCTCTGCATATGTAGCTATTTTATTGCCTTATAATTACTCTGCAAATAATGTTTATGTTATAGAGTCCCCTATTGCTAAGAAGGAGATGTTTATGACATGAATCGATCTGAGGCTCTAACGTATGAGCGCCTGGCTTTCTGATATGGGAAGGCAATAGATATGGAATTTAAGAACATTATGGTATTGTTTAATGTAATAATAACAGGCCTGTGACAAATGCAACTTTACCATAAAACATAAAGACTTTTATCATTGTAAATTTAGTTATTCATTATGCTCGTAATATTGTCATATGTCAAGCCTTGGAATGTTTTATTAACCTAACCTAACTAATATGCAAATTTAGATAAAGAGGAAACTTCTCAGATCATCGATCTTCTGCAAATAAATATAGTTCATTTTTATTCATAATAATAGTTTAGAAAAAATAAAAAATAACGTTGTTATTATCATTTTTGTATTGCTCGTTTTTCACAGCAATAATAGACTTGGAATGTGCATGTAAAATAAAACTGTAACATAAAAATACACCAGTATTGCTTGATGGTCAAAACTGCACACATTACAATAAGGAACCTTGAGTATACCTAAAGCTACCACCTGGCTGGTGTTTTTAAAAAATGTTCTACGGGCCAATGATAAGATTATGGAGGCAACAGCTTGGCCAGTAGTTTCTTGAATAAACTGTAATCACATCCCCACCATACAAAGTGTTACAGGGAAATAAGCAATTATATTTATTAACTTCCTCAGTAATCAACCAAAAGTGTTTTTTTCTTTTTGCATTTTGTGACCACAGCCTTTTTTATTTTCGGAGTATGACAGATTGGCTCTAAACAACAGGAGATTCATGCTACAATGCAGTAACTTTAATTATTTCCCCCCCCAGATACATTTGAACTGTACAGTGCATCAATATGCTTTAAATTCCAGTACCTTAGACAAAAAGGTTTCAAACCCCAGGATAATAGGTTGTTTCTATTTATGTGGTACATTTTATTATTTTTGTAAAAATGTACAATTGGAAAACTGAAAATGAACTACTTAAAGGAGAACACACTGACTTTTAGTTTATTCCCCCTGTTTTTATAAAGAGAAACAATACTAAAATAAACACAACAAAATTCAGGTTCTGTCTATTGTATCCTGTGCACCTTGTCTCCGCTGTACATTATTATAAGGGCATATTGTACAAGGGCTGTTGCCCTTGGTAATCTGACTGTTTCTTTCCAATGCTGCCCTGTTCTTGCCTATGAAATGACAAAGAGGCCATTAATCAAATTTTCACATAGCTGTAGCCAAGACCTATGGCTATCAATAACATTCCTTTATGTTATTACTGTACAAATTCTGTCTATTTGAAATCATAATAGTTGGTCTGACATATTGGCATATTTTCTAACACATCACAATGTTCCAGGTTATGAACAAGTCATCTTAATATTAGAGTTGCCACCTTTACTTAAAAAAAAAATACTGGCTATGCTATTGCCTGTAATGACTTATAGGAACTCCATTAGCCTAAACACTGCATATACAGTGAATGCATAGAATAAAACAAATAATGAACAGTTATCCTTCATTGTGTTAGCAGAATTGCAATGAAACGCATTAAAATGAGAGAAATATGTTTTTTTTTTTTTTAAATGCTTGTGGTATCTCCTGCACATGATATCATGTTGTAGCTTGATATGCAAGTACAAATTTCTCATTGAAATATTAATTAATTTGCATTTGAAGTCATAGGTGAATCCATAGGCAGAAGACACCACAAACACATTTAAAACATATTTTACTCTTATGGTATGCATTTCCATGCAATTCTGTTAACATAACGTATAGATCATTTTCCAGCATTTTTTTATTCTCTTCATTCACAGTAAAATAAATGTTTAGGTTGATAGAGACCATTTAACATAGGCCTCAAGCCATTTTTTTTTTTTACCATGCTCCTGGTATAAGAAAAAACTGACTGGGTGTCAAATATATTTAATATAGCCGGTCATGACCAGTTCACAGAAACTGGCAGGAACATGCCAGTTGACCAAAAAAGGACTCAAAGACAGACAGAATTGAAAGACCCTTACTGTAGGAACACAAAGTCTTATACACAGTGCAGTATTTACCTTGAGGCCTAGGGTGTTAAATTTAAGGGATTGACAGTGCCCCCAACACTGGAAAAAAAAACCCTGAAGAAAAATATGCACGAGCAGCCTGATCACGACAATCATGCTGTCTGTGCATTTTTTTTCTTAGGGGCGGAGTGATGAAAGGTCACGTGATGAAAGAGCTCTGACGTCAGATGCGTGCTGGGTCACGTGACCTATCTACACTCAACGCGGGGAGACGAACAGGCAGCATGGTAGGACACCATGCTGTCTGCCACTAGCCACCAGGGATCAGGGTAAGTCCTGGGGTGAGGAGGGCATGCAATGGAGGTGATGGAGGCATATCATGGGCATGATGGGGGCATGTGATGGGGTGATGTAGGTTATGGGGTCATGTCGTGCGTGTGCAGTGTGAGTAGGGGAGTGCCTGAATTTTGTCTGCCTAGGGCAGCACAAAACCAAGATACACCACAGGTTATATAATCTAGGATTCTGTACACTCTAAAATATCCTGATTGTACCATAGGACGGGGAAGGTCTACTGACACAGAAACAAGATATATACCAAGAAGTCAGCTCAGGAGTAAGGTCAACATTTACCCTTAGATTTATGAGGGGGCTACATCCCTACTGCACAATAATCAAACAAACACTTGTATCATGCCTCCCAACTGTGCAGCGGTGCTGTCAGTTTTATTCTCGACCTATCAAGCTTCGCCCTCCAGCCTCCTGATTCGCATGGGGCAATAGTTGGGAAATATGCATATATATTTTTTGCACATACAGTCTTAGTAGTCCAGACTGTCAATGCCATGCACTGTGTACTTTAAAATTCTAATATTTGAGAAAACAAGTGATGCTGACAAGAGCTGTAATTGATCAAATCTATTAGCGCTGGATAGCAGTGTCTGCCAATCCATAATGCCAAAGCATGGAGCTGTGTATTGGTGAATATTTCTTATAGTGCATAACATTTATTTGGTCAGATTATAACATACTCATAACCTTGGAGTTCAGGGAATTTATTAAGTTTAATTTAGAGAGGCAAATGTGTTCTTATCTGATATTTATACTACTGTAGAAACATTTGTGATTTCTTTCATAATGAATTAATATCAACCACATCCATAGATGTATGCTATTAAAATTTGTATTATGCAGAGTTCTAGAATGATCTAGAAATTTGATTACATGAAAGGTTTTCAGAATTGCTTTTGTCTCAGCATGGAAGATCCTAAATCAATATACATTCTACGTAATGCAAGCATATCTTCCTTAACATTGAAGCACCAGTACGCAGCATTGTCTTTAAGAACATATCAAACTAAATGGAAACAGCTCAAGCAAACTATGTGTAGAATTTGCTAATTTTACATATTATACACATTTATTTATCACACGAACTGGAGTGCCAGAATTTTATTCCATTTGGATCACCCTGTTACATATTATACCCACTGTATAATCTTTGATTGGTTGTTTATATGGAAATTTGTTCAGTAGACAACAAAAACAGATTTATGCAGTTCCACAAGAATTGATTGACCTTACTGGGTACATGGAATGGCCGAATTATTAGAGTCACTCATTTTTTTTTTCAGATGTGCTCCTCTGATTTTTTATTTAGCTGAATGGAAAACAATCTCTAGCAGAAGATCACTCTTAATAGATATAACATTGACAGCTGTAAAATAGACATAACTGTAAGCAATGACACAATTCTCAGTTATTTTTACTCCTCTGAAGGTGGGAGTCTTGATACCCTACACCAGTGATGGAGAATTGTTTTGGCCCCGAGTGCCAAATTTGTATCATGAAACAGATTTGCAGACCTAAAAGTGCCAACACCGCGTACACACACACACATATTCAAATACTCACACTCATACACGCACACACAGTGTGCGCGCACACTCATACATGCGCGCGCACACTCATACATGCGCGCGCACACTCATACATGCGCGCGCACACTCATACATGCGCGCACACACTCATACATGCACGCACACACTCATACATACTCGCACACACTCATACTCACACACACTCATACTTGCACTCATACTCATACTAACACACACTCATACACAGCCATCCCCCTCATCAAAAAAAAGATGGGCACCGCCAGTCATTGCTACTTCTCCCGATAATCGAGCACATGAACCCTATCTGTAGAAGTGTTCAAGTTGGAAAGGAAACAGTTAATTCCTTTTACCCACTGATGACTGCAGCTGCTCATCCTGGATGGAGCAGAAAAGCGTTGAGAGTTGAACCTGGCCGTGTGCCACAACTGAGGGCTCGGTGGGCCAGTTATGGCACATGTGCCATATGTTCGCCACTGCTGCCTTACACTATAGGGTGGTGATATCATTATCCATTTGAAGGCTTATTCATCCTTGTTCCAGTTTCCAGTTTTTGTCTTTTTAATTTGCTCCAGTTCATTGTTTATTCTGCTCCTATTAACGAGTTCCCCACCCGTTTGTTCTGTGTGTTTTCAGTTCCCATACTAAATTATGTTCTGTTTCTTGTTCTGTCTTAGTTATTGTTTAGACAAAAGTTTTTTGCACTTACTGATGTGAGGTACTTTTATACTGGTGGCACGCTTACCATCTCATGACCATCAAGTATAAATGAGCCCCTTATCAGTTTTGTAGCCCTGCTCTGTACTTTCTCTAGTTCCATAATGTCTTTTCAGAACTGAACCACATATTCAAGGTGGGGGATTACCATGGACCTATAAAGAGGCAGAATAAAATCTTCCTTTCACTAGGGTGGCGCTGCTGGTTGCTGGCACATCAGATCAGTGTGATCTGTGTGCCAGCAAGTATGGTAAGTGCTCAGATGATCTCTTATCATACAGTCAAAAGCAATATTTAGTTAATGTTGATATACCTCACCTGAGTTTTAGTGGGGGAAACAGACAGATCTGAATAGTGTAAGTTTTTAATTGTAATACATTAAATAAAATGCAATTTTTTATAACCAAGGGCTTTTTTTTTTATAAAAGATCTTCCCTGCCATTTAATTTTTGTTACATTGACTAGTGTTTTTGAATCTGTCTGAGTGCATTGAGATAAGTAACAGCTGATCTGTGGCAAAGGTGGATTGGTGATTGTTCATATTAGCATCACAATCTGCATAGTCAGTTCAATATTAGTAAATATTGATCTGATCCATCTGGATCTGCCCCTCTCTCCTCACTTGCATTTTTTGTGAGGGAGAGAGACAGATCAATATTAGCTAGTGTTAAAATGTAATAAAATTGTGAGGACCAAGGGCTTTAATTAAAGCCATACCCTGTGCATAAGCAGTTGTTTTGCACAGCAGCACATTTCCTGTCTGTGTATTTTTAAGGGTTCATTTATTGTACATTAATTTAAAACAGTACTGCAATGGCTCTTTTAGGAGCTATTATCCTCTTCCTTGCTCTACATGTCAAAATTCCATGTTGGAGAATAAAAAGTGCACCTCTGAAATGTGGCTTTTTAACCCCAAACAAGCTTAAAAACGTATGCATGGGTGGTACTCCTGTACTCGGGAGATGTTGCCGAACACATACTGCGATGTTGTTTGGCAGTGACACCACAATCTGTGAATTCGTTTCTGAATATACAATGTAATCTATGTGAAAAAAAAACACAAACAATTACTCCCACACATTTTGAAAATGTTGGTGGTAGAATTAGTGCATGAAAAGTTTTAAAATACTTCCATTTGAAATAGCCTAGGGTGTCTATTTTTTAAAAATATATGGTTTGATGGGGTAAAATAATCTGGCCGGCTCCAAACATGTCCCAAATTGGACATGGGCGCAGGTTGTTTAAATGTCAGAATTTCAAGTTATGCATGGGTGGTATTAACCCCTTGGCGACACAGGACGGACTAGGTCCGTCCTGTGTGCCGAGGCGTTAGTGACACAGGACGGACCTAGTCCGTCCTGTGTCAAAACGAGCACTGAAAGCGGAGTTTTTCCGCTTTCAGTGCTCTGATGGTATTGTAACCATGCTTCCGTGTGGAAGCATCGTACAATACTAAAAAAAATGCCCGTCGACATTTCGATCGCTCCGGAGAGCGATCGAAATGCCGGTTTTAAAGGCACAGAGCCTCTTCACAGAGGCAATCAGTGACTGCCAGGCACACTGACAGGCAGTGGGGATGTTCTGCTGAACATCCCCACTGACTGGTCAGATTAATATTAACCCTATATTGATCTGACCAGTTATGATCTGTCTCCCTCTCCTCACATTTTTTTTAGTGAGGGAGAGAGACAGATCAAAGTTCTAAAAGTAAGTAAAAGTTAAAAAAAAACAATAAACACACAACACACAAATAATAAAACAATAAAAAAAATTGTATTAAAGCAATTCCCTGCGTTTAACCCCTTCCCTGCCACTGATCTTGCATAAGCAGTGATCGTGCACATCAGCGCATTTATTTTTGCTGTTTGTGCATTTTTTAGGGGTTAATTTTTTTTGTACTGTAATTTATTACAGTACTAAAAAGGCTCTTCTAAGAGTTATTAACCCCTTCTTTGCCGTCGATCACTGCTTACGCAATGATATTGACGCCAAAGCAATTTTTATCTGTCTGCATATTTTTATTTTATTTTTCTTTTTTTTACACATACCCGCTAGCGGATTACATGTAAAGTAAAAATATTTGAGATTTTTTTTTTTTAAGCTGCCTGAGTGCATAGCGATCAGTAACAGCGAATTAGTGGCAAAGGCGGTTTGGTGATTTCTCAATTAAGCTCACCATTCGCCCTGGTCAGATCAAAATTGGTCGGATCAATATTCACAAATATTGATCTGCCTCCCTCTCCTCACTTACATTTTTGTGACGGAAAGAGACAGATCAGTATTAGTGATATAAAATAACATTTTATAAAATTGGCAGGTTTTATGAAAGTCTTTCACTGTGTATTAACCCCTTCCCTGCCATTCATCACTGTGTAAGCAGTAATCTTGCACAGCAACAGTATGTTTTGCCGTCTGCACTGTTTTATGGATTAATTTCTTTGTACTGTAATGTATTACAGTACTAGATAGGCTCTTATTAACCCCTTCTTTGCTCGAGATCACTGCTTACGCACTGATTCTGAGGCCGCGGACTCAGGGTTCGATTTTGACCCTATTCAGCTTTCTGATACATCATCTAGCGATGTATCGGTGGCTGCTGAGCCCTTGCCACAAGTAGTGATGGGGGTCTACCGATAAAAAAATATATGGTTTGGTGGCGGTAAATTACATTGGCTGGCTTCAAAGATATATCCCATAAAGGACACGGACGCAGGTTGACTACATGTCAAAATTCCAAGTTGAAATTGCGCACCCCCTAAATGTGGAATTTTAGACCCAATACAAACCAACAAACCTATGCATGGGGGGTATCCCTGTACTCAGGAGATGTTGCTGAACACATATTGAGGTGTTGGTTGGCAGTGGCAAATACCAGAATCTGAAAATTCCTGCCTGAACTACAATGTGTGTGGGGAAAAAATGACATCCCAACCCCTTGACAAAGGTTGGTGGTAGAATTAGCACGTGGAAAGTGTTAAAATACCACAATTTTAAATACCCTAGGATGTCTAGTTTTCCAAAATATATGGTTTTATGGGGTAAAATACTTTGACAGGCTTCAAAAGTGTCCCAAATGGAACATGGGCGCAGGCTGACTACATGTCAAAATTCCAAGTTGGAAATGCACCCCCCCTAAACGTGGCTTTTTAGCCCCCAAATAATCTAACTAACCTACACATGGGTGGTATCCCTGTACTCAGGAGATGTTGCTGAACACATATTAAGGTGTTGTTTGGTACTGACACATAATAGGATCTGTGAATTCATGCCCGATGTACAATGAATATGAAAAACAAATTACTATCCAAAACATTGACATAGGCTGGTGGTAGAATTAGAGCATTAAAAGTGTTAAAATACTACCATTTGAAATACCCTAGGGTGTCTAGTTTTTAAAAATATATGGTTTTGTGGGATAGAATACACTTTTTGGCTTCAAAAATGTCCCAAATGGGACATGGGCGCAGGTTTTCTGCACGTCAGAATTCCAAGTTGGAAAACCAAAAAGCGCACCTCTCGATTGTGGCCTTTTAACCCCCAAATAACCTAACCAACCTATACATGGGGGGTATCCCTGTACTCAGGAGATGTTGCTGAACACATATTGAGGTGTTGTTTGGCACTGACATATAACAGGATCTGTGAATTCATGCCCAAAGTACAATGTATGTGAAAAAAAATTACTACCCAAAACATTGACATAGGCTGGTAGTATAATTAGTGCATGGAAAGTGTTAAAATACTACCATTTGAAATACCCTAGGGTGTCTAGTTTAAAAAAATATATGGTTTTGTGGGGTAGAATACACTTTCTGGCTTCAAAAATGTCCCAAATGGGACATGGGCACAAGTTTTCTGCATGTCAGATGTTGCTGAACACATATTGAGGTGTTATTTGGAAATACCCCTTCACATTTTAAGGTAATGTTTACCTAATTTGCAATATATGTGAAAAATTTAAAAAAAAGATTTTTTGCTGCAAACTTTGGCATAGATTGGTGGTAAAATGGCTACATGAAATGTGTAAAAATACCCCAAGTTAAATGCCCTGAGTGGTCTAGTTTTCAAAAATATGTACATGTTGGGGGTCATTCATGGATTTAGTACAGAAATCAGTGTTACAATGTCACTATCGCTAATTTTGAAAAGAAAGGATTTTAAAATAGCTTTGCACCACTAGTTCTGGCCCTGTAACATGAATAAAAAAGCACAAAAACATAAAAACATGGGCTATTTCTGAACTCAGGACATATATTAGAAACTTTTTAGCAGTGTTTTCTTGTTGTCTCTTGTACATGAGTATACGATTTTTCAAATAAAAGTCATAAAAAAAAAAAATTTAATTTTTTTGCCATATTTTATTATTTTTTTTACATCAAATTTTATGCTATTATCAAAATAATGGTATCAGAAGAAAGCCCTTCTTATAACGATAAAAACGATATATAGATTGTGCGGGTACACTAAATGAGACAGAAATAAATTACAGCAAAACACAAACACCTCAGAAATGTTAAAACAGCCCATGTCACCAAGCGTCGGACAAGCCAAAAAAGTCATGTCACTAAGGGGTTAATGTACTCAGGAGAAATAGTAGAATCTATTTACCATTTTTTGTCATTAGCTTTTGTAGATAAGTAAAAGATTTTTCCAATACAAATTCAGAACATTTGTGGTGGGTTTTATCTTTCACCATATTTTTTATTTAGTATTTTATAGGACATGATCAAAATAATGGTATCTAGTGGGTACAACCAATGAGAGAAGAAAATTACAGCTAAACACAAACATGTCCCAAATTGGACATGGGCGCAGGTTGTTTACATGTCAGAATTTCAAACTATGCATGGGTGGTATTAATGTACTCAGGAGAAATAGTAGAATCTATTTACCATTTTTTGTCATTAGCTTTTGTAGATAAGTAAAAGATTTTTCCAATACAAATTCAGAACATTTGTGGTGGGTTTTATCTTTCACCATATTTTTTATTTAGTATTTTATAGGACATGATCAAAATAATGGTATCTAGTATGTACAACCAATGACAAAGAAGAAAATTACAGCTAAACACAAACACCTTAGAAATGTTAAAATAGCCATTGTCCAGAATGACAAAAAATGCTCCAATGGGTCGGTCCTTAAGGTGTTAAAAAGACTCACTAAGGACATGTTATTTTTTATATACATGTATTTAAATACATTCAAATTGAATGTACATGTATAGCATTCTTTGAAAATGTTAAGATTGTGTAGTCCGTCCTGTGTCAAAACGAGCACTGAAAGCGGAGTTTTTCCGCTTTCAGTGCTCTGATGGTATTGTAACGATGCTTCCGTGTGGAAGCATCGTACAATACTAAAAAAAATGCCCGTCGACATTTCGATCGCTCCGGAGAGCGATCGAAATGCCGGTTTTAAAGGCACAGAGCCTCTTCACAGAGGCAATCAGTGACTGCCAGGCACACTGACAGGCAGTGGGGATGTTCTGCTGAACATCCCCACTGACTGGTCAGATTAATATTAACCCTATATTGATCTGACCAGTTATGATCTGTCTCCCTCTCCTCACATTTTTTTTAGTGAGGGAGAGAGACAGATCAAAGTTCTAAAAGTAAGTAAAAGTTAAAAAAAAACAATAAACACACAACACACAAATAATAAAACAATAAAAAAAATTGTATTAAAGCAATTCCCTGCGTTTAACCCCTTCCCTGCCACTGATCTTGCATAAGCAGTGATCGTGCACATCAGCGCATTTATTTTTGCTGTTTGTGCATTTTTTAGGGGTTAATTTTTTTTGTACTGTAATTTATTACAGTACTAAAAAGGCTCTTCTAAGAGTTATTAACCCCTTCTTTGCCATCGATCACTGCTTACGCAATGATATTGACGCCAAAGCAATTTTTATCTGTCTGCATATTTTTATTTTATTTTTATTTTTTTTACACATACCCGCTAGCGGATTACATGTAAAGTAAAAATATTTGAGATTTTTTTTTTTTAAGCTGCCTGAGTGCATAGCGATCAGTAACAGCGAATTAGTGGCAAAGGCGGTTTGGTGATTTCTCAATTAAGCTCACCATTCGCCCTGGTCAGATCAAAATTGGTCGGATCAATATTCACAAATATTGATCTGCCTCCCTCTTCTCACTTACATTTTTGTGACGGAAAGAGACAGATCAGTATTAGTGATATAAAATAACATTTTATAAAATTGGCAGGTTTTATGAAAGTCTTTCACTGTGTATTAACCCCTTCCCTGCCATTCATCACTGTGTAAGCAGTAATCTTGCACAGCAACAGTATGTTTTGCCGTCTGCACTGTTTTATGGATTAATTTCTTTGTACTGTAATGTATTACAGTACTAGATAGGCTCTTATTAACCCCTTCTTTGCTCGAGATCACTGCTTACGCACTGATTCTGAGGCCGCGGACTCAGGGTTCGATTTTGACCCTATTCAGCTTTCTGATACATCATCTAGCGATGTATCGGTGGCTGCTGAGCCCTTGCCACAAGTAGTGATGGGGGTCTACCGATAAAAAAATATATGGTTTGGTGGCGGTAAATTACATTGGCTGGCTTCAAAGATATATCCCATAAAGGACACGGACGCAGGTTGACTACATGTCAAAATTCCAGGTTGAAATTGCGCACCCCCTAAATGTGGAATTTTAGACCCAATACAAACCAACAAACCTATGCATGGGGGGTATCCCTGTACTCAGGAGATGTTGCTGAACACATATTGAGGTGTTGGTTGGCAGTGGCAAATACCAGAATCTGAAAATTCCTGCCTGAACTACAATGTGTGTGGGGAAAAAATGACATCCCAACCCTTTGACATAGGTTGGTGGTAGAATTAGCACTTGGAAAGTGTTAAAATACCACAATTTTAAATACCCTAGGATGTCTAGTTTTCCAAAATATATGGTTTTATGGGGTAAAATACTTTGACAGGCTTCAAAAGTGTCCCAAATGGAACATGGGCGCAGGCTGACTACATGTCAAAATTCCAAGTTGGAAATGCACCCCCCCTAAACGTGGCCTTTTAGCCCCCAAATAATCTAACTAACCTACACATGGGTGGTATCCCTGTACTCAGGAGATGTTGCTGAACACATATTAAGGTGTTGTTTGGTACTGACACATAATAGGATCTGTGAATTCATGCCCGATGTACAATGAATATGAAAAACAAATTACTATCCAAAACATTGACATAGGCTGGTGGTAGAATTAGTGCATGAAAAGTGTTAAAATACTACCATTTGAAATACCCTAGGGTGTCTAGTTTTTAAAAATATATGGTTTTGTGGGATAGAATACACTTTTTGGCTTCAAAAATGTCCCAAATGGGACATGGGCGCAGGTTTTCTGCACGTCAGAATTCCAAGTTGGAAAACCAAAAAGCGCACCTCTCGATTGTGGCCTTTTAACCCCCAAATAACCTAACCAACCTATACATGGGGGGTATCCCTGTACTCAGGAGATGTTGCTGAACACATATTGAGGTGTTGTTTGGCACTGACATATAACAGGATCTGTGAATTCATGCCCAAAGTACAATGTATGTGAAAAAAAATTACTACCCAAAACATTGACATAGGCTGGTAGTATAATTAGTGCATGGAAAGTGTTAAAATACTACCATTTGAAATACCCTAGGGTGTCTAGTTTAAAAAAATATATGGTTTTGTGGGGTAGAATACACTTTCTGGCTTCAAAAATGTCCCAAATGGGACATGGGCACAAGTTTTCTGCATGTCAGATGTTGCTGAACACATATTGAGGTGTTATTTGGAAATACCCCTTCACATTTTAAGGTAATGTTTAGCTAATTTGCAATATATGTGAAAAATTAAAAAAAAAAGATTTTTTGCTGCAAACTTTGGCATAGATTGGTGGTAAAATGGCTACATGAAATGTGTAAAAATACCCCAAGTTAAATGCCCTGAGTGGTCTAGTTTTCAAAAATATGTACATGTTGGGGGTCATTCATGGATTTAGTACAGAAATCAGTGTTACAATGTCACTATCGCTAATTTTGAAAAGAAAGGATTTTAAAATAGCTTTGCACCACTAGTTCTGGCCCTGTAACATGAATAAAAAAGCACAAAAACATAAAAACATGGGCTATTTCTGAACTCAGGACATATATTAGAAACTTTTTAGCAGTGTTTTCTTGTTGTCTCTTGTACATGAGTATACGATTTTTCAAATAAAAGTCATAAAAAAAAAAAATTTAATTTTTTTGCCATATTTTATTATTTTTTTTACATCAAATTTTATGCTATTATCAAAATAATGGTATCAGAAGAAAGCCCTTCTTATAACGATAAAAACGATATATAGATTGTGCGGGTACACTAAATGAGACAGAAATAAATTACAGCAAAACACAAACACCTCAGAAATGTTAAAACAGCCCATGTCACCAAGCGTCGGACAAGCCAAAAAAGTCATGTCACTAAGGGGTTAATGTACTCAGGAGAAATAGTAGAATCTATTTACCATTTTTTGTCATTAGCTTTTGTAGATAAGTAAAAGATTTTTCCAATACAAATTCAGAACATTTGTGGTGGGTTTTATCTTTCACCATATTTTTTATTTAGTATTTTATAGGACATGATCAAAATAATGGTATCTAGTGGGTACAACCAATGAGAGAAGAAAATTACAGCTAAACACAAACATGTCCCAAATTGGACATGGGCGCAGGTTGTTTACATGTCAGAATTTCAAACTATGCATGGGTGGTATTAATGTACTCAGGAGAAATAGTAGAATCTATTTACCATTTTTTGTCATTAGCTTTTGTAGATAAGTAAAAGATTTTTCCAATACAAATTCAGAACATTTGTGGTGGGTTTTATCTTTCACCATATTTTTTATTTAGTATTTTATAGGACATGATCAAAATAATGGTATCTAGTATGTACAACCAATGACAAAGAAGAAAATTACAACTAAACACAAACACCTTAGAAATGTTAAAATAGCCATTGTCCAGAATGACAAAAAATGCTCCAATGGGTCGGTCCTTAAGGTGTTAAAAAGACTCACTAAGGACATGTTATTTTTTATATACATGTATTTAAATACATTCAAATTGAATGTACATGTATAGCATTCTTTGAAAATGTTAAGATTGTGAAAATGTTCCAGTCATGTTATTTGAATATATCCAGATTGTTCTCAATAAAAATGCTTTTTATTCAACTTGTGATTCTGATAATTTAAATCAAGAGTTTATTATTTCTATCGCTGACCAAGTACAAATCTAGCAACTGTCAATCTCATTGCTTTGCATATGAACAGCCTGTTCCTTTTGCAAAGCCTACTTTCATATAGAATGGTCTGAATTGCAAAAACATCTAAATTAGCATTGCACTGTTATGTATGCTTGATCTTTTTTCAGCAATTGCTTTGAGCTTGATTAGATTTACTGACAAACATAAAGGCTGTGTGGACATGGTAACCTGTCATTCACCATTTTAATGTATTTGCCTTTATTTGTTATTTTTTTAATAAATCCTATTGCATGGGTGTCCAATTATATGTTTTTCCCCACTGAAAGCTGAATTTAAAATTGCTGAAATAAGAGGTTTTTATTTGCCTTCTTTTGGTTCAACTGTGGTAAACAGGGAATAGGAAAAGGGTTGAATTTAACTATATATATTTTAAAGTGGGCCACAGATTAAAAATACACCTGTGAATTGGGCCCCATTCCATTTTTATATGCATAATAATGGTAAAGAATAGCTTGCTGGCCATAGAAAATGTTTACTTATTTAGCACTAATAAAGAAGCTAGATATGTATCTTCCAAAGCTAAAATCAATGATTCCATCTAGTGCTATTTTATGGCTCAGCTGTATTTGTAATTTGTATGTATATTATGTTATTTGAAGTTATTTCCCTATCCATATTTGTTTGCAGGGCACTTGTCCTACTCTTACCCCCATTTTACTTCCTTTTGCAGCCCTCTAGCCCTTTCCAGGACTTTTTTAGAGGCATTTTAGTGGTACCACAGAAAGTCACTTGATTTTTTTTAGCTGTCAGTGTGACATCACTAATCCCAAGTTTACAGTATTTTATTCAGGATGAGGAAAAGGGTTTGGACACTATGATTCAGCATAATAGGGAATGTAGTCCAGTACATCTGGAATGCAAAAGGTTAACCATCACTTCACATTTCCCATTATGCTCAGCCAGCATGCAGCCTTACACATTAAGTCTTAGAAGTGGGTTGTTGAAAATGTCAACAATGGTTAATAGTTTCTTAACTTCTAATTCTATTTAAATTTACAGTTAAAATAGAGCACCATATAAAATGCAATTACTCCCCCACCCCCTCCTTCGACATCTAACTGAGGTCAATCCCATATTAAACAGGGCCACAGGCTGGCCAAATTCCCCTGCACCCCCTAAAGTAAATAACTAACAAAAAAAAAATGGGGCTACTTTCCCAAGTAAATACTATGGGACTGAAGGCTGTGCAAATGCCTCAGGCCCCCAAAAATAAATAAATTGTCAGGTGGGAGGGGTAAAGTCCAAAATTAATTAAACTTGTAAAAAAAAATAAGAATATATTTATCAACCTGTCAATTGAAATTACTTGTTCTAAATAAATATTAAACAAATACAAGCATATATTTAATGCCAGGGATCATATTGCTCTTCTCTGCCAAAGTTTGTGCAAGAATAGTTTTGTTTATTTTTCCTCAGACATAATACATTTTGTGATGTTGACATGAGTTACTACTAACAAAACTCACAATGTGTGTTCAGCAATATGCAACAATGTTAACTGTACAATTTTTCTCATCTAGGATAGGTGCTTTTTAAGTAGTGTGACAGAACATCCAGCACTGGGGAGAGAACTAATGGCTTGCCTCCTCCCTATAGATTATGGACCCTGGAATTAAAAAGGGGTTTGAGATTTGGGAAGGTGAGCAAAGTGGGTAAGTTTGCACTTTGCACTGATTACAGTGTGTCAAAAGGGAGTATTGTCACGGTAACTGGACTGCAGTATTTGTTATATTACATGTCATGTTTAAAGCAGCACAAGTTCTGTGTGACTCATCCATTATTCTTTGTTAATTAGTTTTTACTGTTAAGTGATTATGTCCATTGTGTGCCTGTACCAATTTAGTGACAGAATTAAATGAAATTTGCAATTTTTGGTTGTACACTGTTATGTCTCAATATTGTGTATACATTTTGTTTGCTTCAGTGGTGTTTCAGGTTTGTCCTTTCCATGACTGCGTAGGTCCATACCCTCCAACATTGCCCCAACCAACACCCCCAACTGAATAAAAACACCAGATACAAATGTAAAGTGGGTAAAAGCATCGTTCATGACGTTAACTCGTCATAAGAGCCGCACCATTAGCGACCTTATGATGAGTTAACTCGTCATGCAGTCTAGCCGGCGGTGCGCTCCGTGCGCACTGCCAGCTAGTCTGCAACGGGTCCAGGACTAAGCCTCGCACCCGAGGCAAAGCTCCTGGACCCGATCGGTCAATTTCCGGGCATGTGATCGCGGTAATAACGTGATCACCGCGATAACATGCAAATTAGATGGCAAAGTCAGTGTGTTCACACACTGACTTTGCCTCTAATTCACTCTCTGTGCTTCACATTCTTATGGTGAAGCACAGAGAGTGACCTGTAAGTAAAAATAAATTAATTACATACACATAGGTTTAAAAAAAAAAAAAAAAAAAAAATTAACCCTTTCATTGCTGATCACAGTTTTTAACTGTGATCAGTTTCCTTCCACTTTATGGCCCTCATTTAGTTTTTTTTTTAACAGATTTTTTAATTTTTACAATTTATGAAGTTTTTTTTAATAAATAAAGGTAATTTTAATATATTTATTTAATAAAATTTAACCCCTGCATGCCTGTTGCATGATTTTTACTGATCTGACATCGCACTCTTCAGAGTTTTTTTCTGTCTTTTTTGTTATGGGGGGTTTGGGAACCAATATTTTTCTTTTTTATTAGTTAGTTAATTAGGGGGGATAAGTGGGTTAGTGTTGCACTAGTTATGTAGCTTATTATTGGGAAAATAATGGGGAAAAACTTATTTTTTAATACTAAAATGTAAATCATTTTTATGTATAGGGTATCAAAAGAAAGCTCTAACTGTCCTTTAAAAAACAACATATAACTTGTATGGGTACGTTAAATGAGAGAGAGGAAATTTATGTTTCAAAAACCGCGTATTAAAAATTGAAAAATGCTCTGGTCCTTGGCCCAGGAAAATCCCTGGTCCTTAAAGGGTTATACATAAAATGCCCGCTTAACATTTAACCAATCGTAAACAATCCACCCTGAACCACCATTAGTCTTACAGGCAGTTTTACCAATGATAGCCATGATCTCTAGTTCCCTGTACGGCTCCCCAATCCCAAATTTGCAAATCTCCATTCCAGTTCCCTTGAATCCACGCTGGGCAGGAAAAAGCACAGTGACTACAAAATATAAACACAGAGAACAGAGAAAAGTTGGAGAGAAGGTGGGACTGACAAATAAACGGAACCCCTTGCTTATCCCAAGCAGGAAGAGGAAATTCTGGGGAAGCATCAAAACTCTTTAAGGTAAGTCATAGAATGTAACACCATGACAAACCGATCACATCACACTCACAGACCTTTTTAGTCTTTTACACTTAGAATAAGTCATGGGTTTGAAGTCATGCCCACCTTCCTTATAGTCCAGGTGGCACCTTTATCTTGCTTTTGTATAAGAACTCGATGTAGGTATTTTACATGACGTCTTTGCAAATGTTTGTTGTGGCATTTTTTTTCCTTCTTTTTGCGTTACACACAAATTTCTACTGATGACATTTATACATAAGTTTGCCAGATTTCTTGGATCCATGACTGCTCTGCAGGCCCGCCATCAGGGGGTGAAGGGAAATACTGGCGTCCCAAGCCTAGCATGCCCAGGGGGTCAAGCTAGCCTAGGTCATGGCAAAAGAAAAAAAATTCTTTATTGAAGCCGCGTGGCTTAATTATAGTAAAAAAAAAAATGTGAACGGAGTTTCCCTCCTCCGTGCAGGAGGGAAGACTGGACGGAGGAGACGACTGGGACACAGAGCAACAAGAAGGTAAGTACTGATGTTTATATGTTCTCTTGTATGCTCCTTTAACACTGATTGTGGGTGAAATGGTCATTGACATTTCATGTCCACTTTAAATGGAAACTTTAGCAATTTCCTCAGCTCTTCCTTATGGTTCGGTAGACATCTGTCAATCATGAAGACACAGAGTGAGCACTAAGAAAGAGATTTGTGTTTTGTGATCATGGAGAACCAGACAATGGAGTTCAGGCCAGTGGCATCCCAAAGGGGGGCGGGGGGGCGGACCGCACCGGTTGACACCTCCAGCGGGGGTGACACCCATGCTGCCTGCACCCCCCACACCGCGCTGCCTAACTTTTTTTTTTTCCTGACAGCCACATCCGCTGGATGGCGTTACGTCACATCTGGTGACTGTGTTTCCCTCCTCTGTGCAGGAGGGAAGACTGCATGGAGGAGGCGTCCGTCCGGGGACACGGAGCATTCATTTGGTAAGTGATGGGGAAGGGGGAGAGGAGGGTGGTTGAAAATGAGCAATTTAATTGCACAATATTCCTGGGCTCTGACTGGCACACTATTACTGGGCTCTGACTGGCACACTATTACTGGGCTCTGGCACAATATTCTTTGCATCTGACTGGCACAATATTCCTGGGCTCTGACTGGCACACTATTACTGGGCTCTGACTGGCACACTATTACTGGGCTCTGAATGGCATAATATTACTGGGCTTTGACTGGCACAATATTACTGGCATCTGACTGGCACAATATTACTGGGCTCTGAATGGCACAATATTCCTGGTATCTGACTGGCACAAGATTACTGGGCTCTGACTGGCACACTATTACTGGGCTCTGGCACAATATTCTTTGCATCTGACTGCCACAATATTCCTGGGCTCTGACTGGCACACTATTACTGGTCTCTGACTGGCACACTATTACTGGGCTCTGACTGGCACAATATTCCTGGTATCTGACTGGCACAATATTCCTTGGCTCTGACTGGCACAATATTACTGGGCTTTGACTGGCACAATATTACTGGGCTCTGACTGGCACAATATTCCTGGTATCTGACTGGCACAATATTCCTTGGCTCTGACTGGCACAATATTACTGGGCTCTGACTGGCACACTATTACTGGGCTCTGACTGGCACAATATTCCTGGTATCTGACTGGCACAATATTCCTGGTATCTGACTGGTTCAATATTACTTTTATCTGACTGGCACAATACTACTGGGCTCTGACTGACATAATATTACTGTGCTTTGACTGGCACAATATTCCTGGTATCTGACTGGCACAATATTCCTTGGCTCTGAGTGGCACAATATTTTTGGGCTCTGACTGGGACAATATTACTGGTATCTGACTGGCACAATATTACTGGTATCTGACTGGCACAATATTACTGGGCTCTGAGTGGCACAATATTACTGGTATCTGAATGGCACAATATTACTGGTATCTATAATTGTACAATTGTCACCTCATGGGACTCCTGTGTGTTGTAAAATTTAATGGCGGTCCCATGTGTGCATAATTATGGAGCGCTTGTGTGTGGCATATTTATTGGGCCCCATGTGTGGCGTAATTAAGGGACTCTTTTGTGTAGCATAATTATGGGGCACCTGTGTGTGTGTGGCATAATTAATTGGGCAGAGGTGAGGCATATTTAGTGAGGCTCTGGTGTGGCATAATTTATGGGGCTCCTGTGTGTGGCATAGTTATGGGGCTGCTGTGTGTTGCATAGTTCTGGGGCTCCTGTGTGTGGCATAGTTAATAGGCCATCTAACTGGCATTACTAAGGAATCTGTTTGGCAATGTATTGGAGGAAATCCAGAGGGGTGACACCATGAGTTTCCGCACCGGGTGACACCAACCCTAGTGACGCCCCTGGTCCAGGCCGATGGTGGCCCATGGCGCAGCTATGCATGGGAGTTAGAGGGTATACTGATGTAAATTTTGTCATCAGAAATGCAAGTTTGATAATTATATAGAGCAGTGTTTTTCAGCTGGTGATTCCTGATCCAAAAGTGGGTCACAAGCTTGTGTGGAGTGGGTCATATCATCAAAAAGTCTTACATTTGTGAATGGAATTTTTGATTGGGGAGAGGAAGGGTGACAGTGTGTTTACCGTCTGGAGCTGAGAAGCCCACCAATTCATGCATGACGTTTTTTCGATAGTGCTACTGATATCTCTTGCAGTAAACCACCTAGGATTGGGAAACAGCTGAGGCTTTACCTTTTCTTTTTTCTTTAGGGATACAATTTCAAAATGTTCCTAAGATGGGTCAAGTGAAGTTTGGGCTTGATGAGGCAGATCTTCTTAGCTCTGGTCCAGCTGAAGACAAATTATGGGAACAGAATGGACATTGAACATGTCCGCAGAGTTGTTTTGTCTACCATCACAGCAGACTTTGAGACATGTATCAAGAGGGAAAGCACCCCCATCTTTCTATTAGTTCTAATTAATCTCATTTGTTTTAATCCATATTTTTTATTTTGTTGGTTTTTAGCTGAACAGCTTTTTTTTCACTTGCACTTTATTATTTCCCTATTCACTTTGCGTTTTTTGTATGTTTCATGTTCTGAACAGTGCATATATACATGCCAATACATAATTTATCAATTGATTTATGGAACAAATTATGTTTCAGAAATTAAATAATTTTTGGGTCGAGATTAATGACTAAGAATAAGTGTGTTACCACTGATATAGAGGATACCTGCATATGGGTTTCTCAGTTTATCTTATAATGTAAATCTGTAGAACCTCAGGAGGTCCACCTCCTGGCCAACGTAGAGTTCTGGAAATCAACTTTTATACCTTGTGAATGTGGAGAATCCTTGACCTTGTTTAACTTTACAAAATGCTTCATTGCTGTAAAGAATAGACTATCAGTGTATAAATAACGTGAACTTTTTCTTGTTAATATGCAGTCTTAAAACTTTGTAGACGCAATGTCATAAAGTAAAGTCAAGCAGTAGTTTTCAACTGATAGAAAAAAGACATAGGTCAATTGATGAGTTTGTTGGAAAACGCGAAAGAAGCATAATTCATGAGAAAAACAAAAAATACATTTTGTGAACCTAAGCGAATACACAAAAAAAACATTTAATCACAATTTACCATAACACATAAGAATACTATATGAGACATAATAGTAAAAAAAAAACCTATGAAGGGATGTAACAACTCTCATGATCACTAGGTAAATAGTAACTAAAGAAGACATGTTTTCAATTTTGTATTGAATGTACAAGAAACATAAAGGGCTAAAGTGATACAATTTATTGGCTAACTGATAGTTTGATTGCAAGTTTTCAAGACCAAGTTGCTAGGTCCCTTTCTTTGGCATAAATGAAATTCCTAATTACAAAACATAGTTAACAGCTTTAAAAAAGGAAACCATAGGGTATTGAAGAATATTCTCAGCAGTAAATCAGTCAGTTCAACAGATAAAATCAGTTTGGTCAGAGCATCTCTGATCCCTCCACTCTGTGGTTAGGGGGGGATTAAATGTATTAAACACATGCCAGATCCATGAAGGTGTCAAATGTTTGTAGTATACGATAAGTTCACTGCAGCAAAACAAGGCTTGCAAAAGATTATTAATTATTAAGGTTATATCTGGAGATGAATTCACTGTCTCTATTAAGGCCCATGATTAAGGCCTTAAACTGGCATATTCATTTGACCATCCATAATTTTCTCTCCCTCTGTCTGTATGCGAAAAAATCCATTCAGCACCAAAAGCTTTATATCCTTGATACTGTGTCCTTGTTGACAGAAATGTTCTCCAACCGCTGTATCTGGTTTTTTTCTTCTAATTAATCAGGAATCAGAGATGCTCTGACCGAACTTATTTTGTTTGTTGGATCTCTTTAGAACTGATGACGGGCTATACATAGAAACATAGAAACATAGAATGTGTCGGCAGATAAGAACCATTCGGTTCATCGAGTCTGCCCAATTTTTTTTGAGTACTTTTATTAGTCCCCCGTTCCCGGTCTTATAGCTAGGATAGTGTCTATCCCACGATAGTGTCTATCTATAGCTTGTGTCTATCCCACGCATGCTTAAAATCCTTGACCGTCATGGGCCCGATGGACCCAGGCCCTTTAAAAAAAACAAAAAAAAGCGTGGGCAAATGGGGCAGCTGCCCAGGCCCATTCATTCCTAGGGAGACCGTCACTATCGGGCAGCAGCCGGCAGTCCGCATGCAGCAGATGGGAATCCAGCTTTCTGCCACATATCCTGCGTGAGTGCAGGAAGTAACGCTGCAGAAGAACTTCAGGGAACGAACAGCATCCAGGTAAGTACTGGGGAAAGAGGGGGAGATTTATTTTTATTGGACAAATTATCAGTGGCATATTAATGAGCAAATTATTAGTGGCTATTAATGAGCAAATTATCAGTGGCTATTAATGAGTAAAATTATCAGTGGCATATTACTGGACAAATTATCAGTGGCTATTAATGAGCAAATTATCAGTGGAAAATAAATGCACAAATTATGAGTGGCATATTAATGTTCAAATTGTCAGTGGCATATTAATGGACATATTATTAATGGACATATTATCAGCGGCATATTAATGGACACATTATCAGTAGCATAATAATGGAAAACTAACACTGGCTGTGGCATATTAAATCTTAGATGTGCAATGCGGTTAATGGGGCAGCAGCAAATCCTGGTGTGCAATCCAGGTGATGGGGAATGTGCTGGGGTGTATTTAAATCATAGGCATGATATACAAATACCTGGATAAAACAGGGTACTATTCCTTTGCCTATATTGAATGTATACAGACATTACAGGGTTAAATAATTGTTATGCAATATTTACTCAACACTGTATTCACATAAATGTCAAAAAGACTGCTGAACCATGTAGAATGTATTAAAGCAGGTGGCTTGTGTATATAATTTGAAAATTCTGTCAAATCATAAATATCCTTATGTACATGACATTGTAGTCTAATAATATTCTTTCAACAGATGGTGTAAGCTATGTTTCTTCATCCACTTTTTTTTTTACAATATATTTCTTCCCACTCACCTATTTTTTTTTCTTTTATCCTCTGTTGCTGAAAAACTAAAGTAGTTCATCGTGCAAGATGTTATAAAAATGACTTGGGGCACAGAAATCCACTTCTTCTCAAAAAGAACAAAACAAGAACATACTAAAGTAACAGCATCTTAAAACTGTCTGCATGGAAAGTCTAAAGATATCATGGATAACAAAGATTTCACTGTTGGCCTCGCTGGGCAATATTTATTTGGGTTAGGGGCAGTTTTATTTCATCGTCTCAAGTGTCGAATACTTCTTTGTAAGAGTTGGTTATGTAAGTGAGATAACGCATCATATATCTGAAACCATAATGGGCTAAGTAAAGTTAACTGTCAGACAGTTACACATCCTGTACAAATATAATGTTCTCAATCTTTGGAAGGACTACTAGGTTGTGAACTGTGTGATATTTTGATAAAGCAACATAATGGTCTAATATTATAATTTCTGATACAAATATACATCATTACAATATTTGGTCAAAAGATGATATTTGGCCGTATATGGAACAATGGTTATGTCAAATCCCACCTTGAAAACAGTGTTCAGCAGCAAAACACATGTGCATCACATAAGCCATTATATAACCAAAATGAAAGCGAAAGAGTACCCATATAGAATAATTTGAATGCCATCACTGGAGGATGGGCAGAAGGCTGTGTACAGGCTATTGATGTCCTTGGCTGATCACAAACTCTGTGACCCACTGCCCTGGGAGGGAGATGCTCATCATCCCCACAGACATATCAGCTGGAAAGAAGCATTTTAGAACCTATTAATTAACCTCTTCTAATGATCTAACTTCATCTGCATACATATTTTGTATGTTTGACGTACCGTAAGGAAGCCGACATGAAGGGCAGCAGAGCCGTCTGACCTGTTGAAGTAAGAGGAAGAGCTGCCGGATCATCTGTGTCCTGTGCAGGACATGTGGCTTTTTCACCAGATGCTAGGGGTGAAGTGCGAGAACAGTGTTATTACATATGTATTGGCTTGCATTTTCATTTCTTATTTCATTTTATTTTAATGTGCTGCTGGCTTCGGATCCTGCTCTAAAATGGTGATCATTATTTATGCACATTCATTGACAGTGATTGGGTTTCAGTTGATTGCACCAATAATTCAGTTGATTAACCTGAGCCTATTTTCTATGGGCGGTTAGGTTTATTTCAGTAGTATTTCGGCTACTTATCTGCATTTCTGGGTTAATTCTTTCCTTGTGCAAAAGCTCCTATGGGATTTAATGGGGTATTTGATGCTACCATTTCAGTTTGGTGAGCAGACAGAGCAAGTTAGGGATTCGGCACACCCCACACCCAGAAAGGAAGGTCTTTACCTTAAGTAGTGTTAGGCAGTTTCCAAATAAATCAGCTGAAAGTGCCCTCTTATTTTTTAATGAGAATATCAGCCTTGGTTCTGCTGTACAAGACAATTCAAGTTTCATGTTTAATGTTCAATACTTTATTTATGTGTATATCTCCCTTTTTCTTTAAGCTACAATATTCTTAAATAAAACACAATGATTATATACAAAACAAGTACAATAAAACACTTTAGCTTTATGTCACTAAGAGATAAATGCATAATCTTTCAGGTCACATAGTATGTAAATAGAACTGGAAATGTATTGCAAATAATTCTCGGTGACTGGTGCTGAATAATTCTGAATGTATGTAGTTTGGATATACCTTTCATAAGGTATTTAGTAAGTCATACAGCCCTCCAAACAGTTCATAATTACAAAAGAGCCTTGGGATTGATGCCAAATCAAACAAATACCAGAAATGCGTCTACTCAATATGTTGCAATTCATGTTAGAATCTGCAGAAACTAAAGCATCGAAGGGCTTCAGATTGAGAACATTTTACCTAGAAAACCATAGGTGTGACGATCACCTCAGAATGTGATTCGGATTTGGCGATCATAAATGCATTTGGGCTTTTTCAACTCTTCTGTTCTGAGCAGGAGGGCTGAAATGAAAAAGTAAAATATTTAATTAAGAAAATAAACATTTTCATCCTCTGGCCCCATGAATGAAAAAAAAAAAAAAGAAAAAATGTTTGCCCCCTTAAAAAGCTGCAGTGGTTTTTAAGGGGGCTAAATGGAGCAAAACAGTTACCAGACATGGCTGTAGTGGCCTACTGTGAAACCGGGAAAATTGACAGTACAAACTGAATATATTTAATGGCTCTCTTAGTAAGGAGTCACTTGATGTACATAATACATTCAAACAACAAAATAGCTGTATATATATATATATATATATATATATATATATATATATATATATATTTCAACATTTAAATTTCCCACTGGGTCAGGACATTTGCCAAAATGTGGTGCACGGTAAGCATTCTCATAAAGGCAAAAAACGCATTTTCTATCAATACAATAGAACATATTCACAATAGCAATCCTGCTGGTGAATTTTGATAAATTATGCTTATTTTCCACTGTTTGTTTTCACAGATGGCATTGATGATTTGACAGTAGGATAAGGTTTTAATTAGAAAGTAATTTTAGAAGCGGGGTTGGTAATAATAGAGACCGCATAGTCAATACATAGCTAATTTTTTTGAAGACTGAATCTCTGTAACATTAATGAAATGCAGACAAAATATCTACACATGTCCCCAGCTTTTCAACATCTACAATAAGAAAATAACAAAACTGTCGACATGTGTCGCTAGCATTTCATTATGTACAATAGGATAGTAGCATTTCTCCCTTCTCCTAAATCATATTTCCTACTAAATCAAGAGGTTATGGTATTTGTTTTAAATATTACTGGGAAATGCATCTTAATAGCAGGCTCTTTAAAGGTCTTTATTATAATGTTAATCACTGTATTATGTTTTAGGTTTGTGAAAACAAAATAAAAACAGAAAGATGCAGGATAGCTTTGTTGCTAGATTTTAACATCCCTGGAATAGTTGACCGGAAGGCAATAATGCCCCCTTCTTCTTTTCATGCCCTCTTCTTCTTAGTAAACTTTTTAAGTAATGAAACCCATTCAATCATGATTGGTTTTAAAGGAGAGGGAGTTGAGGCATTTAAAAAACTGGTGATTCTAAATATGTTAAAGATCTTATAGATGACCTCAAACATTCATCCTATGGTCTGTTTGGAACAGGGTAGAGTGGTTGCTGCCGCTTTTTTCAGGCATATTATGTGTGGTGTATTATTTGTTTTTACGCTATATTCTGAGATTTTTCTTCTTCTTAATTTTACACATATATATATATTCCACTGCAATATTAGCTACTAGTGCTATTGTAGTGCCTATCCCACCGTTACAAGTTTGCCTTTTTGTGAGCCTGGAAGGGAGTAACCTACAGGATAAGGCCACACTATAATATACCCTGAGTTTACATGAGTCCACTGAAATTATGTTTTGTTTTCCCCCTCATCTACATGAATACACATATTTGAACATTTGTTTCGCATTTGTTCACTACAGATTCTCGTTACTTTGGATCTGGGAATCTGTAGTGAAGGTTTTGGTGCAAGTAGAAGAGAATGGAAATTAATTTATATTAAATATTTATTATCTGCATGCCACATAGACCCATAAATATAAGCTAATTTACACTGTGGCTACAACAGACACAAAATTACACAAATGTGTTTGGGCATTCATTGATTTTCAATGAACACATTTGCATTATTTCACTGCTCAGTGCACAGTGTGTGCTATAGATTAACACACTGTGTTCCTGAGTTACCTGTCTTATTTGTAACTTTCTATGCCTAGAATAAAGATCTACATGCAAGTCAATGGAGACAAAGACAGCTTAACACAGAAGTGGACAGTTAAGTAGAGTTACATCTGTATTTTATTTTAATATGTTTATTTCCATTTACCGAATTACTGCCTGGTTACTATTGCGTTGGAATGTTACCATTCATAACCTCTCAATATATTAAAAGCTTTAAAAATAAACAGAACGGGGAAATTTATGTTTCCTAATTCATACATGAGATAGTTTTTTTTTTTTTTTATTAGACTGAATACACTACTGATTAATCTGAGGTTAATCTGCCTTCCTGCTTTCACAAAACCTTTTGACTTTGTAACATAATGTGCCATAACTCAATATCGTCATTTAGTCTCTGCTTAACAATACGTAAAAGAGCAGATCCTTTATGTAAAATACCCCATGCTATTTCTTTATGAAGCCAAGGTACAGTAATGGTTAGCTATTATTACTGTTATGATCTTTTATACTTATTTCCCACACTTGTTTTTCTTATGGTCACAAGGAACAAGACACAGTCATCTGTTACTTCTACTATGGGAACCACTTAAGCAGCAATTAAAGAATAGTCTTGTCATTATATATCTTTATTTTTTGGGGTATCAGTATCAGGAGGTTCATTTTGGCATCATATGTAATATTATTAAATCCCAAAACTGGGAAAATAACTGTATTGCTATATATGGTGAAGGACTGGTAAGAATGGGCAGTCTAGGCTGCACCACCTTTAACTTCTAGATATACTAGTGCTTTTGTTAGGCAGCCATCTTCCTCAGATGAGGCTCTGACAGGGTTCAATAGATTAGAATAGAAAATGTTGAAGTCAGGGGCTTTCCATGCCAGCCCCATAGATATGCACTTGAGTGGTAATATAATCCTTTGTTGTCTGCACCTATACAGCTTTCCACTCCCTTCTAAATATATGCATGGGGATCCACAGAATTTTTTCCAGGGAGGCAAAATATCAAAGCAGGAATGGACTCACGGTGTTTGGAAATCAGCAATTTATTGAAGGAAATTGTGACACAAATCCATGGAATCAATAACCGTCAAAGTGATATCGTGATGAGGCAGAACTCAACTTCTGACAGCTCAACGCATTTCATGTGATTACCACAAAATATCTTCCCCAGTACCTCTAACACCTCCTACCTTCTCCCCATGTTTTACCTTTGTTGGAAAAGGGTTTCTTAGTGGGAGGCAAATATTACAAAAGTTATCCACTAAAAGGACAATCATGTGACCATGGTAGTAGTAGCTAATAGACCAACATATACCTGAGCATCATAAAAAGTTTACAATAGCTGGGGTGATAAAGATCAGCCACTATTACTATCACTTCCTATGGTGTTCAGCCAGTAATGGGCTAGCTGTATATTATGGGAGCTGCAGTCAACAACAAATAATTTAGTGTGTAGTGTAACAATCCCAGTCTGTAACTACAAATCCAATCCAGTTAAAGTAGCAATAAGGACAAAATGGCTGGTTGAAAATTACTGTAGATGCAGTCAACAAAAATTAGAGTTTGTACTGTAGACTTACTGTAACTCCAGTGCCCCCTCCTCCTTGCATAGCACCATCCACAGTTAGAAGCTAGCAATGTTAAATGCTTCACATTATGGGAGTTGCAGTCAACAAATGTTAATGTTGTGTTGTGTAGTGCAGCTCTGTGATGCACAGCAGACATTGGGAAGTATTATAAAAACGCCATTTAAAGGCAATAAAAAGGGGCATAAAGACCTTGTTTCAAAAAAGGACAATTAGTAGTTATGCAGCAGGGGTGGAAAAATGTTGGCACTACAGGTACTGTTATTACATTTCGCATGATGTTCAGCCAACCAAGTGGATGGCCGAGAATCATGGGATGTGCACTCCACAGCACCAGATTAAGACATTGTAGGCCCCTGGGCTACAGTTATTGTGATCCCACCAGTAAATATAAGATTACCTTACATGAAAAAACTTTTAAGAGTAATTGCTTTCCTTTTATTTTCCAATCTGCCCTTTGGACTTGCCAATCTGCCCCACAGACTTGACAATGCATCCCGAAACTTGCCACTCTGCCCCTTATTTGCCAATCTGCCCCTCAGACTTGTTAATACACCACCAGACTTGACATTCTACAACCATTCTTGCCAATGTATTCCCACAGCCAGGTTGCCCATTAATATGCCACTATTTGCCCATAAATATGCCACAGTCAATATGCCCATTAATATGCCACTATTTGCCCATTAGTAGTCCACTGTTAGTCTGCCCATTAATATTCCACAGCCAATATGCCCATTAATATACCACAGCCAATTTGTCCATAAATATGCTACTGTTAATCTGCCCATTAATCTTCCACTATTATGCCCATTAATATTTCATAGCCAATTTGCCCATTAATATGCCACTATTAGTATGTCCATTAATATTCCACTATTCGTATGCCCATTAATATGCCAAAAATAGTATGCCATCTAATATGTCACAATTTAATATGCCCACTAATATGCCACAATTAATACGACAAATAATATGCCACAATTAATACGACAAATAATATGCCACAATTAATCTTCCCAATAATATACCCAATAACATGCCACTATTAGTATGCCCACTAATATGCCACAATTAATCTGCCCAATAATATGCCACAATTAATATGGCAATTATATGCCACTATTAGTTTGCCAAAAAATATTGTTACCCCCTCCCCAGTACTCACCTTCGTGCTGTTCTGTTTCCCATTGTCTCTTGCATTTCCCGCTACTCTTATCGCAGAAGGTCACGTGATCACCGGAAGGTCACATGACCTGCATCGATCACGTGACCTGTCACTTTGAGTTAGAGACAGACAGCATGGATTAGTGCGATAATATCGCGATAGTGGTTTCCTTGCCAACCCTACCTGGCCAAAGTAGAGATTTGGGGAAGTAGGGTTATTTAATTTAATTTGGATTGTTTTTAATAAGGTTATCTGGGGGCCTTGAGGCAGACCCTGGATAAGGGAAAACTTGTTGTTGCGCTTGGGCAGCACACAGACTCCATGCTGCCTGCTTGCCAACAGGGAAGTCAGAGCCTCTGCGGCAAGCTTTTTTCTTTCTTTCATCAGCTGGATAAAGGCATAGGCGTTGAGCTGCAGTCCTCAAAGCCCCTATTTTTCCGAGGCCCCTGGGATGCAGCCCCTAAAGACTATGCCTTAATACGGCCCTGCACAACAGATGCAGTATCAATCCATAATCATATAATAATTAACCTTTGGCACTCTGGTTGTTGAGTACTCTCCTCCCCATGATGCTTAACACACTGGCTGAGAGTCATGGGAAATGTAGTCTCAACAACTGGAGTATTGACTATTAACCATTTTTATTTTAGAATCCAGCCCTCTCTGGTTGGTTTGGCATGAAAAGGGTTACAAAATAATGATCTTACCAGTTATCAGGTCCTGCACAGGCAGAGGAAACATAAATAAAGTGGAGGGAATTTAAACAGAAACCATGCCCATCCCAAGGTAAAGGAAGTCAGAGGGACTGGGAGAGAGACGAATAGGATGAAAGGAGGGATCTAAGGGAAGCTGGCCAATAGGGTGAATAACAGGGTGAATGAACTCAATCGCAGTTGGAAGAAGCTAAGGGAACTTGGGCAATACCATGATGAAAAGGGTTGAGTGAGGGAAAGAATGAAATTAATAATAATGTAAACCAGTATAATGTCATCCACCCTGGCAAGTAAGAATATAAAAAAAGCAGGGGAGGGCTGGCAGCCTTAGGCCTGGGGGGCAAATCCAGTCAAGTGGCCCATTGCACCATCGAATCGCCTCCCCATCCACGGCCATCTTTTCCTTGTTTTATAACGAATATTGCCAGGATTTTCCCCCACAATATGCCAGGATTTGCCATTTAATATGCTAGAATTTTCCCTTACAAAATGCCAGGATTATGCCCCTCAACATGCCAGGATTTAGACACCCAATATGCCAGGATTTTCTCCTCAATATGCCAAGATGATGCCCCCTCAATATGCCAGGATTTTCCCCTAAATATGCCAGGATTATGCCCCTCAAAATGCCAGGATTATGCCCCTCAATATGCCAGGATTATGCCCCTCAATATGCCAGGATTATGCCCCTCAATATGCCAGGATTTAGACACCCAATATGCCAGGATTTTCCCCTCAATATGCCAAGATGATGCCCCCTCAATATGCCAGGATTTTCCCCTCAATATGCCAGGATTATGCCCCTCAACATGCCAGGATTTAGACACCCAAAATTTGGGCACCCCCCCCCCTACCCACGTTGCACACCTACGACATGACCCATAACCCACGTTGCACACCAGGACATGCCCCATCACCACATTTACATGCCACCATCACCCCATTACATACACATTTCCAATATTATTTGCCATTAATATTCCCCAGCCAATTTGTCCCATAATATGCCAGTGTTATTCTGCAAGTTAATATAACTCAGTAAATTTGCCCAATAATATTCCAAGGTTATCTGCAATTTAATATGCCCCTGCTAATTTGCCCAATATGCCAGTGTTAATTGCCATTTAATATTCCCCAGCCATTTTGCCCAATAATATGCCAGTCTTATTCTGCCATTTAATATTCCCCAGACGATTTGTCCAATAATATGCCAGTGTTATTCTGCCATTTAATATTCCCCAGCCAATTTGCCCAATAATATGCCAGTCTTATTTGCCATGTAATATTCCCCAGCCAATTTGCCCAATAATATTCCAGTCTTATTTGCCATGTAATATGCCCCAGCCAATTTGCCTAATAATATGCCAGTCTTATTTGCCATGTAATATGCCCCAGCCAATTTGCCCAATAATATGCCAGTCTTATTTGCCATGTAATATTCCCCAGCCAATTTGCCCAATAATATGCCAGTCTTATTTGCCATGTAATATGCCCCAGCCAATTTGCCCAGTAATATTCTAGTCTTATTTGCCATGTAATATGCCCCAGCCAATTTGCCCAATAATATGCCAGTCTTATTTGCCATGTAATATGCCCCAGCCAATTTGCCCAATAATATGCCAGTCTTATTTGCCATGTAATATTCCCCAGCCAATTTGCCTAATAATATGCCAGTCTTATTTGCCATGTAATATGCCCCAGCCAATTTGCCCAATAATATGCCAGTCTTATTTGCGATGCAATATGCCCCAGCCAATTTGCCCAATAATATGCCAGTCTTATTTGCCATGTAATATGCCCCAGCCAATTTGCCCAATAATATGCCAGTCTTATTTGCCATGTAATATGCCCCAGCCAATTTGCCCAATAATATGCCAGTCTTATTTGCCATGTAATATTCCCCAGCCAATTTGCCCAATAATATGCCAGTCTTATTTGCCATGTAATATGCCCCAGCCAATTTGCCCAATAATATGCCAGTCTTATTTGCCATGTAATATTCCCCAGCCAATTTGCCTAATAATATGCCAGTCTTATTTGCCATGTAATATGCCCCAGCCAATTTGCCCAATAATATGCCAGTCTTATTTGCGATGCAATATGCCCCAGCCAATTTGCCCAATAATATGCCAGTCTTATTTGCCATGTAATATTCCCCAATATGCCAGTCTTATTTGCCATGTAATATTCCCCAGCCAATTTGCCCAATAATATGCCAGTGTTTTTTGCCCCCCCCCCCCCCCCCCCCTTACCTTTTTCCCTGGTGGCTAGTGGCAGGACTTCCCTGGTGGCTAGTGGCAGGAGGACTTACCTGGTGGCAGGCAGCATGGTCCCTCCATGCTGCCTGTTCGGCCTCCCGGCGGTTGTACCGACAGGTCACGTGATCGGCGCGCATCTGACGTCAGAGCGCCGATCACGTGACTGTCGGCACTTCCGTGTCGGCACACTGCACGGGGAGCCGAACAGGCAGCACGGAGGTTTCTCTGTGCTGCCTGTTCGGCTCCCCGTGCAGCTTTGCAGGCAGAGCGGAGGTGAGAGGGGATCTTCCGATCCCTTCTCACCTCAGTCTCTGCCTGCAAACTTTTTTTTTTTTTTTTTTTTTAAACACTGGCCCAGCGGCCGTGTTTTACATAGTTTAGGGCGGCCTGGGGGGCAATTGCCACCCTGCCCCCCGGCCCAGCCCGCCCCTGAAAAAAAGGATTCAGAAACTATAGGGTGCAAGTAACAGAATCATTGGTCCCTGTCCACTCAGGCAGCTACCCCTATTGCTCAGTTGAAAAAACGGCCCTGAGAGAGCAGACAAAACCATTCTGACAGACAGTATAGTATTAAATAAATGTTTTTTGCTTCAATTCCCTGTCTTGCAGGTGTTTTTAATGCTCTATATATCTAGCTAACCAAACCTATGCAGCCTATTGCTTCTCCCTCCCTTGATGCAATTCCAATTTCCTGGGGTGGGAGGGGGTACAGTGAGTCAGGTACTTGCCTATAGGGTTGCCACCTTTTTTTTAAAAAAAAGTCTATCTCCATAGACTTAACATTGACCTGATGCCAATTTTTTACCGGCCTGCCGGTAAAATACCAGCCAGGTGGCAACCCTACTTGCCTAGGATCCCTGGCTTATTAAAAAATAATATCCACCCACAGTGTGGGCTTGCCCAAGACCCCAGATGACATAAACAAATAAAATTAAATAACAAAATAATATTGCCCCCTTATCCAGGGTCTGCCTCAAGGCCTGCAGATAACTTTATTAAAAGCAATCGAAATTAAATTAAATAAACCTATTTCCCGTAATCTCTACATTGGCCAGGTAGGGTTGGCAATGAAACCACTATTGCGATATTATCGCACCAATTAACCTCATTATTGGTGTACATATGTCTAAAATGCCAGTTCATTTACTACTAACTGCATTTTTTACTAATGGGTAGCATTACATCTATCCTACTGCATGCTAAATATGTGAATGATTAACATCACCTCGTGGTTTGATATTCAAATTACACATTTCCCATTGAAAAGTAATTCATTTGCATACTGATCCATAAGTGACGTTACAAACAGAAGACATGTTTAAAACATATAGTTCTAATAATATATGTATTATTGCTATTCCACTAGCGCAAAATATACCTTTTTTTCATGTTTTATTCTCTACAGTAAAAAAGGATAAACAATGAGTGATTCTGCATAAAGGACATGCTGAAATATCTGGTATTTACTTTTTCCACCAACATTCACATTCCTTATATGACTAAAAAAATGTTCCTTGTACATTACAGAAACTTGGCCTGAAATCAAGATTACTTACTTTTTACTCACTATTTCTCAGCCAAAAAACATATTCACTTCAACAGCTGTTTCTAAATTCCCACATGTAGAGCTATCTATAACAGGATGCAAGAACTTTAATATTATATCTCTATTATAACACTGCTTCTGAATTATTTTACTAGTTGTATCTACATACTCAAAATCTCAGCATGTTCTTGCTTGAATTTGTTTAATCTGTAAATTGTCTTTTTCAAGTCAGGTACAACTGTGCTTAGATGAATTTTCCTTATTTGCATATAAATGGAATTATGGGTGAAGTGAGGTTTGAGAAACCCTAATATGAAGTGCGTTCTCTACAGTATGATCGCTGCAGTCCTTTAGTAGAACTGTCTGAACAGTGCAGGGTTTGTTTGGGTTTTTTAATTGAGTGTGAATTACTGATTGTAAGATTAGCTTTTGTTTTAAAAAAACATTATGGGGCATATTTACTAAAGAGTCAACTGAGTTAAACTGGAAACTTTGTTTCACAAATCAGGCCACTATCGCTGAATCAAGTTTCCTGCTTTTCGGAGTGGATGAGGCATATAGCAGGCACACAAACCCCACTGTAATTTAATGGAATGAGATTTGGTACATTATAAACTCCTGCTTGCACTTTATCCACCTTTTTCTTGTTTATCATAATAATAATTCCAGTAATTCCAGCCAAATTGTACCACACCAGAACCAGAGCCAGATAAATTATGCCACACCAGAGCCCCATTATTTATGCCTCACCTCGGAGCCCAATTAATTATGCCACATACCAGCACCCTATAATTATGCTACACAAAAGAGCCTTTTAATTATGCCACACATGGGGCCCAATAAATATGCCACACATGGGACTACCATTAATTATGCGACACACAGGATCCGCACAAGATGACAGTTGTACAATTCTAATACAATAAAGATCTATACACACAGATATTTCTCTCTATCTCTCTCTCTATAACTAGTTGCATTTATACTTATTTGAATTTTTTTATATAATATTCAACTATTTTCATATGTAATAAAAATGTTATTGAAAAATTGCATTCCTTGTTTTTATTCGCTTCCTCTACAACCACATTGCACCTAAAAGACTTTACACAGCACTTGCATGCACCTATATTGCACCCACAGTACTTGGCTTGCACTCATGTTGCACCTAAACGATTTGGCATGCCGCAGTGTCAATGCCCCACAGAACATACTACAGTGTCACTTTGCCCCACAAAACAAGCCAGTGTAACTTTCCCCATAGTACATATTATTTTGCCCCATAGACCATGCCACAGGCTCACTCTGCCAATTAAAATAAACCCATTTTCCCATTAATATGCCAGTGTTTGCCCATAAATATTCCACAGCCAATTTGCCCCAAAATATGACAGTATTATTTTGTCATTCATAAACCAAAATTTGCCCAATAATATGCCAGTATTATTTTGTCATTCATAAACCACAATTTGCCCAATAATATGCCAGTATTATTTTGCCATTAATAAGCCACAGAAAATGTTCCTAATAATATGTCAATATTATTTTGCCATTTAATATGCCACAGCCAATTTGCCCAATTATATGCCCGTATTATTTTGCCATTTCATATGCCACAGCCAATTTTCCCAATAATATTGCAGTATTATTTTGTCATCAATAAACCACAGCTAATTTTCCAAATAATATGCCAGTTTTATTCTGACATTTAATATGTCAGTATTTTGCCATTCAATATGCCAGTATTATTGTGCCATTCAATATTCCAGTATTTAGCCATTCAAAATGCCAGTATTTTGCAATTTAATATGTCAGTATTTTGCCATTTAATTTATGCCAGTATTTTGCCATTCAATATGCCAGTATTTTGCCATTTAATTTATGCCAGTATTTTGCCATTCAATATGCCAGTATTTTGCCATTTAATATATGCCAGTATTGTTTTGCCATTCAATATGCCAGTATTTTACCATTCAATACGTCAGTATTTTGCCATTTAATATGCCAGTATTTTTCCATTCAGTATGCTAGTATTTTGCCATTCAATATGTCAGTATTATTTTGCCATTCAATATGCCAGTATTTAGCCATTCAATATGCCAGTATTGTTCCATTAAATATGCCAGTATTTAGCTATTAAATAGGCAAGTATTATTTTGCCATTCAATTTTCCAGTATTATTTTGCCATTCAGTATACCAGTATTTAGCCATTCAATATGCCAGTATTTTGCCATTAAATATGCCAATATTTTGCCATTAAATATGCCAGTATTTTGCAACTCAATATGCCAGTATTTTGTCACTCAATATGCCAGTATTTTGTCACTCAATATGCCAGTATTTTGCTATAGTATATGCCACCCTCCTCCCCCCTTCCCCAGTACTTACCTCCTTGCTGCTTCCCCTGTCCCTGGTTGTCTCCTCTGTGCAGTCTTCCCTCCTCCATCATGGAGGAGGGAAACACAGCCACCAGTCGCATTGATTTTTTTTTTTTACCTTTTTTTCCGGCAGCCGAGTCTAGCTGGGGGTGTCACCCAGTGCGGTCCACATCCCCAGAGGACGCCACTGATATGTACACTGATCTGCAGTCCTTAGTGTACTCAGTTCTGCCCTAGAATATGCATTTTTTCAAAGCTGAATATGAGTGGATTGCCAAATGACAGAAGAGCTGTTCATTTTGCCATTTCTTCACATTTGCTGCACATTAGAGTAATAGTGCATCAACTCGACATTATAAAGCCACACATATTAGAGGAACATTTCATTAAACTATTTATTATTGCAGGAGACCATCTTTCCCTGGGATACATTGCAGTGATATTTTAGAAGATTAAACCCATTCCCTAGTATCTAAAGTTTTCAGAGATTTTAGAAAACAGCATTCTATCCATCAAATCAACAACACAGCTGCAGGCACTTCCCCGTAGGGCTTGATTTAAAAAACACAGCAGCTGTTATTGAGCAGTAATCAAGTTCATATTCTCCAATACTTATAAAAAGAAATCAAGACATCACCTTCAAAAGTGAAATCAAGCTTTGGAGCAACTTGCAAAAACGAGTACAGGTCAAAATAGTCTTCAGGAGAACTAAGGTTTATTGTGGTTAAAAGACAACTGTCTGCAAAATATGAAGTTATGTTTAATTGAAAGATTTGATTTCATCAAGTGCTTTAATGTGAGAATACAAATAAAGTACTTTTCTGCTTGTATAAAATAATCAGGAGGATGATATCTTAGGTCAGATATTTTAGTGCACACAAGATTCTAAACAACAATAAAAGTAAAGAGAGCTCAATAAAATACTGTATATAGTGTGGGTGCTAGGGCTAGTTCTGTGAGTGCAGTCTCAGTTTTGGGTTCGGTACAGGGGCCAGTCCTCTGAGTGCAATTTCAGTGCTGAGGTGGGTGCTGGGCTTAGTCCTGTAAGTGAAATCTCAGTGCTGGGTTGGGTGCTGGGGATAGTCCTGTGAGTGCAATCGCAGTGCTGGGGTGAGTGTTGAGGCTAGTCTAGGGAGTGCAATCTACGTTGCGTAGTGGCCAACATCTTAAATCTTAAAGGCTGCATCCCAAAGCAGCTCCAGGGCAGGATATATCCCAGCAGGCCAGTCCTGCCCTGGTTAGCGTACGGGTTAGAGTTAGGGTTACATTAAGGGTTAAGGGTACATTTAGGGTTAGGGCTGGGGTCAAAAGGTCACTGTAAGAGAAAATGGTTAAGAAACAAAAAAACACTACTTTCAGTTATTACCCTATTATGTGCACACAAAAAAATAGAATACCATTTCTAAACTCAAGACAACGTTTTTAGATGGGGTTTTTACCATTTGTAATTGTGATTTTTTTTTTTGTATTAATTTATATCATATGATGAAAATAATGGTATCTAAAGAAATTCCTTCTTATGGTGATAAAAACAATATATAATGTGGGTGGGTACAGTAAATGAGAAAGACGAAAAGTACAATTAAACAAACACCACAACAATGTTAAAACAGCCCATGTTCAAGGGAAAGTCCAGCCAAATATGCATGTTACTAAAGGGTTAAAGGAAAATTTTAGGCAAAAAATGAAATAACATGTTTAAGTGAAATATTGAATCAAACGTAGATGTTGTAAATAGAAATGCTTTGTTGAAATGATACAAATAAAATATCTTATTGAGTAGTCTTTGCTTCATATATCTTTGTCAAGGGGCTGACTTGAAGGGGGCTGACAGAATATTCTAAACAACATGATATATATTCCTGATGGATATATTTGGTTAAAGAGGGCCTAAAAAGGTACCTTATTTGTAGGGGTGTACGTAGAGTTCTGTTGTGCTACCTATAGCAAATGGCGCCACCTGTGACTGCCTTTTAGGGGGTAGGAAATGTTCTGCTCTAAATGAGCGTGTTCCTAGTTATCCTCCTGTCAACCAGACAAGGCTTAATTACTGGGGGGGGGGGGGGGGGGGGGGGGTAGCACAAACATGCTTTTGACGTGAATGACCAATGCAAACTTTTATTTTAGATAAAGATATTTATTTGGCCATAATACGATGTAGAATGTCAACCAGCAAACACAAGCTCCACTCCCAATTAGTTTACCCTTAGGGCGGGTGCTCCACACATTGATCAGACGTAGTAAATAAGAGCAAAAAGGAAGATTGTACACTGCACTCTCAAAAGGTAATTGATCCAAAAAAAGTGCTTTATTTAGTCCATAAAAAAACAGAATCAAAGGTAACAGTGCATGGACTAAAATTGGGGAAAGGGAAGACCACCTTACGCGTTTCGTGTGTTGCCACGCTTATGGACTAAAATAATAACTTTTTTGGATCAATTACCTTTTGAGAGTGGAGTGCACAATCTTTCCTTTTGCTCATAATACGGTGTAGTGGTTTTATTTATGTCTAGAAACATGGGAGACTCTTTGCTGGCTAGCAGAGTGAGTTTGAACTACCGTTCCCATTATGCCCAAGCAGCCAACGTCTCCCATTAGTCTGGCCGAGCATCATTGGAAAATAAGTACACAAGGAGTGATAAATAATATTTCACCATGTCAGTCACTCATGTTTATTTCTCTACCCATACTCTCATGTCTTTCTCTTTCTCCACTCATACCCACATCTATATCTCTCTCTCCAATCAAACACTCATGTATATCTCTCTCTCCACTCATACTCTCATGTATAAATCTCTCTCCACTCATACCCTCATGTATCTCTCTCTCTATTCAAACACTTATGTATATCTCTCTCTCCACTCGTATCTTCATGTATATCTCTCCCTTCATACCCCTTATATTTTTCCATGTCTATCTTTCTGTTCCCCATGCAGGTCTCTTTTTATGCATGTCTCTGTCTCTCCTCCTATACACCCATGTCTGCCTGTCTCTTTCTCCTCATAAATCACATGTATCTCTCTCACCCATGTCTGTCTCTCCCTCCTCATAACCCCATTGTGTTTGCTTATTAATATGCCACAGCGAATTTGCCCATAAATATGCCACAGCCAGTTTGCCCATTAATATACCATTTTTAGTTTTCCCATAAATAGGCCATAGCCAGTTTGGCCATTAATATGCTACAGTTAGTTTGCCCATTAATAAACCACAGTTAGTTTCCACATTAATAAGCTACAGCCAAATTACCCTTTAATATGCCATAGTTAGTTTGCCCATTAATATGCTACAGCCAATTGTCCCACTAATATGCCAGTATCAGTTTACCCATTAATATGCCACTGTTAGTTTGTTCATTAATATGCCACCACCAGTTTCCCCAATAAATGCATTACCCCCGCTCCTCCATTCCCAGGTACTCACTGGGGAGAATGTTGCTGACAGCAGTGCCCCCTTTAACCTGTAGGCCCTGGGTAGTGCCCACTTTGCGCATCGGTTAAAGCGGCCCTGCCTTCACACATACACAGCCGCACAGTGCTAGGGCTAAATCTTGTGTAAAGGGGCTAAATTCTGGGTGCCATATGGGTGCTGGGGTTAAATCCTGGGTGTTGGGACAAATTTTGGTTGCTGAGGTAAATCCTGTGAGTTCAATCTGCCTGCTGGGGCAAATTATGGGTGCTGTGGTAAGTCCTAGGAGCAATGTGGCAAGTGATGTGGGGGCAATATGATACCGTGGCAAGTATTGTGGGAGCAATGTATCAAGGTGACACTGTGACAAGTGCTGTGGGATAATGATGTTTATTCAGACAGGGCCTGTGTAATTATATACTGATGGGAGCTAAGATATACCTTGTCAATGTCTGCCTAACTATAAACTAATGGATAATTATCTGTTTGGATAACTATATATTGATTAGAACTGTTCTGTACAACTGACTGAGTTAACTGCATACTAATGGGAGCTGTTCTGTACCACCTCGGTGTGTGTAGAGTGAGCTATATGCAGGGTGGATCATGTGTTTGGCACCTCCATGTGCCCAAACTTTTGATCGTTTCTTTAAAAAATACACAAAAATACCATGCTCTTATGGATATCAAACAATTGCAAACACAACACAGGTTTATAAAACAAAAAGATTAATAAATATTTGTGTGGCACAATTATTGGCACCCTTTTAGTTATTACTTTATGCTATCTCATTTTTGCCAGGATTAGACTTTTCCAATAATGCCTGATATGACTGGAGAATACATGACAAGGGATCTGAGACCATTGCTCCATACACAATCTCTCAAGATCCTTCAAATTCAGAGGTCGACGTTGGTGGACTCTCCTCTTCAGTTCACCCCACAGGTTTTCTATGGGCTTCAAGTCAAGGGACTGGGAAGGTCATTGTAGTACCTTGATTTTATAGTTCGTAAACCATTTTGGGGTTGATTTTGATGTATGTTTTGGATCATTGTCCTGCTTGAATATCCAAACACGGACATTTTACGTTTTCTGACAAAAGCAGTCAGATGTCCATTGAATATCTTTTGATATTTGATGGCAAATATCCACGATGCCATGTATCCTAACAAAATGACCAGATCTTCATGCAGCTAAAAAGCCTCAAAACATTAAAGAGCCACCACCATAGGCATGAGGTACTTTTCCATATGGTAACCTCTCTGTGTACACGAAAAACAACTCTTGTGTTTATTGCCAAATAGTTCTATTTTGGTGTCCATTGAACCAAATCCCATTTGATGTCCCAGCAATATCTGGTAAACTAAAGACGGCTGAGCCTTTTTCTTGAACCTCTTCTAAACAACTTGTAGGGGTGTTGGTGACAGCAAATTGTAGTCATGTAGATTTTCTAGGGGCTATTCTAAGGTGAGTTGAGATTTAATCTCACCAATTTAGATAAATATTGTGCAGGGACTAACTTGGTGAGTTTGCGTAGTCGGGGAAAACATATCAGATGTCCTACTTAAAAACGGGGCCAATTTGGAGACAAAATTTGTATACAGTGAAAACATTTACCATGTACCCAAAATATACAAACAATCACAATATTTGTTAAATATTGGTTTAGGAAATATTTGTGTTGTGATTGTTTTTAAGTAGAACACCTGAAATGTTTTTTGTTTGAATGCCACTAAAAGTAGCATTACATCCTCAAGTTAGCTACTCAGAGACAGCCCATGCAGGCTCTTCCGATGTAAAAGCAGATCATACATAGTAAACCTACAAACATAGAATGTGTCGGCAGGTAAGAACCATTTGGCCCATCTAGTCTGCCCAGTTTTCAAAATACTTGTATTAGTCCCTGGCCTTATTTTGTATCTAGGATAGCCGTGTGCCTATCCCACACATGCTTAAATTCCTTCACTTTGTGAACCACTTCCACTGGAAGGCTGTTCCATACATCCACTACTATGGACTACTTAAATCTTTGGCCCCCCCTCTCTCTCTATATATAAATATAAGTGCATAGTATACTCACAAGGTATACCCTTATTCATTACATGCTACCAGTACCACCACCACAGTGCCAGGAAAATATTAGTTTGTACATGAATAAAGAGTGCCTAGCCTGTGTTTATATGTGATTATAGTGCTAGGGATGGCAATCTTTACATGGTTACTCTGACCAGAATCATTCCTGTGTAATGAAAGATGGTACACATGTTTCAATGCTGCCCTGAAGGGCAGTACCAATCCAATGTTGGCCTGATAGTGCATATGATTGTTTGATTAGTGCAATGTCAGTTCAATACCAAGTCTGTGTAACGCATACGGTCATACCATCTCCAGTAGGGTTCCAGGATACTACCAGTCAGGATGCAGACAAGTACACAATTCCAGTCTAGTATAGTCCGTACAGTGCTATTGATATGCTAGTGTGTACCTGCAAATAGTTGGTGGCACCCTGTGCAGTAACTCATGGTGTCACCTCCCTGGATTTCCTCCAATACCATGCCAAACAGATACCTTAGTAATGCCAGTCAAAAGGCCCATTAAATATGCCATATACAGGAGCCCAACAAATTATGTCACACACAGGAGCCCATTAACTATGCCACACACAGGAGCCCCAAACTATGGCACACACAAGAACCCCATAAATTATGCCACACCAGAGCCCCATAAATTATGCCACACCAGAGCCCCATTATTTATGCCTCACCTCGGAGGCCAATTAATTATGCCACACACACAGGTGCCCCTTTAATTATGCCACACAAAAGATCACCTTAATTATACCACACATGGGGCCCAATAAATATGCCACACATGGGACCACCATTAATTATGCAACACACAAGAGCCCTACGAGGTGACAATTGTACAGTTCTAAAACAATGCAAATCTATACACACAGATCTCTCTCTTATTTGAATTTTTCAATATTCAACTATTTCCATATGTAATTAAAATATCATTGAAAAATTGCATTCCTTGTTTTTATTCCCTTCCTCTGCACCCATATTGCACCTAAAGGACTTAACATCACCATACAGTACCCACAGAACTTACCATGCACCTATATTGCACCCACAGCACTTGGCTTGCACTCATATTGCACCTACATGATTTGGCATGCCACAGTGTCAATGCCCCACAGAAGATACCACAGTGTCACTTTGCCCCACAGAACTAGCCAGTGTCACTTTCCTCATAGTACATGTTATTTTGCTCCACAGACATTGCCACAGCATCACTTTGCCAATTAAAATAAACCAGTTTTCCCATTAATATGCCAGTGTTTGCCCATAAAAATGGCACAGCCAATTTGCCCAATAATATGCCAGTATTATTTTGTCATTCATAAACTACAATTTGCCTAATAATATGCCAGTATTATTTTGCCTTTAATAAGCCAATTTGCCTAATAATATGCCAGTATTATTTTGCCATATAATATGCCAAAGCCAATTTGCCCAATGATATGCCAGTACTATTTTGCCTTTAATAAGCCAGACAATTTGCCTAATACTATGCCAGTATTATTTTGCCATATAATATGCCACAGCCAATTTTCCCAATTATATACTAGTACTATTTTGCCATTTAATATGCCACAGCCAATTTGCCCAATAATATACCAGTATTATATTTCCATTAATATGCCACAGCCAATTTGCCCAATAATATGCCAGTATTATTTTCTCATTTATAAGCTACAGCCAATTTGCCCAATAATATGCCAATATTATTTTGCCATTAAAAAGCCACAGCCAATTTGCCCAATAATATACCAGTATTATATTGCCATTAATATGCCACAGACAATTTGCCCAATAATATACCAGTATTATATTGCCATTATTATGCCACAGCCAATTTGCCCAATAATATGCCAGTATTATTTTGTCATTTATAAGCCACAGCCAATTTGTCCAATAATATGTCAATATTATTTTGTCATTATTAAGCCACAGCCAATTTGCCCAATAACATGTCAGTATTATTCTTCCATTTAATATATGCCAGTATTTTGCCATTCAATATGCCAGTATTTTGCCATTTAATATATTGCAGCATCATTTTGCCATTAAATATGCCAGTATTATTTTGCCATTATTATTTTGCCATTAATATGCCACAGCAAATTTGCCTAGTAATATGCCAGTATTATTTTTTCATTAATAAGCGCCAGCCAATTTGCCCAATAATATGCCAGTATTTTGCCATTTAATATATGCCAGTATTTTGCCATTTAATATATTCCAGTATTATTTAGCCATTCAATATGCCAGTATAATTTTGCCATTCAGTATGCCAGTATTTAGCCACTCAGTATGCCAGTATTTTGCCATTCAGTATGCCAGTATTTAGCCACTCAGTATTCCAGTATTTTGCCATTCAATATGCCACTATTTTGCCATTCAATAGGCCAGTATTTTGCAATTCAATCTGCCAGTATTTAGCCACTCAATATATCAGTATTTTGTCACGCGATGTGCCAGTATTTTGCCTCTTAGTATGCCAGTATTTAGCCACTCAGTATACAAGTATTTAGCCACTCAATATGCCAGTATTTAGCCACTCAGTATACAAGTATTTTGCCACTCAATATGCCAGCATTTTGCCACTCAATATGCCAGTATTTTTTTCACTCAATATGCCAGTATTTTGCCTCTCAATATGCCAGTATGTAGCCACTCAGTATTCAGGTATTTAGCCACTCCGTATGCCAGTATTTAGCCACTCAGTATACAAGTATTGTGCCACTTAATATGCCAACATTTTGCCACTCAATATGCCAGTATTTAGCCACTCAGTATACAAGTATTTAGCCACTCAATATGCCAGTATGTAGCCACTCAGTAAAAAACTATTTAGCCACTCAATATGCCAGTATTTAGCCACTCAGTATACAAGTATTTAGCCAGTCAGTATGCCAGTATTTAACCACTCAGTATACAAGTATTGTGCCACTCAATATGCCAACATTTTGCCACTCAATATGCAAGTATTTAGCCACTCCGTATACAAGTATTTAGACACTCAATATGCCAGTATGGAGCCACTCCATACAAAAAAAAAAAAAGTGTACAGAAAGAAGAAGAAAACACACTGCGCCTAGCTGTGATGGCTATAGCAGCAACAAAATCTACCAGTGTCTCACTCCTGGTACCAAACAAACAAAAACAAACATGTGAAAAAGTGCGCTGTAACCCAACACTCTAATACACACAAAACATATAAAATCGGGGTTAACCTTAAATATAGCGTAATCAACTCAGTGTACGTCCGAAGGGAAAAAACAAATATAAAAATAATATAGTGTAGTAGAGATGTCCGGAACAGTTTGTCGGCGAATAGTTCCCGGCGAACATAGCTTGTTCGCGTTCGCCGCGGCGGGCGAACATATGCGATGTTCAGTCCGCCCCCTGTTCATCATCATTGAGTAAACTTTGAGCCTGTACCTCACAGTCAGCAGACACATTCCAGCCAATCAGCAGCAGACCCTCCCTCCCAGACCCTCCCACCTCCTGGACAGCATCCATTTTAGATTAATTCGGAAGCTGCATTCTTAGTGAGAGGAGGGACAGTGTAGCTGCTGCTGATTTAATAGGGAAATCGATAGCTAGGCTAGTGTATTCAGTGTCCACTACAGTCCTGAAGGACTCATCTGATCTCTGCTGTAAGGACAGCACCCCAAAAAGCCCTTTTTAGGGCAAGAACATCAGTCTGCTTTTTTTTTTTGGATGTATGGAATAGCATGCCAGCAGAAGTGGTAGAGGTAAACACAGTCAAGGATTTTAAGCATGCGTGGGATAGACACAAGGCTATCCTAGCTATAAGACCGGGAACGGGGGACTAATAAAAGTACTCCAAAAAAAAAAAAAATTGGGCAGACTAGATGGACCGAATGGTTCTTATCTGCCGACACATTCTATGTTTCTATGTTTCATTTAAAAATTTTTTTTTTATACTGTAATATAATAGCAGTCAGTTTCCTCCACACGTGTGCGTTTCAGGGCCGGCCAGGGCACAGTGTCACACCAGTGTAACTCATATCTGGTGTAACAGTAGTGTACATTTAAAAAAAACAACACTTTTTTGACTGTGAAATAATAGCAGTCAGTTTCCTTCACGCGTGTGCGTTTCAGGGCCTGCCAGGGCACAGTGTCACACCAGTGCAACTCATATCTGGTGTAACAGTAGTGTACATTTAAAAAAAAAAAAACTTTTTTGACTGTGAAATAATAGCAGTCAGTTTCCGTCACACGTGTGCGTTTCAGGGCCTGTAGCCCCCAGACAAGGTCGGGGAGGGGCAATCATGACAGGGTGCTGAAGGGATATGTGCAGCCTATAGTGGGAATTAGTGGGAGGAGTTGGGAGAGTATAAAAGCTAGGAACAGGAAGTTTGGGGACCATTTTAGGAAAAGTTTTTCCCCATACCTGTTGTCCCACCCACCCTCCCTAATTTTATGGTTAATAAGCCTTTATTTATTTATTTATTTATTATTTATTTATTTACCTGTCACAGCGTTGGCGGAAGCTTGCAGGGTATCCAGGAGGGTTAGTGGAAGAATGGATTGGGGAGAGTCAATCGGGACTCTGGTGGGAGGTTCGAGGGGAAAGTGGTATCTCGAACCTCAGGTATTGGGGGCATTGGTATATGCCCAGAACATGGACTTATTCGGCAGCCACCTGGATACTCTTACAAGCTTGGTTGGTTTTCTGTTTATGGATTGTTTATGTTTATGTTTAGTAATTATATAATTATGGATATATATGTGGAATGTATATATGATTGGAATGCAATGACTATTTAAATAAAGTGCTGTGGGAGTTGTTTTACCCCACAGTCTGGTTTAAGTTTAGTTATTTATAGGCAAATACATATCCCAATATAGAAGCTACCATATCATGCCAGGGCACAGTGTCACACCAGTGCAACTCATATCTGGTGTAACAGTAGTGTACATTTAAAAAAAAAACAACACTTTTTTGACTGTGAAATAATAGCAGTCAGTTTCCTTCACGCGTGTGCGTTTCAGGGCCAGCCAGGGCACAGTGTCACACCTGTGCAACTCATATCTGGTGTAACCGTAGTGTACATTTAAAAAAAAAATAGAAATTTGACTTTGAAATAATAGCAGTCAGTTTCCTTCACACATGTGCGTTTCAGGGCCTGCCAGGGCACAGTGTCACACCAGTGCAACTCATATCTGGTGTAACAGTAGTGTACATTTTTTTAAAAACTAGAAATTTGACTGTGAAATAATAGAAGTCAGTTTCCTTCACACGTGTGTGTTTCAGGGCCTGCCAGGGCACAATGTCACACCAGTGCAACTCATATCTGGTGTAACAGTAGTGTACATTTAAAAAAAAAAACACTTTTTTGACTGTGAAATAATAGCAGTCAGTTTCCTTCACACGTGTGCGTTTCAGGGCCTGCCAGGGCACAATGTCACACCAGTGCAACTCGTATCTGGTGTAACAGTAGTGTACATTTAAAAAAAAAAACACTTTTCTGACAGTGAAATAATAGCAGTCAGTTTCCTCCACACGTGTGCGTTTCAGGGCCGGCCAGGGCACAGTGTCACACCAGTGCAACTCATATCTGGTGTAACAGTAGTGTACATTTAAAAAAAAAAACACTTTTTTGACTGTGAAATAATAGCAGTCAGTTTCCGTCACACGTGTGCGTTTCAGGGCCTGTAGCCCCCAGACAAGGTCGGGGAGGGGCAATCATGACAGGGTGCTGAAGGGTTATGTGCAGCCTATAGTGGGAATTAGTGGGAGGAGTTGGGAGAGTATAAAAGCTAGGAACAGGAAGTTTGGGGACCATTTTAGGAAAAGTTTTTCCCCATACCTGTTGTCCCACCCACCCTCCCTAATTTTATGGTTAATAAGCCTTTATTTATTTATTTATTTATTATTTATTTATTTACCTGTCACAGCGTTGGCGGAAGCTTGCAGGGTATCCAGGAGGGTTAGTGGAAGAATGGATTGGGGAGAGTCAATCGGGACTCTGGTGGGAGGTTCGAGGGGAAAGTGGTACCTCGAACCTCAGGTATTGGGGGCATTGGTATATGCCCAGAACATGGACTTATTCGGCAGCCACCTGGATACTCTTACAAGCTTGGTTGGTTTTCTGTTTATGGATTGTTTATGTTTATGTTTAGTAATTATATAATTATGGATATATATGTGGAATGTATATATGATTGGAATGCAATGACTATTTAAATAAAGTGCTGTGGGAGTTGTTTTACCCCACAGTCTGGTTTAAGTTTAGTTATTTCTAGGCAAATACATATCCCCAATATAGAAGCTACCATATCATGCCAGGGCACAGTGTCACACCAGTGCAACTCATATCTGGTGTAACAGTAGTGTACATTTAAAAAAAAACAACAATTTTTTGACTGTGAAATAATAGCAGTCAGTTTCCTTCACGCGTGTGCGTTTCAGGGCCTGCCAGGGCACAGTGTCACACCGGTGCAACTCATATCTGGTGTAACAGTAGTGTACATTTTTTTAAAAACTAGAAATTTGACTGTAATATAATAGCAGTCAGTTTCCTTCACACGTGTGCGTTTCAGGGCCTGCCAGGGCACAATGTCACACCAGTGCAACTCATATCTGGTGTAACAGTAGTGTACATTTAAAAAAAAACAACAATTTTTTGACTGTGAAATAATAGCAGTCAGTTTCCTTCACGCGTGTGCGTTTCAGGGCCTGCCAGGGCACAGTGTCACACCAGTGCAACTCATATCTGGTGTAACAGTAATGTACATTTTTTTAAAAACTAGAAATTTGACTGTAATATAATAGCAGTCAGTTTCCTTCACACGTGTGTTTTTTTAAGGGCCTGCCAGGGCACAATGTCACACCAGTGCAACTCATATCTGGTGTAACAGTAGTGTACATTTAAAAAAAACAACACTTTTCTGACAGTGAAATAATAGCAGTCAGTTTCCTCCACACGTGTGCGTTTCAGGGCCGGCAGGGCACAGTGTCACACCAGTACAACTCATATCTGGTGTAACAGTAGTGTACATTTTAAAAAAAAAAAACTTTTTTGACAATGAAATAACAGCAGTCAGTTTCCTTCACGCGTGTTCGTTTCAGGGCCTGCCAGGGCACAGTGTCACACCAGTACAACTCATATCTGGTGTAACAGTAGTGTACATTTAAAATAACAACACTTTTTTGACTGTGAAATAATAGCAGTCAGTTTCCTTCATGCGTGTGCGTTCCAGGGCCTGCCAGGGCACAGTGTCACACCAGTGAAACTTATATCTGGTATAACAGTAGTGTAAAAATTTTTTTTGACTGTAATAGATTGAATAGCAGTTAGTTGTCTGCAAGCATGTGTGTCAGGCCTACAGCGTCTACTCTGCCAACTTCTGCCAGTGCACAGTGCCACTCATATCTGTTGTCACAGTAGCTTGCACGCATAGCACCACTAATCGAAAAAAAAAATGACAGGCAGAGGCAGGCCACCCCGCAGGGGCCGTCGTGGTCGTGGTGCTGTGATTCCCTTTGGCCCTAGAATAATGCCCAGTGTTCAGAGGCCACGTACCCTGAACTCGAAAAGTTCTGAGGACATAGTTGACTGGCTAACACAGGACACCCAATGTTCTACAGCTTCCGCTCGGAACCTTGATGCACCATCCTCCTCCAGCTTAGCTTCGGGCACCTCTCAAGTTACCACTCGCCCGCCTGCCGCCACCACCAACACTAGCACCACAGCCGCTTCACTTGATCTGTCAGAGGAGTTATTTACACATCAGTTGGAAGAAATGAGTGATGCGCAACCATTATTGCCAGAGAATGTAGATAACAGGGATATGTCTCAGTCAGGCAGCATAACACTCATGGACGTACGGTGTGATGATGATGATGTTGTACCCGCTGCTGCTTCCTTTGCTGAGTTGTCAGATACAAGTGAAGCGGTTGATGATGACGATGCGTCCGTGGATGTCACGTGAGTGCCCGCTAGAAGAGAAGAAGAACGGGGGAAAGTTCAGATGGGGAGACAGAAAGGAGGAGGAGATGAGTTGGAAGCAGGTGGAGGTCGTCGCAAGGAGCTAGTGACACAGTCAGACAGCATGCATCGGCACCCGGGGTCAGCCAGACAGCACGCCAATCAACGGATGCTGTTGCCACCACCAGAATGCTGTCATTGCAGAGCTCAACAGTGTGGCATTTTTTGTGTGTGTCTGCCTCTGACAACAGCGATGCCATTTGAAACTTGTGCCAAAAGAAACTGAGTCATGGGAAGTCCAACACCCACCTAGGTACAACTGCTTTGCGAAGGCACATGATCGCACATCACAAACGCCTATGGGATCAACACATGAGTACAAGCAGCACACAAACTCAAAGCCGCCATCCTCCTCCTGGTCCAGCATCTTCAGCCACGTCAACCACTGCTGTCCTCCTTGCCCCCTCTCAACCATCCGCCACTCCGTCTCTCGCCTTGAGCAGTTCCTGCTCATATGCCCACAGTCAGGTGTCTGTCAAGGACATGTTTGAGCGTAAGAAGCCAATGTCACAAAGTCACCCCCTTGCCCGGCATCTGACAGCTGGCTTGTCTGAACTCTTAGCCCGCCAGATTTTACCATACAAGCTGGTGGGGTCTGAGGCATTCCAAAAATGTGTAGCTATTGGGACACCGCAGTGGAAGGTACCCGGCCGAAATTTCTTTGCACAACAGGCAATCCCCAACCTGTAATCGATTGTGCAAAAGGAAGTAATGGCATGTCTGGCACACAGTGTTGGGGCAAGGGTCCATCTGACCACTGATACCTGGTCTGCAAAGCATGGTCAGGGCAGGTATATCACCTACACTGCGCATTGGGTAAACCTGCTGACGGCTGCCAAGCATGGAATGCATGGCTCTGCAGAGGAGTTGGTGACACTGCCACGACTTGCAGGCAGGCCTGCTGCCACCTCCTCTACTCCTCCTACTCCATCCATTTCCATAACCTCCTTGGCTGAGTCCTCTTCTGCTGCTGCGTCTTGCTCCACATCAACGGCACCCCCCAGCTCCCCAGGTACTATTCCACATCCCGGATACGGCAGTGTCATGCCGTCTTGGGGTTGACTTGCCTGAAAGCAGAGAGTCACATCGGACCAGCACTCCTGTCCGCCCTGAACGCACAGGTGGATCAGTGGCTGACTCCGCACCAACTGGAGATCGGCAAAGTGGTTTGTGACAACGGAAGAAATTTGTTGGCGGCATTGAATTTGGGCAAGTTGACACATGTGCCGTGCATGGCACATGTGTGTAATCTGATCGTACAACGCTTTGTGCATAAGTACCCAGCCTTACAGGACGTCCTGAAGCTGGCCAGGAAGATGTGTGGCCATTTCAGGCGTTCCTATACAGCCATGGCGCACTTTTCAGATATCCAGCGGTGAAACAACATGCCAGTGAGACGCTTGATTTGCGACAGCCCGACACGTTGGAATTCAACATTCCTAATGTTCGACCGCCAGCTCCAACAAGAAAAAGCCGTTAACTACTATTTGTATGACCGGGGAGCTAGGACAGCCTCTGCGGAGCTGGGAATTTTTTTGCCACGTTACTGGACGCTCATGAGCAATGCCTGTAGGCTCATGCGTCCTTTTGAGGAGGTGACAAACCTAGTCAGTCGCACCGAAGGCACCATCAGCGACATCATACCATTTGTTTTCTTCCTGGAGCGTGCCCTGCGAAGAGTGCTGGATCAGGCCGTAGATGAGCGCTTGCTGGACCTACGGCAACGCTGGAAGAGGATTGTGAGGAAGAGGAGTCAGAGGAGGAATGTGGCTTTGAGGAGGAGGAGGAAGACCAACCACAACACGTATCCCAGGGTGCTCGTTGTCACCTATCTGGTACCCGTGGTGTTGTACGTGGCTGGGGGGAAGAACATACCTTCAGTGAGATCACTGATGACGAGGAACGGGACATGAGTAGCTCGGCATCCAACCTTGTGCAAATGGGGTCTTTCATGCTGTCGTGCCTGTTGAGGGACCCTCGTATAAAAAGGCTGAAGGAGAACGACCTGTACTGGGTGTCCACGCTACTAGACCACCGGTATAAGCAGAAAGTGCCTGAAATGTTACCGAAATACCACAAGTCGGAAAGGATGCAGAAGTTCCAAAATAAATTAAAAAGTATGCTTTACACAGCGTATAAGGGTGATGTCACAGCACAACGGGAATCTAACAGGGGAAGAGGTGAAAGTAATTCTCCTCCTCCCACCACCACGCCGGCAAGGACAGGACACTTTACAGACATGTTGTTGATGGAGGACATGCGGAGCTTTTTAAGTCCTACACATCGTCACAGCCCTTCGGGGTCCACCCTCATATAACGACTTGACCGACAGGTAGCAGACTACCTCGCCTTAACTGCAGATATCGACACTCTGAGGAGCGATGAACCCCTTGACTACTGGGTGTGCAGGCTTGACCTGTGGCCTGAGCTATCCCAATTTGCGATAGAACTTCTGGCCTGCCCCGCTTCAAGTGTCCTGTCAGAAAGGACCTTCAGTGCAGCAGGAGGTCACTGAGAAGAGAAGTCGCCTAGGTCAAAAAAGTCTAGATTACCTCACCTTTATTAAGATGAATGAGGGATGGATCCCGAAGGGGCTGACAGTGGGCGATACATTCGACTAAAAAAGGCCTGATGAGGGGGACGTAACAGGGATTAAACTGATAAGAATAGTACTACTTAACACACCACTCCTATCTGGTGGCACATTAGATTGCACGTGCAGTGCCCCAAATTTGAAGTAGGAGGACCGAGCAAGCATCTTTTTCCATCTCCCTGTTCCTAAAATTGATGCCATATACACGTCCCCTGATAGGGGACGTAACAGGGATTAAACTGATAGGAATAGTACTACTTAACACACCTTATAATAATGCAGAGAGAGGCAATGCAGAGAGAGGAGTCTGAAGAAGAAGAGTCAGAGGAGGAAGGTGGCTTTGAGGAGGTGGAAGACAAAACACAGCAGGCGTCCCAGGGGGCTTGTTGTCACCTTTCGGGGACCCTTGGTGTTGTACGTGGCTGGGTGGATGAAGAGACCTTCAATGACATCAGTGAGGACAAGGAAAGGGACATGGCTAGCTTGGTATCCAACCTTGTGCAAATGGGGAGTTTGCGGTTGTGCAAATGGACTGTTTGCGGTTGTTTGCGTTGCGTTAAACGGGGAGTTTGGTCTGTCACTGTGAAGCGGACGTAACCCTTACACTACCTGATCGATACAACATCATACCTGATGTTTTAAAGCACGTTATTCCAAACAATTTAGGAATGTTAGGTGATTTATGCCCTTTATGGATTAAAACCAGACTCTGCATCAACTATGTAATTTTCCATGGGAGTTTTGCCATGGATCCCCCTCCGGCATGCCACAGTCCAGGTGTTAGTCCCCTTGAAACAACTTTTCCATCACTATTGTGGCCAGGAAGAGTCCCTGTGGGTTTTAAAATTCGCCTGCATATTGAAGTCTATGGCGGTTCGCCTAGTTCTCCTGTTCGCGAACATTTGCGGAAATTCGCGTTCGCTGTTCGCGAACGGAAAATTTTATGCTCGCGACATTTCTATAGTGTAGTAATCTTTAACAGAAAAGTGCCAATATTCAAAATAAATGAGAATGCACTCACATCTCCCTGAGCAGAGTTCTGCTCAGCCTATAACACATCCAGGGAGCCCACAAGGGGTTAATGAACCAGCAGGTCTCCAAAAAATAGCAAGAGAGATTTAATATTAAAAAAGGTACATAAAAGTCTTACATTCCATAAAACAGGATTCAGCATACAGGTACACAGTGGTATCAAGCCAAGTGTCCAAATCAGTCCCAAAAGGTCTCCTCCTTTGCACAACACGTTTCGCCCGCTAGAAAGGGCTTTTTCAAGTGTCCTCTCTCTGTTCTGTACTTTCCACTTTTAAATCTCCCGCTTACACGCGACTCCCAAACGTCGCGTGAAATGACGTCATCCGTGCAGTGTCTTCAGTCTGCAGCAAGCGTCCCTCCGGTCAGACGCATCTGCAGCCTCCTCCTCTCAGTAGGCTGGCTGCTTAACCCTTTCTTATCCCTCCAGCAATCTCTCATAAACGGAGGGATATAGAATCCATATTCTATATATAGTAAAAAGAATTAATAAAATAAAATAACACAACAATATACTTTAAATAAAGATACTGGGCATTATTCAATATTATAAACACCATTTATATAAAAAATATTATATAAAATTAAAAAATAAATTTTATTATATAGGTGGCATATTGATGGGAAAACTGACTGTGGCAAATTAAGGGGAAAACAGTGGAATATTAATGGACATACTGGATGTGGCCTATTCATGGGCAAATGGCTGTGGAATATTCATGTGCATACTGGTTGTGGTATATTAATGGACAAACAGACTGTGGCATATTAATGGGCATACTAACTGTGGTATATAAATGGGCATACTGGCTGTGGCATATTCATGGACATACTGGTTGTGGCATATTAGTGGGCATACTGGCTAAGGTATTTTAATGGGCATATTGACTGTGGCATAATGATGGGAAAACTGACAGTGTCAAATTAAGGGTAAAACAGTGAAATATTAATGGAAATACTGGCTGTGGCATATTCATAGGCAAATTGGCTGTGGCATATTAATGGGTATACAGGCTGTGGCATATTAATGGGCATACTGGCTAAGGTGTTTTAATGGGCATAATGACTGTGGCATAATGATGGGAAAACTGACTGTGTCAAATTAAGGGTAAAACAGTGTAATATTAATGGAAATACTGGCTGTGGCATATTCATGGGCAAATTAGCTGTGGCATACTAATGGGCAAACTAAATGTGGTATATTGATGGGAAAACTGACTAAGGCAAATTAAGGGGAAAACAGTGGAATATTAATGGACATACTGGCTGTGGCATATTAATGGGCATACTGACTATGGCATATTAATGGCATACAGGCTGTGGCATATTAATGGGCATACTGGCTATGGTATATTAATGAGCATACTAACTGTGGCATATTGATGGGAAAATTAACTATGACAAATTAAGGGGAAAACAGTGGAATATTAATGGACATACTGGCTGTGCCATATTAATGGGCATACTAGCTATGGCATATTAATAGGCATAATGACTGTGGTGTATTGATCGGAAAACTGACTGTGGCATGTTCATGGGAAAGCTAACAGTTGCATATTAATTCTCAAGTTGTGGCATACTAATGGACAAAGTGGCTGTGGCATGTTAATGGGCAAACTGTGGCATATTAAAAGAAAAACCGGCTGTGGCATATTAAGGGGGGGGAGTCTTGGATGTTCAATGCAGATAATGGGACATGTCCTGGGGGTAGCAGCAAATTATGGATTTACAATACAGGTGGTGGGGCATGTCCTGGGGTGTATTCAAATCATTGGCAGGATATATAAAGATCTGGATTAAATTACTTTGGGAGATTAGAGGGGCGATATAGGGGGGGGGGGAAATGTTTTCAGTAAGGGGCCCTAAAATGTCTGATTGCAGCCCCTCATTACGTACATCATTGCGTACAATTTTGTACACTTTACAGAATTCTCTTTTCTGGTGCATGGTTAATTTTCAATAAAGAATATGTGAGTAAAATTGAAAACATCTAAACGAGCCTTATCAGCTCAGAATCAATAAGTCACCATGAGGGCTGCTCCACAAATTGGATTTAATGGTAGCACTGACAGAGGAGCCCAAAAAGGTTTATAAATAGAATACCTAATTTGGAACTGATTCAATTAAAAGGATTGTGAATCCCATGCCAACGAACTGTAAGAAAAGTCACAAAGCATGTGTGTCCTTTTTTTGCTATTTTTTTAATCAGTCTATAATTTATCTAATTGAAAGCCAGGATAATCTTTTCCAAGCAAGGAGATCCTGCCTTAGGTTATTTAAGGAGTTAAAATAATAATAATAATAATAATAATAATGATAATAAGAACTTGTCATGGACCTAATTTAATGTTTCACAATGAAACAGTGCAGCAGATGGTGGAAGACTGTTCATTAGAGTTGAGCGGACACCTGGATGTTTGGGTTCGGCGGGTTCGGCTGAACTTCGGAATAAAGTCCGGGTTCGGGCTCAAACTTGACCATGAACTTGACCCCGAACCCAAACCCCATTGAAGTCAATGGAGACCCGAACTTATGGCCACTAAAATGCCTCTAAAAAAGTCCTGGAAAGGGCTAGAGGGCTGCAAAATGAAGTAAAATGGGGGTAAGAGTAGGACAAGTGCCCTGCAAACAAATATGGATAGGGAAATAACTTCAAATAACATAAAACACATGCAAATTAAAAATACAGCTGAGCCATAAAATAGCACTAGATGGAATCTTTGATTTTAGTTTTGGAAGAACATAAATCTAAATCTAAAGCATGGCTGCCAGGAGGATCAACAGAATTATCCATTTGAGAGAGGGTTGGAGTGCAGGGTATTCTCTTTCAGTTTATACAAAGTGACCCATAGGTTGAGGAGGCAGTGACCGTGGCGGTGTAGGTGGAAGCGGCGCTGGAGGAGGAGGAGGAGGTAGCCAGAATTTTTCAAAGTGCGCTGTAACACAGTTTTGGACTGTTCTATTTGACTCTCAGATATGAAGTGCACCGCAAGAAGCAAATGTACTATTTACCACCCAAAACTATTAGAATTTTTCAAAGTGCGCTGTAAGCACAGTATTTGACGGTTCTATTTGACTCTCAGATATGAAGTGCCACGCAAGACGCAAATATACTATTTACCACCCAAAACTATTAGAATTTTTCAAAGTGCGCTGTAAGCACAGTATTTGATGGTTCTATTTGACTCTCAGATGTAATACATGTAATGCTATTGCTATTCTATAAACCGAGAGTCTATAAACCGAATGTGCGGTTCGGGTTCGCTCAACACTACTGTTCATGCATTGGATTTACCCCCACTGAGATAATATTGAGCTTCCACCATCTTTGAGAGTTTGAACACATTCTTTCCACTAATGCTTTGCATGCATCCGAGCAATGTGTGTGGATATTGCATGAACTTGCTTTATCTAATAGGATTGAGCAATAAACAATGTGTGTCCAGTAAATAATAGGAAGTACATCAACAAGGTACAAGGTTTTGCAAATGTATTAGCAAAAAAAAGCACTCTAGTGTGCAGTTCATTACTGCTAGAGTCATGCGATAAGCATTGTTCACTAGAATATTTGGTGGAACCAGGCCATTCATTAAGGGAGGGGAGCAGTCACTTGCTCCCCAAGAGGATCTACCAAAACATGTATTTTACTTTAAGATCTTTCAGTGGTGTAGGACTGCTATGTTCCTTACAGCACTGGAAGGGTTAAAGAGCAAAAATAGACTGCGACGAGCAACCTTTTGAACAGCTTAGTACTTTTTCAATGAAGTTTTGATTCCTAAAAAGCAAACTTTTTCACACATTAAGTTTTAACGGACATCATTATTGCCTTGTGGAAATGTTTTTTTAATGGTTTCAATGACAATTTTATTGCATCCATTAATGCTTTGAATAACTTTTTGTCTGTTAATGTATCTTCATTTGGGATTTTTGCATTAAAAGGTTACTTTGAATTAAGCCCCATGTACCCGAATGGTAATGTAATGCATATTTTTTGTGAGCTGAGGCTTTAGTTTTAATTGGCATAAGTGCTTGAAATTTTACATTAACTGGCAAAAATATCCTTTTTGCTGTGAGTATAGCAACTGTCAGAGGGTAGAGTATAAAAAAAACATCCTATTTGTCATAGAAGAAAGCCTTAATTAACTTTGTGTCATTTTATTTAATTTTTTTTTTGTTGTTGTTGCATTGGTGCCAGTTTGCATAGAGTTATATTTTTTGGCTGTTGTTTGTTCAAACCAGTGCCTTTCTTAACAATAAGAATTTTGGAAAGGTGCCCTAGACTGCTGGCGCTTGACTATTTTATTTGTGAAAAAAGAAAATCCCACAAAACCTTTTTCTGAAAAACGGGGGCAGGCAGTTAAATAGTAAAAATAAATGAGTACAAATACATAATGTCATTGAAAATGAAAAGTGAATGACAATGACTTGGTATTATATTTTAAACCCTACAAATCTTACAGAGGAAGATGGTTATGGTTTAATATGGTAAAGATTCCACATTTTTCTAACTCAAACACACAGATATTTAAGGAGAGTACAGAGCAAAATCATTCTTGTTATTACTTGAAGCCATAAAACCACTAACAATGACATTGTTTGAAGGAGATGACAGTCATTATTTTCAAATAAACTGTGCAGCTTCTGTAAATGAAAGTGTTGCTTTGATTTGGAAGAAAATATAGTCATCTACTAAAGGAGTCTCTTTAAGGCATTTGAGTCATGTACAGATATGTCTACTCGTGTCTGTTTTTTCCACAATACTAGAAAAGAACAATTGTGAACTGTGGGTGGAGCCTTAGGGTCCTGTTTTAACCCCTTCCTGACGCTAGGACGTACTATGCCGTCCTGATTTTCACTGCCTAAAAGACACTAGGACGGCATAGTATGTCCAGCGTTTAACAGCTCATCGCGGCTCCCCGGGGACTTGCAGCGGGATCTCACCTGTCCTATGAGGCCATGTTGAGTGAGGGCCAGGAACAAATTGTGACGTTTTGGTGCTTGCGTCGTCTGGAACACAAGCACCATGCATCACGAAGGGGTTAAACTAAGTTGATGAGAAAATTATCTGGCACTTATGTGACACTACACATGTGCATAACACATGCATTGCAAAGAAACAAACAAAACAGAAATTATGATTAAAAATACTTTACTTATGTAATATGGTGCACAATAGACTTGGGCATTTGTGTCCTCCGTTAAGCAACTTCCTGGTTAAACACTTTCTAAATAAATAAAATGTAAAAAACTTTAGAAATGACTTGATTAGGCAGACATCTGACACATATCAAAAGCTGCTTTCTCTGCATCTCATAAATGAGACTTGATAAAGAGAAAATACATTGTTTTCCTTTCAAAAACAACAATTCAGCTTCTTTTCTTAATTCTTAGATTTAATTGCTTATTGTTGAACAAGAAATCTAAATCATATTTTGCCAGTCTAAATGATTGTATTGTCTTCACAGTGAAAAGTCACAGTAAAGTATTTGGATAAATCATTAAGCAACTTTTAAAATACTATAAAATCATATTGACGTAGTCATATTATTTTGGAAATATGAGTATGAGAAACACACACTTTTTTGTGTTTATGTCATAAAAAATGGCATGGAAGTACTCTAAAGCTAATTTTTATTTTGTACACATATACTTATACTATAAAGAATGTTTCGGAGATTGTAACCAATGAGGTACAGGTGATATGGGACCCTGAGCTCTGAAACTGCGAGGGTAACATTCTCCTCCATGCTTGAGACCCCGGGTTGGTGCCCTGAGGTAGCAGCTGCTGTATCCAGTAAATGACAGTGACAGGATCTGGAGATACCCTAGAGCAGACATGGTACATAACACAGCTGACAGGATAAACAGGATGTTTCAGGTCAAGCAGAGCAGAATACAAGACAGAAATAAAAGACATGAATACAGGGCAAAGACAAACAGAGCACAGACAAAGGGCATTGCTACAGAGCTTACAGACATACACAAACACTGATTTAAACCTAGAATAAACAAAGATCAGGGCTAAGATAACATAACCGAGATGCAGAAACTAACTGGATACAGTCTGGATGAGCCTGCACATGGGGTGGTATGTGACAGAGATGGTGTCCCTTTAATTATTCTATAGCGTAATAGTAGATTTTCATACAGTTCCATCCCAGAGACATCACATTCATACCCTAGGGCAAAGCTCGTTAGGTTGGTAAATACTGGGTTAGCACTTCTGGCACACCTATTTATAGATTATATATAAATTAATATATGGCTTACTTATTAGACAAAATTGCTCTGCATTTCTATATCTCTGTATTCTAAATATAAATGTATGGATGTCGTACGTGACTAATATGAATGTATCATGCATTCAAAATAAATAAAAAGTGGACAGAACTATAGAGTTAAATAAAGCAGTCTAGTGACTTAATAGTGAATGAAAAAGGTATTTTAAATAAAAAAATATATACCGTATTTATCGGCGTATAACACGCACTTTTTCTCCCTGAAAATAGGGGGAAAATGGTGTGTGCGTGTTATACGCCGAAAAAAAAAATAATCGAAAACTTACCTCGTTCCTGCTCTGTCCCCCGGTGCTCTGAAGCTGCGTGGCTGTGAGGGAAGCGCTGTGAGCTTCCCTCCAGCCGCGAGGTCAATAAAGTCTGTTTTTTTTAAAACAAACTTTATTGACCGCGTGGCTGAAGGGGAGCTCACAACGCTTCCCTCACAGCCACGCAGCTTCAGAGCACCGGGGGACAGAGCAGCAAAGAGGTAAGTACTGGGGTCTGGGGAAGGGGGGGGAGGAGGGTGGCATAACGAGCATACTAAGTGGCAATATCCTGGCATATTGGGGGCAATATCCTGCATATTAAATGGCATATTGGGGCAATATCCTGCATATTAAATGGCATATTGGGGGCAATATCCTGCATATTAAATGGCATATTGGGGGCAATATCCTGGCATATTAAAATGGCATATTGGGCTTCAAAGTTCTTAATTTAAGTTCTTAAGTTTTTTTCCCTGAAATTTCCTTCTTAAAATTAGGTGCGTGTTATACGCCGGCGCGTGTTATACGCCGATAAATACGGTATTTAAAAAGGAAAAAAAACTTTTTTTATACACAAAAATAAAGAAGATAAATAATAATAATGAAAATAATAATAATTTACACAAAATTGCTCACATAGCATAGAATGATATAAAATAAATCGATAAAAGTGTTTTAATATAATAATGTATTCCAGTAGACTTACCAATTAGATTTATATTGTTTACTGAACCCAAAGAATTAGTGGTTCGTTAAGCATAAAAGTCCTTCACTAAAAACATGAATAAAAACACGGAAAGAGAAGCAGTAAAAAAAGGAACAAAAACTCTCTTTAAATCTCACTCTGGTCTGAAATAACGCAGCCAGGAATTCCTTCAAAGGTCAAGCAAAAAAAAAAAAATCAGAAAAATGCATTGTATTGTTGACTTGACATTTGATATTTTTTCTTTTCCATTCAGAAGATGCTGGTTTCTTAAAAATAAGTTTGGGTGGTAAGGAGTTTTATTTATTAGTAATTTTGTTTATTTACATAATGGTACTTTAGTGCTGTACACTGTTTTTAGAAATGCATTAAAAATAAATTAAATAAGTTTACTGAGTTAATTGTAAAGCACACATTAATGTGCTATAGACAGTTGTTACAAATTCACCAACTTACTCTTGTTGTGGAATAAAACTGAATACTATTGAATTCTAATTCCACTTCAAACAGGGTGTTGTCCAATGTACTGTTTATTCTAGTCGATGATAGCTAGAGGGCAGTCTACCAATTGAAGATGTTACAGAACACTTGTCAGCTCTAAAAACTTGTTTGGAAACAGAGATTTTGGTGCCAGTGGTTGTTTGAGTGTCGACTCCCCTAACACACCCATAATATATGGACTTATTAATTCCTTTGAATGTTAATTTTAGCCAATCAGTCACTAACATTATTTGTATTATGTGCAGCACACAATGGAAGAATAGAGAACAATAATTTATATATGAATATAGAAAATTTTATTTAGCCCATATCATAATCGCAATGTTTGCTATCATGGAATTTATTTACTCCAGCAAGAAGATGATTTGCACTGACAAGAAATTGTAACATATTACGTATATAGGGCATGTATATTGGATTAATAAATAATAATGAATCCACAGGTGTTAATAGCTAACTGATTGTGTGAACTTTACGAGATGTTGCAAAATCAATTAAAAGGAGCGTAACAAGCTACATAGCAAGCGGTCTGCCACTTTTAGGTCTGCATGTTTCTGTTTGTTGTAAGAGATATTTTGATTTCAATTGCTTTTATGCTTTATTACTTATACAAAGGTATCCTCCATTACAAGTACAATATTAATTTCAACATTTCAGAAAATTATATATTTTTTAATACTTAAGTTATCAGGAACTAACACTATAAATTATTTTAGCCAGAGTTTAAAATTGTTTATAACATGTAATCCATTGGCATTACTGAGCAATGTGTTACTCTATGGTCTATGCAAACAGATACTGCAAAAGGCAAGGAAAGGGCAAAACTTGAAATAAACATCAGAAAACCTTTAAAATACAAAAATAATTCCATGCACTGTTGGGCTCCTTATTAGATATGTGAGATCTGTTTTAGAATAAACAAATTACGCTTTCTTGCATCAAATTTTCTTTGCTGTTTTGTCAGGAAAAATAGCAAAATGCAATTGAGGTCTTGGGGGATGGGATGCTCACTAAATATTTGTTTTTTCCTGTAGTGACTATGGAGCCTGGTGTGTGATCTGATTAGTATCAAGAATGGCCACACAGATCTCTGCCTGGCTAAAATGGAGATTCAAGACCTCAACCATGCTGTGCCCTGTGTCTGGCAGAATAGATCTCATTGTAGAGATCACTGAAGATGAGCTGGTGTCAGACTAGCTGTTCAGCTGTAACCTCAAATAATGTTGTGAGAACACAAGAGCTGTTAGTACAAGCACTGTAGCGACAAGGGAGACATGCCAGCAGTAGCGGACTCCTAAACTGGGTTTTTGTGCAGGCCCACCTATACCCCTGTGAAATTTTCCCACAGTTACCTTCTTGCGCTCTGTTGGGCAATCTCTGTTACCTGGGAGTTGAAGTACATGACAGTGGCAATGCTTCCACCCAGTGGGCATCCAAGGTATGTACGTGGGGTCCCACTGGGAACATATCTACACGAGTAATAACACTGACTCAGAGCTAACTTAAATATAACTTTGAAGGCCTAGGGAAGGGGGTGATATGTGCCTCAAACTACCTCTAGATTGTAAGCTGCCAAACAGGGCTCTCGCTAACTTTATGTATATGTCTGTTTTGTGATTATCTAATTGAGTTTTGTTTACCACATTTTACAGCTCTGCAGAGCATGATGGAATTTAAAAAATATTAATATGATTAGTACTACTACTAATAATAATGATAATGATAATAATGATAATAATAATAATATTTAAAGGACTGTCCTTAAAGTGCATCATTCCTCATCTTAGCTTTTGTAATGATTAAATGAAATCTCACCTACTGAACAGCAAAGTGTGGAACAAGCATTTGCAGCGGAAGTGGCTGGTTACTAAAAGGTGAATTGAGGTGAGATAAATAATATTGTAATAGTAGATTACCTCCACCTAATAAGCCACCTATATAATTATGGAAGTAATGTTAACAGCTATTCAGTGGCCTGGGTGCACCATAATTTTATTTCTAGATGTTGCACATAGTTCTCTCTGTATTGCAAATATATTCTGAGGCATATTGGGGTAAACTGACTAGCAAATTATTTTGCTCCTGATGTGTCCACTGAATTGTCCTGGACTTTGTTCAATTTTGGGTCTGAATATTGGCACATTTTTAGTCTGTTATTTAATTTAAGTTGTCACAGAAGCCTCTGTGTTCTAGGCTTCTGGAGAGGACTAATGGCCAGCCTTTTACCAATAGACTATGGACCCTGTCTATATATATGATAGGTTTGGGGGTACACATTTTGGGGGCACCCTGTCTTCAGTACAGCTGGACTTCTAACACAAGGTGCCCAAGCTTACTCTGAATGTCAGCCAAGCCACTGTGTTCCCAAGGTTAAGATTGGCTCCTGTCCTTCAAACTCCAGTCTCTCAGGAGGTGTTCAGCAATGTTATTATGTTACTGGTAATATTGGAAAGTGAAGATTATTAAATGTTCAGTATCAAAATTAATACCAGATATGGTATCAATTGGTGTCTGTTTAACACTTACCATTTTGGTATACATAACAATAAGAGCCAAATAAAATCAACAAATCTATAAATGGTAATAATATAACATACAATCATCATATTTAACCACACAGTATTATTAGAGAGTTATATTTAATAACCAAATAACAGAATCTCATGATGATCATTTCAGGCTCCCAACAGAGTTCTGAAATCTCTTTCCTATGTATCTCTTTAGATGCAAGCCCTTGTTGGTACAGCTTTTCCATAGTAACACTGGTGAGGTGACCAGACTGTCACACTTTCAGACTTCATGTTGTTTACAGTCCAGCCTTGAACAATAGCTAGTGTTTAAGTGATATCTGTGTATAAGACCACCAAACTGGCATAAAAGAGACCCGCATCTATAACACGCATCTATAACACTGTTGTCATGTGTTAAATATAAATTTACTATTTAATACAGTTTATATCGAAAAAGCAGACATGCCCACTGATAGTAATTGAGTAAATATATGTTTATTAGGAATATAGTCATGTAACAAAGGTCAAATATAGATACAGGTTTTTGGCAAGAAAATGGAGATCTGAGGTGATCCCTAAGTGGACTGAAATTGTCTCACAGATTAACTATCAGAGATTCATGGAGAAAGTTGTATATGTTAGTCTTGAGAACTTTGGGTTATATAATCACATATGGAGACTCTGGCCTCCGGTTACAGACTTGCCTGAGACTCCTTCCAACTAACTCCTCCACTCTCACACCGGGATAGGTATGAATGGTTGTGTGAATGTAGTTTGATTTTCTACACCAGCGTACTTTTAATAGAATTACACTTTAACACCATATTAGATTTAAAATACATTTTGGATAATGGAAAGGGAAAGGAAGCTGAGGGGAAGAGGGGGGGGGGGGAAAGGGGGGGGGTAGTTAAGGAGTGAGTGAAAAGAACACAGATTGCGAAAATAAAACCATAACTTTAACTTTCAAAAATAGACAAAAATAGAAAAAAAGTACTGGAAGCTACAAACAATGAACAAAGCATATAAGCAATGAGAGAGTAAACTATAGAAAAAATGAGATACAAATCATGTTAAAAAAGAAAAGTAAGAAAAAATATGTATAGGAGAAACAAAAGAAAAGAAGCACAATAAATACTTGAAACAAATGTCAAAAAAGAGTAGAGTTATAGAGGGCTCAAGGGGTAACAAAAGAAGCAAAACAAGGAAAGTAATGGCCAAACACTGCAAAATACAAAAAAATACTATGCAAGAAAATAAAAAAGGAAAAAACAAGGTAGGTGTGGGAAGAGTCCACAAATAATGCCTCTTGCAAGAGTAAATACGTCAATCTTATCTTGTTTTTTTGTTTTTTTCCTTTTTTATTTTCTTGCATATTTTTTTTTGTACTTTGCAGTGGTTGGCCATTACTTTTCTTTTTTTGCTTCATTTGTTACCCCTTGAGGCCCCTATAACCACTCTACTGTTTTTTGACATTTGTTTCAAGTATTTATTGTGCTTCTTTTCTTTTGTTTTTCCTATACATATTTCTTCTTACTTTGATTTTTTTACATGATTTTTCTAAATTTTTTTCTATATTTTACTCTCTCTGCTTATATGCTTTTTTCATTGTTTGTAGCTTCCAGTACTTTTTTCTGTTTTTGTCTATTTTTTGCTATTTTTTCCTGGATATTTTTTCTGTGTCTTACTATGTTCCATAGTATTTCTCCTACCTGTATCTATTTTTGACCTTTGTTACATGACTATATTCCTAATAAACATATATTTACTCAATTACTATCAGTGTGCATGTCTGCTCTTTCAATATATTTTGTTCTTCCATATGTATGCCCCTTAGGACTGCGCATAAGCAGTCCATTTATTTTGCACCTGCACCCTTAGTATATTATTTGCCGGCAGTTCTCAATCCCCAGTTTTTGTTATTTACTATTGCTTAGTTCCATTTCTCCCCCGTATCATGTGCAGGATAAAATGGGTTTTCAGAATAAATAGAACCTTTTATAAAAGAATGAATAAAGCTTACCGTAGGCTGCATCCCAGTAAAATCAAAAATATTTCTTTTTTTTTATTTTTCATGGGTCAGGACCGAAATTTGTGGATTGTCTATCATTCTACCCATCCATGTTATCGTCAATGAAGACCATGTCTTCTATCTCCATTTCTTTCTTTACAGGTGTATTGTACCAGTCCTTGAAAATAATTTCTCCTATCTTCATAGGTTTAGCGTCATCAGAAATGTTTGTAATTTCTGCATTGTCCTGTAAACAGTTTTCACAAATAATTGTTAGTTCTGCCATTCTACTCACTCTCAAGCACTAGATCAAGTGAGTTTTCTTTCCTGATGACCTGGTGTTATAGCTTTTTGTAGGTGGCATGACAAAGGTAGTTTGTAACAACACAGGTTATGTAGACCAAGGAACTATTTGTTTAACAGTACTTCCAAAGTCCATAAAACTAACCCATAGAAAAGCATTGAATATGCATGTGTCATTTAAACGGGTAGATAAAAGTGACAGGATGAATTGTTTAACAAATGACACTGCCCATGAAACTTAGATAAAAATGTAACAGTAATACATTGTTATGAACACTATGCAGAAATAATAGGTTCCTGCCTTTTCAGAACAGACCATATCCATGTCTCCCATCGCCATTTCATCCTCTTCAGGTGTCATGTACCAGTCTTCAAAAATAATGTCACCATTAGCTTTACAACACTTGCAAGGTCCCTAAACTGACCCATTGAAAAGTACTAAATGTCAATTAAACAGGTAGGTAAAATTATACAGGATAAATTTGTTAACATTTATAACACATGTTTAACAAAATAAACTGCCAAACAATCATTCCCTGAAACTGTGCACTGACATATAAAAGTGTGAAAGTAATACAAACTTGCTCCTATTCATTTAAAAATTGAATAGACAAACATAACATTCCTAACTCTGAAAAAACACACTACTCTCAAATCTACTAATTTATAGCGGGCACGCTCAGAATATCACACAGCTTTACTATCACTATTTATGAACAAATGAATAAAACCGTTTTCTGTCTAACAGGACCAATTGCTAAGATGTATTACACAATGAAATGTATTGAGAAAACATCCAAATCAACATAAATATCTATATGGACATTAGACTTAAATATGGAAATCTCAGGAAAGCAATAGTCGACAATATTTAAAAATACACATTACTACCTACAGGCTTATTAGATAAAATGCATTTAAGACCATCAGCAGATGATCCAGTATCCTTGTCAAAAATGTTTCACATGTTCCATAGTCTCATCTATGTTTCAGTTGATGTAATATGGAGGGTTCATCAATACATATGTGGTGGGATTGACCATTGATTATTCCAATCTGGCATTATCTTAAAATTATTATTCATCATTTACTAAATAATGAGATTATTTTGGCCCCTAAAACCACCCTTTTAAGTCTGCCACCTAATGATGTTAAACTAACTAATAAACATATTACATTAATCTTAAGACTATGCACTGCAGTCAGAATGTGCGTAGCCAAAAACTGTAAATCTTTCCTGCATCTCGATGTCCGTTAATACAAAAAATCTGGTTTATCTTTCAAATGGAACACATAACTTCTTCTTTAAATGAAAAATTGGAAATATTCTTGGATGTATAGAATCCCTGAATAGAAATATATAATCCGAAAAGATTGGGAGGTTAGATTGACCTACAGTAATGAAAAAAAGTATTTGATCCCCTGCTGATTTTTTTACGTTTGCCCACTGACAAAGAATTGATCAATCTATAATTTTAATGGTAGGTGTACTTCAACAGTGAGAGAAAGAATAATAAAAAAAAAAAACGCATGTCAAAAAAGTTATAAATTGATTTTCATGTCAAGTGAAATAAGTATTTGATGCCCCATCAATCAGCAAGATTTCTGGCTCCCAGGTGTCTTTTATACAGGTAATGAGCTGAGATTAGGAGCACAATCTGAAAGGGAGTGCTCCCAATCTCAGCTTGTTACCTGTATAAAAGACACCTGTCCACAGAAGCAATCAATCAATCAGATTCCAAACTCTCCACCATGGTCAAGACCAAACAGCTGTCCAAGGATGTTAGGGACAGGATTGTAGACCTACACAAGGCTGGAATGGGCTACAAGACCATCGCCAAGCAGCTTGGTGAGAAGGTGACAACAGTCGGTGCGATTATTCGAAAATGGAAGAAACACAAAATAACTCAGTCTCCCTCAGTGTGGTGCTTCAAGCAAGATCTCACCTCATGGAGTTTCAATGATCATGACAATGGTGAGGAATCAGCCCAGAACTACACGGGATGATCTTGTTAATGATTAAAGGCAGCTGGGACCATAATCACCAAGAAAACAATTGGTAACACACTATGCAGTGAAGGACTGAAATCCTGCAGCACCTGCAAGGTCCCCCTTGCTCAAGAAAGCACTTGTACAGGCCCGTCTGAAGTTAGCCAATGAACATCTGAATGATTCAGAGGAGAACTGGGTGAAAGTGTTGTGGTTAGATGAGACCAAAAACAAGCTGTTTGGCATCAACTCAGCTCGTCGTGTCTGGAGGAGGAGGAATGCTGCCTATGACCCCAAGAACACCATCCCCACCCTCAAACATGAAGTTGGAAACATTATGCTTTGGGGGTGTTTTTCTGCTAAGGGGACAGGACATCTGAACCGCATGAAAGGGACAATGGACTGGGCCATGTACCATCAAATCTTGGGTGAGAAATTCCTTCCCTCAGCCAAGGCACTGAAAATGGGTCATGGATGGGTATTCCAGCATGAAAATGACCAAAAACCCACAGCCAAGGCAACAAAGGAGTGGCTCAAGAAGAAGTACATTAAGGTCCTGAAGTGGCCTAGCCAGTCTCCAGACGTTAATCCCATAGAAAATCTGTGGAGGGAGCTGAAGGTTCAAGTTGCCAACCATCAGCTTTGAAACCTTAATGACTTGGAGAGGATCTGCAAAGAGGAGTGGGACAAAATCCCTCCTGAGATGTGTGCAAACCTTGGTGGTCAACTACAAGAAATGTCTGACATCTGTGATTGCCAACAAGGGTGTTGCCACCAAGTACTAAGACAAACTGGTCAAATAGTTATTTAACTCATTGACATGCAAATCAATGTATAACTTTTTTGAGTTGTGTTTTTCTGGATTTTTGTTTTTGTTATTCAGTCTCTCACTGTTAAAATACACCTACCATTAAAATTATATACTGATCATTTCTTTGACAGTGGGCAAACTGTGGTTCAAAATCAGCAGGGGGTCAAATACTTTTTTCCCTCACTGTAATATTAGCATCAGTCTGCCAAATGATCACCTAAGGCTGCCATGCTTTTGTTAAACATCATAATGAAGCTCCATCTAACATTGGGTAACGCGTGGGTAACCCTCAGCTGCAATGTAATTATATACAGTTTGGTTCTAATATGTATTTCCTAGTTAGTAAACACCAGAGCAGTAAGATTACTTTAAAGCACAAACTTGCCTTATACCCTGCATATGATATATATATATATATATATATATATATATATATATATATATATATATATGATGCTTGACAAAAGGCTTGTTAGCCTGAAACGTCGCCATTTACTCTGTGAATTAAAAAACCTGAATTACTATCATCAGAAGACCTGTGAGTGCATCCTCTATTTATTACCAACCTAGTGGTCTTTCATGTGTCGAATTCCATTGCTCTTGAAACTTGTTACCTGCTGGTTTCTTCAGGTTAAAACATGGATTTTTCATCTGTGCCTGGCATCTTAATTGCTCTTCATTTGCGCCATGTGTTATTTAGAGCACCTTTTGTGAGTGCATTTTGTTATTTATATCTTTAATTTATATGGGACGTAATACACTATTTATCACTTTTTTTTCTCGTTAACCCCTTTGAGACAATGGACTTGTCAGGCACGTCCTGTGGTGAAACAAGCGGTTTTCGCTATCAAAGCATATGGGTTAGAGTTGGGGTTAAATTTAGGGCTAATTTTAGGGTTAAGGTTGGGGTCAAAAGGTCAATATAGGAGAAAACAAAAAAACACTATTTTTGTTTTTTTGCACCATAACTCGTAAAAAAATGTAGAAAAACATGGAAACATGCATATTTCTGAACTTGGAACAACATTTAGACACTATTTAGATGGGGTCTTTATTAATGATTGTATTTTTGTAAATTATATTTTAGGTCAAAGTTAGAAAAAGGGTTTTTGTTTTTTTTCATCATATTTTATGATTTTTTTGTAGTAAATTATAAGATATGATGAACATAATTATATCTAATGAAAGCCCTTCGTATGACTTTGTATAAAAACAACATATAATTTATGTGGGTACTGTATGTGAGAAAGAAGAAAATGACAGCTAAACACAAATACCCCAGAAATGTAAAAACAGCCCTTGTCACCAAGGGAAGGTCAAGGTCAAAATGTCTTGTTACTAAGGAATTCATTTTCCATTTATTTATAAGTATATTTTTATTCATACACTTGTTGGGTGTTTTCTCAGGTACAGCTTGACCAGGGTTCATCCTCTATTTTCTGTCTGTATTTTCAGTAGTTTTGGTTTGTGCACTACTATTCAATCCTGCTGAATTCTGTTCCCTAGTCTTTTGGCCACTTCTTATATCATCTTTTTTTCTCAACTGTAAGGATTGTTCAGACAGCTCTTTGGATACATTTACATTTTTAGGAATAAAGGTTCTCTTTAGTTATTTTTTTATTGCAAAAAAAAAGGGAATAGAGACCATCTCATGTCCTTGGAGAAGGGGGTATAGCTCAAATAGACTCCAACAGTGAAAGAGGGTGCAAAATAGAAACTGTACCTACTAAATAGGAATAATTGGGAGGTATGCACTAACTCCTAGTTAACCATATGAACACAAGGGAAAACATTCCTTATCCCTTAGGGCTGCTACACTCCTGTTGAGTAACTGTTATTGCAAAACATTGTAAAATTAGATTTCTGCAAACATCAATGTTCCCCAATAATTACAAATCACCACAATCAGAAAATCTGGCTATTCCATTATCTGCAAGAACAGAAAGTTGAATGCATAATCTGTCCTTCTTTTTTACAAAATTTATCAGAGGATTACTGCAACATCCACAAAATTGTAATGGAAACTAAAGGTGATTCAATTACATATACTGTTGCTCAGCTATACTTTTTACCTCTGAACCAAACTGTTATTTTTTTTTCACAATAGTACCTATAATTATTGTTTTTATTATTAGCTGGTATTTTCTAACATCTTTTCATTTATACATGTATTTATTTATTAGTACACCACATATAACAGATTTTAGATTTTCATATAAACACAGTATATACTTTATTTAGCAGTAGGAATGTTTTCAAAAGTAGTAGAATTCATTATCACTGTCAGGGGAGGATCTCTTACCGTTTGGAGGAGTCTAGCTGCAGGAGATAGTCTGCACACATGTACAATTAGGGATTATTCTAGTGTTTATGACAAAATAATCTAAATTTTATTAAAGACAGGAAGCGAATATTTTGCTTAACTTTCTTTACTCAAACCTCCCAGCAGCAAAGAAGAGGTTAATATTATCAACAGAAATTCAACCAATAACAACAGAGGTTGCAGTACAAAATGTGTGTGAGTCTTCTCCTACTTCCTCTTTCTTGGATGCAGTCACACCAAATTGAGTCCGGGAAACAAATAACAGCAAGCATAAACCATGTACTTGGAGAAAAAATTCAGAAGAAACAGGAACAAGGGAAAAAATAAATGGCCTCTGTAGCGTAGAAAAAAGACAGGAAGCACATAATAAAAATGCAGCTCAAGATTATAAAATAGGCTATTATATAATACATAGGCACAGTATAAGTAAAAATCAGCCTTATAGAAGAACTAAGACTACATAAACAGGAAAGAGAAAGGGGAGGGAAAAGGGTGGGAAAAATATTTGCCTCCTGTCTTTAATAAAATTCAGATTATTTGTCATAAACAGTAGAATAATCCCTATTGTTATATGAAGACAGGAGACTTCATATTTTGCTATTTTAACACCCAGAAAGAAGAGGAAAAAATGCATGAGAAGCTGGACGAAAATAAAAGGTACAGAAAGTAGATTCCCTAGACCAGTCAGCAGAAGACAAAATATCTGAGAGTGCTCCTCCTGCAAGGAAAGCTGACGAAGGGGCCACCAAGTGGACCGAATGGGCCCTGAAGGAGGCGTCAATCGCTGCCAGAGCAAGAAGACATCTAATCCAATGCGCAATAGTAGGGAAAGACACTGGGTGGTGGGGGCGAACGTAAGAGATAAAAAGAGGTCCTGTAGGGGCGCGAAGGGGGGTAGTGAGGTGCACATATTGGTGTAGGCAGCGTCCAACGCAGAGAGAGGGTCTGTCAGGAAAGTATGGAGAGAAGACAGAAGATGAGAACATCTTAGTACGACAAGAAACGGAAAAACGAACACCATCAGGTGTGAAGACCAGAGCATGGAAATCGAAAGCTCTGATGTCAGATACTTTCCGGAAAGAGACTAAGCAGAGCAAAAAAGTGAGATCTGAGTTGGAAGGCCAAGCTTCCAAGAAGGAAAAAACTTGAGACACATCCCAGAACTGGAAATATCGCGGGGCAGAAGATCTGGCCAATCTAATACTGCGCAGAAGTCTACATACCGAAGGATGTCTGCCCACAGAGTAGTTATCAACTGGGTTATGAGCTGCAGAGATAGCAGAACAAAAACAATTAATAGTACGGTAGGATTTGCCTTGATCAAAAAGAGATGATAAGAAATTCATGATGTGAGAAATTGATGATGAAAAGGGATCAATATCCTTTCCCATACACCAGCTAGTACATATGCGCCAAGAGGAGAGGAAGGAGCACCTAGTCCCGGGGGCCCAGGAATCCCATAGTAAACCACTAGCTGTAAGCGAAAGTCTAGGGACATTCCAGGATCCCCTGAAATGGTCCAGGCCATGAGTTGAAGGTGATCCTGAAGGAGGAGGGGGTGAAACTCCCCTGAGCGACCTAGGAGAATGTCGAAAGTTTGAGGAAGTAAAAGAGGGAAATCCACTGACAACTCCAGTAGGCTGGGATACCAATGTTGTGCTCTCCATAGTGGAGTAATCAAAAGGATTTTCGCTCCCATAACCCTGAGTTTCTGAAGGGTTTGAGGTATCAGAGAAAAAGGGGGAAAAGCTTAAGTTCCCGACACCGGCCATTGTTTGAGAAAAGCATCGACTGCTTGACATGCTGGGTCCGGAAGCCAGCTGAAAAAGGTCTTGGTCTGGCGGTTCAAATGAGAAGCGAAAAAAAGGTCTAGACCAAATGGACCACGTGACAGATGAAGAAGGTGGAAGATATGTGGGTCCAATTGCCAATCGCTGATGTCCCTCCAGTGACGTGAAAACCAATCCGCTACCAGATTGTCTGGACCCGGAAGATATTCCGCCTGAAGGGAGGTGTTCCTGGCCAGGCAAAATTGCTAGAGTTCCTTTGTCAAATCTGAGAGGAGTTTGGATCAGGAACCTCCCAAATGATTTACATAGCGAACAGCAGAGATATTGTCCATTCTCAGAGTCAGTGAACAATTGTAGGCATGTTTTGCAAAACTGCGGACAGCAAATCAATCAATTGAGGCAGTTGATATGTAAAGACCGTTCTGAGGGTGTCCAAAGCCCTCCAGTAGAAAAGTCCTAGCAGGTGGCCCCCAACCTGAAAGGCTGGCATCTGACTCCAGAATAAAATCTGGCAAAGCACCGAAAATAGCCCTCCCATTCCAAGCCTCCATATTGTGAAGCCACCAATCCAGTTCTAAGCGGACTTCTTCTGTCAGTGATATCAGTTGATCGTACGAAGCTGATCTGTGTAGGTAAAAGGCTTTGAGACGTTGCATTGCCCTGTAATGTAAAGGACCTGGGAAGATGGCCTGAATGGAGGATGAAAGGAGGCCGATAACCCTGGCCAAGTCGCGAAGGTGAATACAGGGAGAGACGATCAACTTTCGGATATCCTTCTTGATGGACTTAATCTTGGAGGATGGGAGTTGAAGGAAGGCTTGAATGGAGTCTATCTGGAAACCCAGAAATTGTACTGTTTGAGAGGCAAGAAGGGAGGATTTTTTTGAGATTTATTACAAAACTGAGGTTTTGAAGAAGTGAAGTAGTCATTTCGGTGTGATGCAGAAGGGTGCAAGGATCCTGAGCCATAATCAGAATATCGTCGAGGTAAATAATAGATCTGATGCCCTGGGAACAAAGAAGGGCCATGACCGGTTTAATCAGTTTTGTAAAACACCACGGGGCATAGGAGAGGCCAAATGGAAGGCAGGTGAATTGCCATAAAGCATGGTGCCAGACAAATTGGAGGTAGCGTCAATGGGAAGGAGCAATTAGAATCGTTAGATGAGCATCTTTTAGGTCTAAGTAGGTCGCGTAAAAGATGTATCCCCTCCATTTTGAAGTGGCGATAAGACACAGATGAATTTAAGTCTCTTAAATTGATAACCGGACGGAATTCTCTGGATTTCTTTTTGACTAGGAAAACATTGAATGTTGGGTGCATGATTGATGGTTCGATAGCACCTTTGTCTCTGAGTTTGCAGAGTTCGGTTTGCAAAGTTGCATCCTCTGTTAGAGACATCCTGAATGGTAGAAGAGGTGTTGCCTCCAAAGCATTGGTCCCAAAGTCTATGAGAAAACCCAAGACAGTCTGAAGGATCCAAGGATCCTGATTTAACTGAGACCACTAAGGGAAAAAATGGGTTAGACTGCCTGCGATAGTAACATGTAAATAAGGAAGGTTTATTACCTGAAGCAGTGCGTCCCTCTGCCAGGGAAAGGCTGTCTGTAATAAGGTCGGTATTGACCGTAGGTCCAAGGCTCGTTGGTGCGAGGCCTGAAGCCAGTGAAGGCTTGTCTGCCAGTGGCTCGGCCTCTGTGGCGACCGGCTCTCCCATAAAAACGCTGGGAGCGGAACACTCTGCAGAGTGAGGACTGGGCCTTAGTGAGCGAGGTAAAAATGGAGACATGTTTATTAAGGTCTCTGATAAATTTGTTACCAAAAAGGAGATTGTTCGCTTCAGGGCCCAATTCTCTAGAGCCTAATTCAGTGAGTTTGGCATCTATTTTATAAAGGGCTGCCTTTCTTCGCTCAGTGGACAAAGCCACATTCGCATTGCCCAATAGACACAGAGCTCTCTGTGCCCACTCACGCACTAGGTGCGGGTCAATAGAATTATCAGTGAGGGCATCCTCTGCTAAGATAAAAATTTGAATCCGGGGCCCTGCAATGTCGAGCAATTTGTCTTGGGCAGTTTTAAGTCCTTGTTCAATGTCTTTACGGGGATCTTTACCTGATTCGGTAAGAAAAGTGACCAGGATTGGGTCAAATTCAGGTATGATAGCAACTTTGTCGGGAATAATAGGACGAGGACATTCGGCCCTGAGTTTATTTCTGACCTCTTTATCAAGGGATTTGCGTAACCACACCTTGAAAAATTGGAGCCCATTCGGCAGAACGGGGATGATTAATGAGTCTTGGGTCAAAAAATGGTTGGCCCTGGGAGTCCAACAGGGTTTCTTTAGAGGACAATTCCTGATGTGAATTGGCAGTCGAATTTTGTGACTAATTAAAAATAGTCTCCACCACATATTGGGAGGGGGTATAAGCTCCGCTATCACATGCAATATCGCCATCATTATACTTGTCCACGACCTGTAGACCATGTAAGGTAGAACCCTCTAAAGGGTCAGAGTCGTGACGTAGCGGTAAGGAAGTATGAGCCAATGGAGGAGCTTTAGCTGGCGCCTTGCCTTTACCGGCGGAAGCACGATTGCCCTTCCAAGAAGGTTTTTCGGGGGGGGGGCATCCTCATGATCGGAGGGATTCCTCAGAGTCCAAGGGACAATCTAAAGTCGCCAGAGCAGCTAGGGCCTTAGGGATTGACTCAGAAATAGCGGAAAAAAGCCAGGCTTTAAGTTCAGCCGACATAGCTGTGTCTGGTAGATCAGCCATAATTTTTTAATTTTTATGCAATAAATGAAATTGAGTTGAAATATAAATATAGTATACCAATTAACAGGTGTAAAAACTAACAGCAATCGGGTATCGCCCGAAATCAGTCAGGGTTCACCGTAATCGATGATACATGGGAAAGAAAAATCCCAGAGGTATTGCAAAAAATACAAAGTGGGTGGTAGCCACTAATATTGAAAGTGGGGTTTAACCACTTATAAAAAGTCTGGTTTATATGAAGTGGGGTTCATCCACGATTAAACACTTTTTTTTTTTATTAGATAAAAAACGACAACAATGATAAAATGTCATGAAATAAAATAGTGGGGGTCACCCACAGCAGAGGCAATTAGGTAATTGAAAGTTGGGGGGTCACCCACAGCAGAGACAAAAAAACAAATGGGGGTCACCCACAATTATAGAGGCACATAAGTTTGCAGAAATGTATTTAATAAAATAAAACAAATAGTGACAGGGTTTGCTGTTTAAGTTTTTAAGAAAAGGTAGTCGACCTAAAAGTAAAGGAGAAGGGAACATCATGAAAGTCAAACCGAATTTGAAAGAATAGTAAGTAAACACATTCACGCACGCATGGTGAATGGAAAAAACTTACCATAGAAGTTCGTTAAAATGCATACGAAAGAAGTATGCGCCGAAACATCCGATTTCGGGAGAACAAGAAGTCAATTTTAGCTTAGAGAAAAGTGACAGCAAAATGTTGTCATAGACGCTATGAAAAAAATATGGCCGCGTAATGAAAGCAGTGAAGAGGCGGGAAAAGCCTGAGACGCGATAACGTCTTCTGAGGTAACTCAGATAGGTTTTAAGAAAAAAACGAAACACATGAAGCGCTACTGGGTTGCCTAAAGGAAAAAACCCCCTCAAAAGTACAAAGATCACTTGAGACCAACGAGAAATGTATTTTTTATGAAAATAAATAAATAAATATTTAATAATTGCAAAATAAATGACAAAACATAAGACCTAATGGCTCGAAATAGGAAAAAAACACTTTAAAAGGTAAAATTTTAATATATAAAGATCTGTTTAAGATTTTAAAAAATACAAAAAGGCAATTATAATAGTCTCTTAATTGGAAAAGACTCACCTGGGAGGCAAGCAGCAAAGAAAGAGGAAGTAGGAGAAGACTCACACACATTTTGTACTGTAACCTCTGTTGTGATTGGTTGAATTTCTGTTGATAATATTAACCTCTTCTTTGCTGCTGGAAGATTTGAGTAAAGAGAGTTAAGCAAAATATGAAGCCTCCTGTCTTGATATAATATTAGAAACACCCACTCACTCACTGAAGATGGGGACAGTGAGCTGATGGGTGAGTGAGTGAGTGCACGAGGGCAACCAAAAATAATCCGAAGGCAGGGTACACAGGGATGAGGCAGGAGGCTTGGTCAGGCGGAGCAGAGGTCGGGGTCAATGGCAAACTCGTAGTCAGTATCCAAGCAGGGCTAAAAAACATAGGTTATCAGAACAGCAGAGGATAAGGCACAGTAACAAGGAGTACTTGAGTACCTGCAGATTCATTAATCAGAAAGCAATGATGGTTTGGGAGAGAGGGTTTAAATAGGATGTGTTCTACTTAAATTAGTGGGAGATTCAGCACAGGTTGTAATGTTGCCATGGAGTTGGATTGACTCAAGGAGGCCACACCCCCTTGAAGATCATGCGCCAATAGGAGGAGAAAGGGCGTGGTCATGTCTTCCTCCTGTGGTGTCTGGAATGACTGTTTTTTTAAGCCCATAGATATGACTGAGAGGAGGTGGCAGGTGGTGGAGATCGCGTCCGGCATCTTGGTTGAGGCGTGCATCGCATCAACCATTGTGGATGTTGTTTGGGGCACAATTGCGACAGGCAGGGACCCCAATCAAGGTAGGCATGACAATCACCTATAATGTGTTTTTTAAACTTATCATGTCTGGATTGGGTCATATATATTTGTAATTTTAGATTTAAATGATCAGCTGTATAGGTTTTGTACACTTATGAGTAAGTGTTGATGAAAGCGAAATGTGTTAAGTGTTCTGCACTGCTTTTTATTGTGTTACAGTTTATGTTTTCAAATTAAAAATAAGATTTACATTGAACAGGAGTGCTAAAATTTTCTTCATGGTGTTTGATTATCTGGAAATATTCTCCAACTTGCCTATTTTTCCAACTCTTTCCAATTTTGCGAAAATTCACTTGTCAATTCCTTTTGTCCAATACCCATGTAAACAGCTTTAGTTTCCACAAATGGGTAGAACGTGACATTACCTGTTTGCAGTTTAACTCTGAAGTCATATAATGTGTTCATTCTTGGAGATAAGCCAACCACATCACATCTGGAAACTCATTTAAAATGGAAACAGACACACAATTCAGGAGGCAAATAATGAAAATAAGGTTAATCTTTTAAACCAGAGCTTTTTATACATTATGAGTATTGCAACCATAAGTGGCAAGAAAATATAGAAAAACCTTTTAAGAAGATTTGATACATATATAAACTAAATAGTGTGTCAGCGTCATAAGTGGAACTAAATTTGACAGAGGTCTAATAATCTACAAAGTAGTTATTTTATAAACCATTCGAGTGTTATTTCAAATGACAAGGGTTCATTTGGGACTTGCACTAAGTCACACTGAAAGCCTAGCAGTATTAAGCTATATTATCTGCAAGTCACGATATTTATGCAAGAGGTTCTCATAAGATATAGCACCTTACATATCAGAAATAATAAAGGCAAAGGAAGTAATTTAGTATTATCAATAACAAATAACTGTATAGAATTATAATAAATATACATTTGAAGCGCATCATTAAAGCCTGAGCAGCTATAGATTTTCTTTATGTGGCAGTTCACTTTAGCTTATTTTCTGTATGTTGGTCATGTTTCTATTATAACATGAAAGTACTTGTTTTTATGGCCACTAAATTAAGCTACAACCAATCAGGAATGTTTGGAATGATAAGCAGGACTGTTGTTATAGAAACAGTAATACATCTATTATACTTTATTTACAGTTTTCTAGGAGACAGGTATAGTTGAGGAAAAAAACAATTAGACAGATCTGTTTTTTTTTTCTTTACTTAATATGATGCAGTACATATAAAACATATTTTGGATACTGTAGGTGTAATTCTCTAATTACACTTATTAGTGTATGTATGTATTTTAATTATATGATTGTATTGTATATTCTATACTAACTATATTTTAACTATTTTTTAACACTTAAGATCTTTTTTAAATGCTGTTGGTGCCTACTAAAACTAAAGAAACACTACACTGCTAAAGTTCATTGCTATTTGAATGAAAGGTTCCAGTTTCCTATTAAAGGACCATTCCAACTTGAAAATTACTTTGTGTAATGCATATTCAAGTTCATTAACTATTCAAAATGGCTATCGTTCATAAAACTGGAATATTTGTATTATAAATATGTTTAATATACTCACAAAAAAGTCAGGTATGCAGATTATGATGTTCCTCCCTTAGCTTTCCAGCATTTGGCTTGCATGGAACAAAGCAATGATCAAAGTGTTTCAAATGATAACTGTACATGCACATATATAGCACAGTAGCCTTACAGAGGGTGCATCAGCAGTTTTTTCCCCCACAAGGTATACAGCTGTGTGATTGGAATCCTTCAGACACAGAAATGAGGCAGAGATTGAAAATGTAAATTTAATTTAAAGGGCAGGAGCAATTCAGAAAGAAGGAAATGGCATAGCTGCTTAGAGTACAAGCAGAAGATGGCTGGCAACTGTTGGCCCGGGGGTCATAAACAAGTTGGTTGGCCATGGTGTTACTTCATCAGCCCTCCTAATATCATCAGAGAAAGACACACAAAAAAATGCAAGACAGATTTGCTGACAGATGAGGTACAGAGATAGCTAGGAAGACAAGACTTTTGGATAAGGGCATTTAAAAGTGAAAAGTGGTGCAGTCCTAGATTTCCTTCATCTGATAGAGCTATATGGAGCAAAGAAGGTTCAATAAGGTACTTTATTTTTATTCTTTCATTAAAGCATTTAAAACATCTAACCTTGATGCAATCTTTCAAATAAACAGAACTTAATTTTTTAGCTCCTTAAAACTAGAAAAGCCAAATGCACTCAGTTAAAAACTCTATTGTGTACTTTTAGTGTTGGTTGGACTCTGCTATTTTGCTTCACACCAAAGAACAGTGTAGAAAATGTACATGCAAAGCTACTAAGTCATGGTAACAAAACAAAACAAAAATCTTATACTGCAGGAAATCTTCTTCCTTATGGAACACTTTTACCACATGACCGTAAGTCACCTTCATAATGCTTTATCTACACTACATCACTAAATGGATTATACTGCTAGTGTACAACAAACCTGGTAATCATACTAAATCAACATACAAGAATAAAATAGCCAAGCACTTATCACCAAAGTGAAGTGTCTGCTTTTGGAATTTCACACTTCTGTACCTTGTATAATTTCAGTAGCTACATATATCTTATTTCCCCAGGCATTCATGCAATTTCAATTTAGATGATTTTAATGAATTTGCTGAGGCACTATCATACAGACGCATTCAGCGGTTATTAGAATATTGCTTTTTATGCCATTTTAATTCTCTCCAAGAAACCACTTGAATATTTCATAGTCTATCGGTTTTATTTAATGCTTTCTGTTTTTAATTGGGGTGCATCTTTTTTTTTATTTGATATTCACATTTCAAGCATAAAAATAAGGTACCAAATAAGCCACCAAAGAAGAACAAATGCCTGCATTTTTCATAATTGCTAACAGCAATTACATTCTCTCGCTGGCACAGAACAAAGTACAAGTGCAGTTTAATAAAGTTTAGGTGGATAAAGCATCAGGTCCTAGTGATATCCACCCACAACTATTTATTAGCACCCAATAATAGTCAGACCATTCATTTAAAATTTTAGGGATTTTTTTTTTCTGGCATGGTGTCATTGGTGATTTCATTGAAGATTGGTGAAGAGGACCAGTGGTGCCTATTTTAAAAAGTGATCCTACATGGAAATCTGTTCTCGACATCTCTTGTGGGTAAATTGATGGTCAGTCTTACATTTTATGTATCAATATCATTATCTTAAATAAAAACATGTTTTTAAAAAGGATTAAATCGGGTCAAATGGGCAATTACGTTCTATGAAGATATGAGTTGAGATGTAAATCATGGTGACGTAGAGAAGATCTATAACTTTAAATTAAAATGAAACCACTGTGTCCTTCAAATAAGATGCAAAAGAGAGCACATTATTTTAATCTTTTGTGTCAGTTTGTATAATATATCATTCTCATAATTCCCCACTAGTTTTTTTGTAATGGCTGAGACTGATGGTATTCTGGTTAGATCTGTATATTTATATTAGACAAACTGATACCAGTCTTTCAAAGAAGGAGCAAAACTCTCAACCTTATTCAATGATTTGTATCAGCTTGCCTAAAATATTACATAGGTAATCATCTGTTCTATCTATATTTCCTAATCATTCAACTGCAGCCCTCCTGATGTTTCTGCACTACAACCAACACCATTCTCTGTCATTCTAAGGTGCCAAGAAACAGTTTTGCACCTTATTTGAAGGACTTGAATCAGTTTGTCTAATTCAGACTTACAGATATTCTGTAAGGTAATATTATGCTGCGTTTGATGTACCTTGAAGACCAGAATTCCATTATTTTTGTCATATGTTTACTGAACTGGGAATTTCTTTCTTTGTGTTCAGTCCACCCACACAAATTATATATCATTTTTTAAAGACGGATAGGGCTTTAATTTGATACTATTATTTTCCTCATATGATATAATTTACTATTAAAAGAAATATAAAATATGATGAAAATATGCCATAAAAAACACTTCTTCTAACTTTGACCTGATTTTTTTTTAAACAATTACAAATGGTAAAAAAGACCCCGTCTATATATTTCTACTACTTGTCCTGAGTTAAGAAATACCAATGTTTCCATGTTTGTCTATGTTTTATTTCAACTAATAGGGCAATAAACAATATTAGTGTTTTTTTTTTTTTTTCTAACCATTTTCTTCTACAGTGACCTTTTAACTGCAACCCTAAATTTACCGCAACTCTAAATTCACCCTAACCCTAAATCTACCCGAACCCCTTAATCTAACCCTTGTACTCACCCGAACCCCCCTGATAGCTGGCAAGAGTGTCAATGTCGACAGGATGGTAGGTACAGTTAGGTACAGATACAGTTGCAGACAGAAAAATGGTCTAATAGCCAGCTGGGTCGGGGGAGCCAGAGTGGAAGCGTAGTCACAGAGATAGCCAGGTCAGAAGTCCAGAGAACAGAGTAGTAGATAATCAGAATAGCCTGGTCATGATAGCAGAGGGCAGCAGAAGTCCAGAAAGCAAGTTGGGTCAAGGAGCAGGAACAGTAGAGAAATCCAAATGAACGAGCCAGGTCAAAACACATAAGCAGGAACAAACACGTTGGGTACAAGTTTAGTGAATATCCAAGCACTTTGAATTAGACACGCTGCCATTTTAAATGGCTAAAGGCATGCCCCCGTGATGTGTAAGAGGTGCATCTAGCCGCTGGTCTCCATAGCAGGAGATACAAGGAAAAGTGCATTGCTGCACGCGCAAACATGTTCTTTGGATTGCGCGTGTGACAGGACTTACGCCAGCGAGGATGGGGAGTATGCAATGGAGGTTGAAGGACACGGACCTTACAGGGGTAAGGGAAGTCTCTTATAGTTTTGGCCTGGGTCCAATTCATTTTAACCCCTTCACGACCGATGACGGTCCTGGACCATCATAGGGAAATCTCCCTTCGTGACCGATGACGGTCCAGGACCGTCATGCAGGTCTGATCGCGGTATGCACGCTGGCATACCGCGATCGCGCTACCAACGACATGGCTAAGTGTCTCGGTACCGAGACACTTCAGCCATGTCGGTTGAGGACCCCCCCGGAAACATCCGGGCACTGTGACAGCCAATCACAGCGCCCGGATGTTAATAGTTGTCAAAGCAGGTGCCTGCTTTGACAGCTATAGTCTCTCCCTGCTCCACGGTGATCGTGGGGCAGAGAGAGACTAAATATAGTGTGTGAAGTCTCCCCCTGGTCCCCCCCAGTAACAACCAGCCCCCCCAAAGGATTTTTTTAATTAAAAAAAAAAAGTTTATTTTTTTTATTTTTTTTTTCCCTATTGTGCTAATCCTAACTCTTGGGTTAGGGTTAGAGTTCATCAAAACCCTAATCCTAGAGTTATAATTAGGGTTTGTACTAACCCTAACCAAAGGGTTAAGGTTAGAGTTAAATAAAAATAAAACAAATGTAAAAAGAATAAAAAATTAAATAAATAAAAAAATTAAAAATAATAATAATAAATTGTATAAGAATAAGAAGTTATTCCGTAGTGGACCAATTACATGTTATGTCTGTCTGTGGTCCACTAGGGATATTTTATTTTAAAAAAAAAGACTGCTAGTGGGGCCAGTGCTTTGCATTGGCCCCCAGCAGTAGATAGGGGCCCGAAGCAGCTGGATATTTGATCCATGCAGCCGCAGGATAGCAAGGATAGCAAAAATCGGTGCTTCCTACTATAGACTACATTTCCTATTATGCTACGGTAGCTTTTGGCTGGCTGAGCATGATAGGAAATGTAGTCACAAGTATTACATAATAAATACACGTTTTAAAGCTGCAATAACCATATCCTAAATTTTGCCCTGTACCTGCCACATAAACCTAGCAAACCTATACATGTGGGGTACCGCTATACTCAGGGGAAGTTGCTGAACATATATTGGGGTTTTGTTTGGCAATAAAATAGAACAGCCCCTTTAAATTCATACCTAAGTTTCAAAGTGTGTGGAAATAAAACACACAAAAAATTACTACGCCAAAACTTGTCAAAGATTGGTGGTAAAATGACAGAGTGAAAAGTGTCAGATTACCGCAAGTTGAATGCCCTGGGATGTCTACTTTATAAAAATGTGTACATATGGGGGGTTATTCAGTGATTCATATCAGATATCGGTGTTACAGTGTCACTAACGCTAATTTAAAAAAAAAAGGTTTTGAAACAGCTAAATGCTACTTGCATTTATTAACCTAAAACATGCAAAAAAAAGCAAAAAAACATATAAACATTGGGTATTTCTGAACTCAGGACCTATAGTCGAATCTATTTAGCACGTTTTTTCATTAGCTTTTGAAGCTTAGTAAAAGAATCTACAAAGAAAAGTCAGGAAAAGTGATTATTTTTTTAATTTCAACCATATTTTACTATTTTTTACACAATACAATAAATTATATGAACAAAATAATGTCATGAAAAGAAAGCCCTTCTTGTCCTGAAAAAAACAATATATAATATGTGTGGGTACAGCAACTGACAAAGAAGAAAATTAAAGCTAAACACAAACACCTCAGAAGTGTTAAAACAGCCTTGGTCACTAACACACAACATTCCAAAAACAGTCTGGTCATGAAGGGGTTAATGAAGCATTGTAAACTATGTGTCAGTGTTTACATATGATGCAAAAAAAGAAAGTAAATAAATAGGCACTGAACTTGATGTCCCCCTACCCGCAGGGAAATTTGGACAAATTGGTGTCTTTGGCAGGTAGCTGGCAGATGAGATTCAACATTGATAAATGCAAAGTTATGCCTTTTGTGAACAAAAATAAGCTTGCATTATGGCAAATGATAAATTAACAGAGATGAATTTGAGAATAATTATTTGTTCACTGTGTACTCAGCAATAATATATATATATATAAATATATATATATATATATATATATATGTATATATACACACACACACACACACATCTGTGTATTTGAGATCTTCTCATTAACTAACTATAGAAAGAGTGCAAAGAGTCATCTACTAAGGCTTAAGGAAAGAGATTTTAAATAGAACAGCAGAAAGGATTTTTTGTATAGAACAAGAAAGCTTTTCACTCCCTTGTGAGATTTTTCTGGCAGATATAAACATTTCATTAAATAAAGAGTTTACCGCTGTTTTAGCAAATAAAGACTAATATTTAAACATATTTAACAATAGTTTAATGAAATACAATTGTCATTTTGGAGTCAATAAGGAATTGTTTTCCTTTTTGTCATGCAATAATTTATATTGATTGTTCGTTTTTAACTTTTTGGACTGACAGTAGCAAAATATGTATGAAAAACTCAATATGACATGATTAAAATTACGGTGTTTAAAAGAACACAGACACCAAAAGGGCTTTACTGCCCCCTTTAGCATTAAAAACGTAAAGGAGTGTCCTTTAATAAATTATTGTGCTTAAATTTATTCTGCTGTCATTGAATAATTCATGGCCATTTAATGGCAAAGAGAGTGAGTTTACCTTTTCTCCTCTTAACGGTTTACCCAACATGAGATTATAATCAGCACAGAAATGATGTCTCTGAAATGCAGACAGATTTGGGGCACACCAGTGGCACATTGGGACCCAAATTTCAATCTATTTAGTAAGCCCAAATGTGCCTCTGAATATATCCGCAATTCGGACATAAAAGCCAATTCCATGACAATATCTCCTGACACCAAAAGCAGCTGAAATGCACATAGATTAGCCTTGGTTCCCCCCCCCCCCCCCATAAACTTCTATGGGGAGGACTTCGGCTAATTTCAGGATAATTTGGGGAAGCTCTAGACTTTTATGAATATAGCAAAAGTTCTTCCATAGGAGTCAATGGTAGGATTTCAGCTATAGTAATTATAAAAGAGTAATAAAATAAAAATAACATGTTACATTACTTAAATACATAAAAATAAAATAAATGAACATAAAGTAACACAAAACTTGTATTAACATTGTATTAACACTTACATGAAAGTAAATATACTATTATAATATATAGCATTAACATATTATAATTATATATACATATTTCTATGTTTAAAATATGTCTACTTTAATTCTGTAATAATTTTTGATTAAATTCTCCCGCTAAAATCTGGAGAATGAAACGTGCGCATTTTGTATATTACCTGAATTAAGAGTGTGTTCAAGAGTGATCGGCACATATTGGGTAGCCAAAAGCCTATGGTTTTCATTGTAAAAATGCCCCAAACTTAATGCTTATAATGCTTCAGTTTCCAAACCACAGAATGCATACTCTGTAATTGAGTTGCCGCATTTTGGTGATTTGTGAAATTCGGCTAAGTGCCCAAACCATGTCCAATTCTGTACATATCAGCATATCTTGAGTCAACTCTTCAATTTTCTTAGCTTGAAGGTGGTCCTGAAATACCAGAGGTTTCTGCAAAGCATCATTTTATAAAAACAGGATCTGGAGCAAACAGTCTTGGCCAAAAATAATTATGTATTTTAAAACTCTTATTATATGTGTTATTATAAATGTTGTAAAAAAAACTATTTGTAGTTTATTGACTATATTATGTGTTTAATAACACTATTAATGTAAATATTAATTAAACATATTTCCCAATGAAATATATTATTTGGCTGCTTTGCTGTTTATACTGGTATTCTTGTTTAATGATCAAAGTTTGTAATTGTTTGTATCCCAGTAAAACCCTGAAATCTGATTATTCAAGTTCAGCTGATGAATTGATACTGGAACTTATTGGGGTTTTATCTTCAGTCTACATTTTTGATTTATGTATCATTTGGCATTTTAATAGGGAATTAAGAGCTATTCAAATAGACTCCAATACATTTTTTTCTGTTTTGGCAACATTTTTAATTAGTATTTATTATGTACTTCAGTACTCCTTCACTACTCTTTATTTGACCATAACCAATTTTCGGCTAAACTAAATAAAAGCTATATTTTACTAATTTTCCTTATGTTCTTTTCCGCATGTTCTTTGATTGATTTTGAGTACATGTCTAAAAAGCTTCTCTTTTAAACTGAGCAAGCAATTATTTATACAATTTATTTTTTTCAGTGGCAACCACTGTATTATGTTTATTGAAAGATTACATCAAATGTATTTTTTTTATTTAATTAAAGAATACAATTTAAGTAGAAGAAAGGTGTCCCCCATAAGGGGATAGCCGGCTCCACCCGTAGGAGTGTTGGTGTGATTCCTATGTCAGGTGGTGCTCTGAATATGCCGTGGACTCAGCAGGTAAAGTAGCAAGATAAAAAAGATTGATTCGAGCACTCACCGGTTTGAGACAAAAGGAACATCCATGAAGTGATGGTGGAGAAAAATGTGATTTATTTGGTAAAAATGCAGGAAAACATGGAGACGTAGGACATAGAGAGGCAGACAGGACGCCTTACGCGTTTCGTGCCTGAATGGCACTTAATCATAGGCTGCCTATGATTAAGTGCCATTCAGGCACGAAACGCGTAAGGCGTCCTGTCTGCCTCTCTATGTCCTACGTCTCCATGTTTTCCTGCATTTTTACCAAATAAATCACATTTTTCTCCACCATCACTTCATGGATGTTCCTTTTGTCTCAAACCGGTGAGTGCTCGAATCAATCTTTTTTATCTTAATACAATTTAAGTGCCACACTAAACCCTCTATGGTTACATAACTCCAACAGGGGGCAGATTCCTTGGATCAGACGAAGGAAGATATATCCGTCCCAATATTCTAAACAGCATGTCCACCTATATGGAGCAAAGATGGATCAATAAGGCACTTTCTTTGTATTTTTTTGATGAAAGCATTTATATTTAAAACATTTACACTTGATGTAATGTTTCAAGAAAACATAATACATTTTTTTGGTTGACAGTTGACCTTTAAAAATAAATGCATTAGAAGCCCAGTAGTAATTCATCATGGATACCAGTATGCAAACATAAAAACTACTAAAAAGTAAAGGAAACTAAAAGGAAAAAAAAGTGATACAAATGTAAAATAAAAAACAAAAACGTTTTTTCAAAGGACCTAGTGTCAATAACTATTAACTCTCAGATGACAAAAGGGCACATAATTTTCAAAGGACCTAGTGTCAATAACTATTAACTCTCAGATGACAAAAGGGCACATAATCCCTAATTTTACAATGCATTGTAGAACTAACCTGACACCAGTAGAGTTGTACTTTATTTGATCTGATAGTTAATTACCTTCCTGAAATGACGTGCTAAATATCGACATTGTTCTTAGACCATAGCTTTTGGAGAATTGCATAGCCATTATAATACATATAATAAAGACTTCCACCTCCGAAAAGCTTAGCTGGTTTAGAAATTACAAACATGGTAAATTAAAGGTTGTTGTTTTTTTTTCTATGCTCTAATAACAGAATCTAGAAGTAGGAAGCTGATATTCTCCCTGGATGATTTCCAAGCTGGCAATTTAATGCTGGAACACTGATAAACACAACTTTCTCCACTTGTGTGCTTAACTAAGGTAATAGGAAATACAAGCTTTAATTATCTTTGCATGCTACAGCACCGTAGGAGGAAGCAATCATTTCAAGAGAGGCTTTGCTAGTCAGCAAAGAATTGTTACAACATTCAGCAAGACTTCTGTTTTTTTCTGGGTTTCTCTTCCTGAAGATTGGAAGCACCTTGATTTCTAAAAAGGGTCATCAAAAGTTATATTTAAATGTTATGAATCCCACCCTAAAATACTGTTAGGGTTGAGTACTATATAACTATAAATGTCCATTGATGCTCAAAGTTTCTGTATGAAGACAAAAAGCTGAGAAAACAAAGGTCAAATTTGAATAAGAAAAAAAAGTGTATTTTTTTCCTCTATAGGAAATAATTGGACTTGCCAATCTTAGGGTAGATGAGCTGAATGCAATGATTGTTGCAGATAAATAAAATCCAACCTTCCAACTCAACCAGCTGAAATTTTAGTGAGTACCATTTTTTATGCATTCTATGGCGAAATGTAAAGACAAATATGACTTTGGGGTGTCAAGTTGGATTGTTGAATTTTCTTTGGTGAATATCTCAAGGGTCTTGAATTTAGAGGTGGATTTTGAGACTTAAGTCACAGACCTTTAAATTCTACCTAATTAGATTTTTGGGGAACAGACCCCCCCAATGGCTCAGCGATGCCTGGGTATTGAACATTTTTTTCTGAAGACACTAGTAATGGCCAGAACATGCAGGCCTAATATAGCAAATAACACTTTTTGTGATGTGCTGTGTCACACAAGTTTTGTATGTTGTTAAAATTGCTGTAATATAGAGTGAAACTAAGACAAAAAGCTTGATTTTTCCACCTTTATAACCTTTATAAACATGATAAAGGTGAAACATATAGGTGTTTCTTGGCTATGATAATCCAGTGTGGTTGGATGAAGCCAAATATCACAATACTGGAGTCATTTGTGATTTGAACCTGGGGTTTTTTTCAAAGTCAAACTCAAGGTGCCGAATTTGACTTAGTCATAAAATGAAAGTAGACCTCCATAGTCAAATTTTAGTGAATAAACCCAAGAGTGGTTTAGTAGTCAGTACAAACACAATGCATGGGTGGTGTGTTATTCATTTTAAATTGGAAAATTAGCAACAACTCCATCTAAATAAATAATTTGCAAACCACATATGAGAGGTGTAGTTATTTGTCATTTAGGCAATGCAATACTATGGGTTGTCAACCATTTATCATGGAGCTACTGTCTTACTCACCTTATCTTAGCATAATGGTTTTCAACAACAATTACACCCTCCATGGTCCATATCTCCTTAGCAATATTAACAGCAAACATACCCTAGGTTCCAGTGTTCATTCAAAATCTAAAATATTATCATTCACTATATGAAGTGCTGATTCTTAGTAAAATGTAACAAAGTAATGAATAAGAAAAATACACACAAATTCCAAATGATAAATAAAAGATTTAAAGCATCTGCTTACTGTGTCCTGATAAGAAACCAGGCAATCAAATGCTTACAGGGTGACCTGTCAATTGTTTAAAAAATAAAGCTCAAAGAGAACACTAAAATCATATCTAACCATTCCATTATATTCAACTAAACCTCACATCAATGAATTGCTGTTATACCTTAGAGAGCCTGGTCACTAAATGAGGTACCATTAACAATTGAGTATATATTCTTCCTGACATCAAGAAGTTAATCCTTCTAACGTACCCCAGACAAAATTTGAGCTGACTTTCTGTAATTGTGCTAACAATTTCAAAAGGTTATTTGGAATTATGCAACGGGAACAGTTCCCAAAAGACACAGGTCTAAGGATATCTCCGTTTTCTGATGCTAGGTCTTACTGTTTTGTTATTAACGAATCCATATTCATTTGTTCTATTTAAAAGAGAATAAAGGCTGGGAAAGGACAAAAGAATGCACAGAGACATACAAATTGTTCACGTCTACTTTCAAAGCATTCAGGGAAATGCTAATTAAGGGTAACTATGAGTAGTAAAAAAAAAACCCGCATTTTGATAATATTGTGTATCACCTGGTGTTTTCTACATGTTCCCCGACTTCTACAGATTTTAGTTCTCATGATCTTCTTTACTGTTGAAGAGGCAAATTCAGTTAGTATTTATATTGGAAATTTGGAATAGACACCTACATTTACAAATAGTTTCACAGTCAGAGACTTTAGCAGTTGTTCACCAAAAGTGAGGTGCAGGTGATTTGAAGTGAGATCTCACCAACTTGACTCTGCATTATACAGGTCCAATCATGGCCATGTTCTCATGCTAAAATAGCTCAACTGACATTTTTAAATCTTTGAAGATTCTACAAGATTCTGAAGTTCTACTCACCTCACTTATAACAATATTGTTTGCTAAATCCTTTGACTGCTTGAGAGTGCCATGCTTCAGTAGGACTAGTTTGATGTTGTGTTGACCAACAAACAGTTTCACCTTGGTACACAGATACCAATTAAAGGTATATTGTGACATTAAGTCATCACTTGTGATTTCCCACATCATGTAATTTTATTTATATGCTCCATGCTGTTGTGAAACATTTTCTATATTGAAACAATCTTCTAAATTGTGAATAGTTTACTTGTAATCTAGATAACACTTTGAAATTGTAATATTTGCTATTTTAGTAGTATGTTGTAGACATGTGCAAAACTGAAATTTTTGTTTCGTTTTCGTCCATTCGGACGAAAATGTTATTTATTTCATCTAAAACAAATTTCGTTCATTACTGCATTCGTTTCAGACGAAATTCGTAAGCATAACACAGCATTAAGTATGTAGAAATGAAAAAAAAATGTTTTTATATATATTTGTACCATAATAAACAGGCACATGCAAGGCTGGATGTCTAAAGGCATTCATATGAATAATCATTCAAAAATAATTAGACAAAAAAAAAAAATCACAAATAACAACAATATTCAAATAACATATTGTAGTCTTTTCTTTGATCACGTAGCCATCAAATGCAGCAAAAACAAGCAGCAAGGAAATGTCCAAGGTTCAATCCAAGCAAAAAAAAAATAATCAGGACAAAAAGGAAAAAGTTAATATAAAGTGAATAAAACAATTACCGTATTTGCTCCCATTTTTCTCTCTCTCCCCCCTCCCCTTGTCTGTCTCTTAACCCCCTCACTCCTCTTGTCTCTGTCTCTTAACCCCTTCCCTCCCCTTGTCTCTGTCTCTTAACCCCTTCACTCCCCTTGTCTCTGTCTCTTAACCCCTTCCCTCCCCTTGTCTCTGTCTCTTAACCCCCTCCCTTCCCTTGACTCTGTCTCTGCCCCCCTCCCTCCCCCCTGTCTCTCTGTCCCCCCTGTCTCTCTGTCCCCCTCCCTCCCTCCCTCCCTCCCCCTGTCTCTCTGTCCACCTCCCTCCCTCCCCCTGTCTCTCTGCCCCCCTCCCTCCCCCTGTCTCTCTGCCCCCCCTTCCTCCCTTCCCGTTACCTTGATCCCTGGTGGCTAGTGGGGGCAGCCGGGGGATGTCTGCATGATACTTGCAGACATCCTCCATGCTGCCCGACACGGCAGTCTATTATGACGGACAGCTGTCCGTCATAATAGTCTGCCGTGTCGGGCAGCATGGAGGATATCTGCACGTATAGTGCAGACATCCCCCAGCTGCCTGATTGTCCCTGGGGCCTAGTGGGGCAGCAGAGGAAGTCTGCGCGATGAGCGCAGACCTCCCCTGCTGCCGCCCGGCACGCTCGCCGGGACTTCTGTGACGAAAGCGGAAGTACTTGGCTTCTTCACAGAAGCCCCGGCGGTCGTGCCGGGTCGGAAGCAGGGAAGTCTGCGCTCGTTGCGCAGACATCCTCTGCTGCTAGAGAGGGGGATCCAGGTCCCCTGCAGCTCTGCTGGGGACCTGGATCCATGTCTTATAATCTGACCTCAATTTGATTCATTAGTATTATCACTAGGCTCCATGATGGGGGAATCAAATCTAGCTCGTTTCCATGTTTTATTAAAAAGTATTGAGAGTATTGTATATTTATTAGATAAGCAACACTTGTATATGTTATTATTAATATGGTGAAAATGTAAAAGGTTTGAAGACTTATCCTTCCAAATCCTCATGGAAAAAACAAGTTTCTTGTTTACCAATCAATTATGCAGGACTTGTATTAACCAGTGGCAGTGCTAGAGAACAAAAACACCTCTGTTACTCTTTCCATGCTTCAGATGTATTATGAAAAGGTAGCTTATTAATATATGAAACATACAGAAAAAAGAGAGCACAATAGTTTCATTTAGCAATGCATGAATGATTATTGCTAACATTCATTCTGGAATATTTAAGTTCTGGATATTTTTAGCATTCCTATTCAAATCTAGGGTTTTTATTGTATAAAAAGGACCTTGGTCCAACAAACATCTTTAGATAAAATGTGTGAACGTTTAATATCAGTGAGCTTAAATTTTAATAATTTTTTGTTTCCGTGGGCGAGAAACTGATGGTTTGTACTCAGTGTGTGCCACCATGACCATTTAAATATAATAGGGGATTATTACACCATTTACCTTTAGCGAAGTAAGAAAAGGACATTATGTTCTAAAAGACGTCAGCCTCCTACCATCTCTCCATTAGTCTATCTCTCTTTTCTTTCATCCCAGCTACTTTTCCCTGAAAACCAGGATAATTTCATATTTAACCCCAACAGCCCCATTTCCTCTCAAATGTCATGCTCAGTAGACATATATCACAGATACTGATTATAAAATTTTGGTACATAAATATGGAAAAAATGAAAACACAACGCATCTTAACTATAAGTACATACTGATGCAGGGAAGTTAAAGAGACCTGTTCTTGTGAGCATACAGCCTAGTAGAATGTGGTTGGTTCCAAAGATGTAGACTGAAAGGGAGAGAATTTGGTTTAATTGTTAGGGAATCAAGTGGATAAATGAGATAGTTGTGAAGGTATCCGGGCAGATCGGTAGATCACACGTATTACATATTTAGTGCAGTAAAGAATTCTAGGAGCAACATAGGAATAGTTCTGTAGATTGTTTTGGGAAGAAGTGATGAAAGGTAAAGAGTTGTGGCATATGTTATCTTTGGGACTGTTTCACCTACATCCACTTCACAAAAGGGTTGAAAACAAGTTTGCTGGACTTGATGAGGATCCATAGGGCACTGATACTCAGATGGCTGGCAGAAAAACATATTGATAGATCCCACGATCAAAAAAGGATTGTCAGGAACTACCTGAGGTCAAAACACAGGAGCAGGTAGAGACAGAAAATGAGCTGGATCAGTAACAAAATATCAGTAGCAATTTAGGACAAAGCAGAGACCATGCAAAAGAAGTGCAGTGTCTGGGAGCAGGAAAATAGCTCCCACTTCAAAATGAGCAACTTATTTTTTAACAAGCTCACATACTGTCAGCAGCCATCTTAGATAATAATTGAAGGCAGAATGTGGACAGTCATTAAGGGATGTGACAGGAGTAAGGTTATCAAGTTCTTTACTTTAGGGTTGAACAGACTGACAGGTTAATTGTAGGTGGATAGTCATAACATTGACAATCAACAAGGAGTCTGCCAAATGCATCCACCACAAGAGGAAATACTTTTAAAAAGGAAAATTAATTCCAAAGTAAATTACAAGAGATGCTGAAGGCACAAAGCCTTTCAATCACAGCAGCCTAGAGACACCTGGCAACAATTTTGATGTAACCTTCACTGTCATGGTCTGCCTGCCCTGTTCTTTTGGAGGTTAACTCATTGTATTGCACTTTATAAACTATTGTGTTAGGTGTTACCTGCCTTGATACCAGATTGTGACTTTCTTGGCATTTGTACTCAGGACTGCCTTTGACTTGGAAGCTATATCTCTCATGGGAGGTATATAATGAATGATGCATGAATCAGGCTGTTAGCTTAAATATTGTAATAACCAAACATAGGAGACACCTATTTACACCATGCCTGATCCAAGTATAAGGTGGTGGGAAAAACTACTTTAATAATACAGAAGTGTAAGGAATTTCATGGTTTATTTATTATCTCGTACATCATAAAACTGAATAATAACATGCTAGTATGGCAATCCTTCTAATAACAGCAATATAGCATATCAGACAACCAAACAAAAATATTATCACAAAACAAAAGTAAACAAGAATCAATATTTTATAGTTTACTGTAAAATACAAATGACTGGTTATCCCAAATCTGTTTTGTTTATTTGATTCATATGTATGAGAAGAATATCACCATAAACATCCAAAATGATAGAGGTAGGTCCTACACGTTTGATATTTATAATTATTCTTAACTTATTTTTGATTACAATTTACATTTCATTATTTTGTTGATTGATTTTTTGTTAGTTGTAAATTCCAGCTTATTGAGATGCATAATGACAAAATTGAAAGAAATTACACAAATTACTCACGCAACTGGTAACATAATTCTCTATTTCAAAGAGGCAAAACTGACAGATACCTTTTTGTAGTAAAAGTCAGTCAGGGCAACTTATAAGGCCATTGATTTGATGGTATTTTGTGATAAGCAGAAAATACCAAAAATAATAGCTTTTCAGCTAATCATTTTAACACACAATAAAGACATGTAATTGTCAAAAAGTACAAATATACACACATATATAAACACACAGAGAGAAAAATATATTAAAGTCACTCACTCTATTGCCAATTTGACCAGCACGAAAAGTATATGAAGTCGGTCTCTTGGCTCTATTTCATGTTGGTGTGCACACATTTCACTCATGGTTACGATTTACCCCTGTTAATAACCCATTACAAATATACAGTTTCACCCCTTTTGCTTTAGAATATCCTGAATTTATTGGTGTAAAATGCATTCCACAGGGATGGAATGTACATGTTGACAATATTTTGCTTCCAATATTTTGTGGTACTCTATTTTGCATAGTTTTTTTTGCATTTCCTTTTACAGATGCTCAAATGGGCAAGTGACTGCAATGGTGTCTCCAACAATCATATGTATGGGGAACAAAGGGGGCCAAGGACAAAATATATACACACACATCTATATCCATTATATAGATAAAGGTTCCAGATAGGCACTGAAACATCGACACAATGCATAACTATGATATATAAATAAATCAACTGTTTTTTTCAACTAGTGCACATACTACTTTTTAGGAGTTTCATATGCTAGAGACGTGACGCCAATCAAAGAAATTAACAAAATAAATAGGAATAACCAGTAACACAGACTTTAATAAATGATCATAATTAATACATCACCATGAAAAAAATTATCTCAACTACAAAACAGAAAATGTCTGTTTGTTTGTATGTTTGTATGATGTACTAAAGACTCTAATGCTGAATTCTAGATTCATAAAATTTGCACTGCTTATTTATGCTGGAATTTCAAGATCAATGTGACTATTTTTAACTCTCTGTGAGTTATTTAATTATGTTTTGAGGAGAACCAAATGGACATTGGGGATAAGCAACAGGAAATTATGACATCACTGGTGATGTAGAACAATGACAGTGGATGGGATTTCTATTGTGTAGGTTTCAAAGGTTCTAAGGTTGGCATTTATAGGTGAACACATATATTTTTAGCTCTCTATATTGTTACTTTCCCAAGTTACTGGTTAGTTAAGTTTTGAATAGAAACACAACTTGCAGAATAATGATTACAAACTGCTACAAGACGGAGCAACAAAACTGCTGGGGAAACAGACTTGCAACTTTCTGGGCAATGTGAACTGCTACAAGATAGAGCAATGAGACTACTGTAGATATGAACCAGCACAGTACCAGCAGAGTTTATCAGTGGAGAAGAACACAGCATTCATATACAGAATGTTACAACCATGTGATAGGGGCAGCAGCAAATAGGAAAAGCCAGAGGAGGAAAACAGAAGATTGTGGCTGCTTTTAAAGCAGTTGGTCAGAATAATAGGTCTGAGGAGGTGGTGAAGAAAAGGTAAGTGCATTTAAAATACTTATACACTAAAGGCAGCATGTTATATCATGGAAAATATCGATGTACCAGTGACACCAGGCAAATCCACACTGAGAGTCCAAAAGTAGAAAAATCAGACACTAGATTAAACTCACACTGGTAGTTGATGTAAAACATATATTAGTATCATGGGCTCAACCTTAGTAGTCTTCACACTGGCTGTTGGGGAGAATACCACCATCCTGTTTTTCTGTTTGACTCGGTTGTCAAATTTGACTTAAAATTAAAGTCAACATCCTCGAGCTAATCTCAAATATCAGTGAATAGCTCTATTAGTGTTCCTGTTCTCTCTGCATCAAAGGTCCACATTCCTGACCTCACCATTACAACTAATAAGATAATCTTATTTTGATACATACCACCACCATTTTTTGCTGTCTGTGCATTTTTTTAGGGGTTAATTTTTTTTTACTGTTTTTTTTTTTACAGTATATCAAAGGCTCTTTTAAGAGCTATTAACCCCTTCCTTGCCATATATCACTTCCTAAGCAGCGCATATGGTCACTGCCTAAGCAGCGCATATGGTCACTGCCTAAGCAGTGCATATGGTCACTGCCTAAGCAGCGCATATGGAGCGATCTGGTCGCAGAAGGATTTTTTTGGCCATCAGCATTTTTTTTGTCACACTTGCTAGGCGTTAATTATACCCACTAGGGGATTACGTGTATTCCTTTTGAAGCTGTCTGAACGCATGTATAGCGATCAGTAACAGCCGATCAGTGGCAAAGGTGGTTTGGTGATTTCTCAGATGAGCATCACCATTCATCTGGTTAGATCAATATTGGTAAATATTGTTCTGACCCATATGGATCTGCCTGCCTCTCCTCACTTACTGAGGGAAAGAGACAGATCTGTATAATGTAAGTTTTTAATTGTAATAAATTAAATTAAATGTTATAAAATTGTGAGACCCAAGGGCTTTTATAAAAGCCATACCCTTTGTATAGTGTACCCTGTATAGTAACCCCTTCCCTGCCACTGATCACTGCACAGCAGAACATTTTTTCTTGTCTGTGCCTTTTTAGGGGTAAATTTTTTTGGTACAGTACTACAAAGGCTCTTATAAGAGCTATTAACCCCTTCCTTGTTCTACATGTCAAAATTCCAAGTTTGAAAATCAAAAAGCGCACCTCTCAAATGTTGCCTTTCAACCCCCAACAAGGCTGACAAACCTATGCATGGGTGGTATCCCTGTGCTCGGGAGATGTTGCTGAACACATATTGTGGTATTGTTTGTCAGTGACACATACCGAAATATGTGAATTTGTGTCTAAAGTACAATGTATGTGGGAAAAAATACACTATAAAATTACAACCACAAACTTTGACAAAGGCTGGTAGAATTAGTGCATGGAAAGTGTTAAAATACCACCATTTGAGATAGTCTAGGGTGTCAACTTTAAAAAAATATATGGGTTGATGGGGTAAAATACACTAGCTGGCTTAAAATATGTCCCAAATGGGACATGGGCGCAGGTTGTCTTTATGTCAAAATTTCAAGTTGGAAAACCAAAAAGCGCACCTCTCAAATGTGGCCCTTTAACCCCTAAACAAGCAGACAAACCTATGCATGGGTGGTATCCCTATACTCAGGAAATGTTGCTGAACACATATTGGGGTGTTATTTGGCAGTGATACGTACCAAAATCTCTGAATTCATGTATGAAGTACAATGTTTGTGAAAAAAAAACACAAAAAAATATCTAACACAAACTTTGACAAAGGCTGGTGGTAGAATTAGTGCATGAAAAGTGTTAAAATACCATCATTTGAAATAGCCTTGGGTGTCTACTTTAAAAAAATATATGAGTTGATGAGGTAAAATACACTGGCTGGCTTCAAATATGTCCCAAATAGGACATGGGTGCAGGCTGTCTGCATGTAAAAATTTCAAGTTGGAAAACCAAAAACTGCACCACCCAAATTTGGCATTTTAGCCCCCAAACAACCCAACAAACCTATGCATGGGTGGTATCCCAGTACTCAGGAGAAATAGTAGAATCTATTTAGCAGTTTTTTTTGTTCGCTTTTGTCGATGAGGAGAAGATGTTTCAAATAAAAGTCAGGAAATTTGTGTTTATTGTTTTTTTTTTACCAAAGTTTTTTTTTTTTTTTATATAATATTATAAGATATGATCAAAATGATGGCATCCAAAGAAGGCCCTTATTGTCCCGATAAAAATAATATATAATATGTGTGGGTACAGCAAATGACAAAGAAGAAAATGACAGCTAAACACAAACAGCACAGAAATGTTAAAATAGCCATTGTCCAGAATGGCCAAAAATGTTTCAAAGGCTCTGTCCTTAAGGGGTTAAACATAACAATTTACTAAATTAAGATAATGGACATATTGCTTATTTACTTTTAATGTATTAAGATAGTGCACCTAGGGCACCAACGTCTCACTACCATGTGGATACTTGAAAAAGATGGGGAGATAATTAATATGAGAGCCACTGAGGCAGTTAAAGGATACACTAATTATAATTGGATGTTTAAACACTTGCATGCATATCTTTGTTTGGGTTATCTCTTATTCTAAGTGTTAAAAAGCTAAGCCAACTTGAGGGCAATACAATCACCTCCTTTAATGATCTGATAACAATCCTCTCTCTATATTTCTTTATCCACTAATCACAATGAACATAATGTTAGCAATTAACAAGAGAAATATAGGCACATCGATTGTTTGGAAGTAGAGATCATTAATGAAGTACAAAGTACTTCTGTATTGTTTTTTTTTATATACTTTTGTATAGTTCATTCATTTTCATGGAGGGGGAAGCCTAAACAGCCAGATAATTTATTCATCTCATTTTATTCTGACTCCAGTATCTACGGCTTTGTCTGGTACAAGCAATGTCAGAAGGAAAACAGTGCCAAATTAAATCTCATGCCACATTAATAACTCACAATCCACCACATTATAATGCTGTGTTTTCAATCAGGTTGCCCCAGCAGCTCTGGTGTTTTCTGCTAAAGTGCATGACAGTGGAGAACCTCAGGCAAAGCAGAATATATTGATTTTTAAGGTTACAGACTCCCATTGTTACAATTAACCAGTAAATGCTGTCATTTTTTTAGTTTTCCTTTTCTTTTTTCTAAAGTTTGTCATTTAATAAGTACAAAAACTGTACTGAATATAATATGTTTTATGATAAGGTTTCTCTATAAATGGTATTGTAAAGAATTTACTGGTCATTAGATTATTTACAGGGTTGACCATATCAGGGCTGTTTAAACCCATTTGCTTCCTCTCATTTTGCATCGGTTATAGATTAATTAATGATAGCATTTTTTGATGGATAAGAAAAGTAACTATAATCACTATGTTCACTCTTTTGAATTATGTGGATAGCATCTCTGTTACATTTATATATAAGTGGAAGCTTCATTGGTAGTGTAGCCTCTGTATTCACTTCTTTGGATCAGATATGTATATAGTTGTATATTTTAAATTGATGTAATACATTTTAATGTTTTATGTGGATTGGGTGTGCCGCTTATTTTTGTATGTTATCAATGTTTGGTGGTTGTTTTGGGGAACTACTATATAGCTGTCATGAATCAACCCGTGTACCGGCTCATCCAGGCTGTATCCAGTCATTTCTGTATCCTTTTTTGTCTTGCTCTCTTGTTTATGATTTATACTTGCTCTTGTCTTTTCTTTGTATCCATGTACCCTGTAAGGGGGGCTGTACTATCCTGCAGACCTATTAGAGATTTTCCCTGTTCTGTACATTCTTGTTTTTGTGTATTTTTTGGGGTTTGATCCTTTCTTTGTGATCCTTGTTTCCTGTTGTTTTGTTCTGATCCATTTTGAGTTTTTATATAAATGTGCCCCACACATTATATTTGTTTAATTTCCAGTATTCATGCTACAGGTATATCTTTGCATGTCTATTTTCTTGTTTAGTGCAGTTATTAAATTTTATATATTATTATATAGGCAGGGATAGCGCTAGGCCTAATTGTGAGTTACCTTGAAGTTGGTGGCAAGCTTATCATTGTATGGTCATTTGACTTAACTAAATCCTCACTATATACCACACTGAGTTTAAGCCTAATCCTTAGTTTTGTCTGTGGTTTTGTATGTCTCTGTTATGTCTGTTGCTATGCACTTTGTCCATGCCCTATCTGTAGCTCTCCAGTATTTAGCCCTGTTCCCTGTATTTCTTATTCTCAGTTTGGATTCTGCTTTGCCCTTCTTATGTCTATTTTTAGTTCTGCTTTTGCTCCAGTACTCTGCTTTGCCTATGTCTCCTATCCCAGTTCTGCCAAAGTACTCTTAGTCCTTTACTCTGTATTCAGTTCTTCCCTGTCTTAGTTTGCTTTTCTGCTATTGCTCTGGTAAGTGTGCCTGTCTCAGCCTGCAGTATCATGTTTATCCTGTCAGAGTTATTATGTTCCATGTCTGTTCCAGGATGTCTGCAGGGTTTTTCCAGCATATGTCTTGCCTATTCTGGATATAGCAGCTGCTACCTCAGGGTCTTAGTATGTGCCACACCTATCTGGGGCCTCAATGGGAGTGCGGTTACCCTGCTCCAGGCCCTGTGGCTCCATTTCTGCAATGTGAGTTCTTTAACCCCTTCTTGACAATGGACGTGTCAGACATGTCCAGCCGGAAACTCCGTAAATTTGCTCTCTGGGGCACCCACGATCTCTCCGGCAATATGCTCCGGCAATATGGCTGTGCCCTCTTGTGGTCAGAGCTTTGGAAGTGAAAAAAACAAACATTTCCATTGCACTAAATATGTTGCTTGACTGCCCCTAGAAGCAGTCAGTAACATTGCAATGAAAAAAAAAAGACTTAATTAGCTTAAAACTAGCATTATGGTTAGATTAGCTTATAGGTTTATAATTAAATTAGGGTTAGCATAAGGGATAGGGTTAAACTTAAATTAAAATATATTAAGGGATAGCATGAGGATTAGAGTTGGGGTTAAATTTAGGGTTAGGGTTAAATTTAGGGTTCGGGTTGGGGTCAACAGGTCAGTATAGGAAAAAAACAAAAAACACTGTTTTTGGGTTTTTGCCCCATAACTCTCAAAAAAATGCAGAAAAACATGGTAAAATGCATATTTCTGAAATTGGGACAACATTTAGAAACTATTTAGATGGGGCCTTTTTTAATGATTGAATTTGTGTAAATTATATTTTAGGTCATCATATGATATTTTTTTGTAGTAAATTATAAGATATGATGAACATAATGGTATATAATGAAAGACCTTCTTCTGGTGATAAAAACAACATATAACTCTTATGGGTACAGTATGTGAGAGAGAAGAAAATTACAGCTAAACACAAACACCCCCGAAATGTAAAAACAGCCCATGTCACCAAGGGAAAGCCAAGGTCGAAATGTCTTGTCACTAAGGGGTTAATACAGGTGCTCAAGGTCCCATGTCACGTGACTGACACTAGATAGCTGACCAAAAGAGACCAAGACCTACAGCTCAATTGCATGAGAGGGCTTTATCCTAGTTATGTAGCTATCAATGCTGTGCCCCATTGTGCACTTGAGGCTCAGTCTCCTTACCTTTGTTACTGCATATAATACCAGGTTAAAGACTATACACTGCAATCCTTAAATTGCAAACAACATTAACAACTGACTTAATTTCTAAAGTCAAAATAGCTTACTTGCTTAATGCACCAACTCTAGTATCTATATAGACCAGTGTTGCAGATTTTCCATTAAGTTGGGTTAAAAATAACAACAATAAATATCAGCTGCTGACTTGGAAGCGTGTGTTCTAATGTGCTTTTGGTTCCCTAAAGTAAAAAGTCCAATATTAAATTAATAAATATCATAACTTGGTCTAATTTTTTCAGTGTAGCATTAGTTAATAAGAAGACAATACCGAACCCCTATAATGTCAGAGTATGGCCAAGACTGAATTGCCAATATAGGCATTTATTCAATGAATATACCATATTGTTCTGATTATAAGCTGCACACACGCACCTCCCCCCTAATTAATTTCTTTAAATTAGGAGTTATGCTTATAATTAGGGTATTGTCACTCTTTATGTATAAATAATGTTCATATTATTGGTAAGGAGATGTGACTCTCCTGCTTACAAATAAAAAAATATATCCCCAAAAAATTATCCCAGTTAAAGGATACAATTTGGAGAGAAGTTGACGAATGAGATTCAACTGGCAAAAGGCGCTTTGAACATACTGTTCAAAATGTATTTTTATAATGCCTTTATTTCACAGAAGCTGATTAACCCCATCACTTTTGAAGGTTGCAAAGGCTGCATTCTTTCATCCTTGCTTGTGACTAGGCTAAAACATAATAAAGGTACTTCCATAATTTTTTGTTTTAATTAGACATGTTTATCAGTGGTGTGCTAAATATTGTATGCTTTCCTTTATCTATAGAATTATAATTATAAAGCTACACATTTACTGAACCACAGCTGAATTTGTTTTGCTTAGTGGTGAATGCAGAGACTTTCTTGTTTATCTAAAGAAGTGTAAAGATGAAGGAACCTTACAAATGGAACTTAAACATGCTAGACTTGAGTCGGACCTGTTATGTCGGTGACAAATCACATTTATATTCTTTTAGAATAAGCCTGGCGAAGCAGCTTTACTTGAGCGCTCTACACTGAACAAACACTCAGATTAAGCATATAACTTAAATAACAAATTTAAATAACATAAAATTGGATAAGAACAAAACCCATAAAAAACAGTGTAAAAAATACAAATTGTTACAATACTCCCTTAATGTACTCCCGCAGACCAATAATACGCCTCAGGTACTTCAAACCAAATAAACAAAAGAGATTTCAATGGAGGGGACAATTATCAGTCTAAAAGTATATATAAAGTATATAATAACAATATGTGTACACTGGAACCGGATCTACAAATAAAAAATTAAAATTAAAAATGCAAACTATATATGAATAAAAACAGATCCAGCAGAAATGCTATGAATATACAGATGGAAAATATATGATTGAAAAGGCTGATACTCTCTAATTATATCCCCTTTAAATATACACTTTACATACTATTCGTGTATGTCACTGCCAACCAGCACCTCAAAATGTATTCAGCATCATCTCCTGAGTACAGGGGTACCACCCAAGCATAGGTTTGTTGGTTTGTTTTGTGGCAAAATGGCAACATTTTGGATGTGCACATTGTGCTGCCTGGGGCGAAAAATTTAATTCTGCCCCCCCCCCCAAAAGAAAAATCCCACAGTCATGGTAATTTAATCTAAAATTAAACTTATCTAGAACACCTCTGTATGCAAAATGATATGGTGCGACTATTGGCTGGCCATGATTAAAATGTGTACCTTAAATGTTTGAGCATTTATACTTAATGTACAATATGTGAGTCATGTTATAGGTCAGTGTCACATATTATGTTTTGGGGAATTGCACAGCCTATTTAATTTAATATACATTCATAATAATGTTTGTTTTACCATTTCTTTCTTTTCACCTCATGTGTGAGCTCCTAGAACAACTTGTTAACTGGGAGTTAAAGGTAACTAAGGTGGAGGAAGCAATAGTTTGAGCATAGTGGAAAAATGAATACCAATATAGAGTATAGATTGAGTAAAGGAGACCTAACATAGATGGGGCCAACATGTAGTAGGAAAGGAAATACATGAAAACCCGGAAAAGAAACAACGAAGCTAATAATACCATTATACACCCCTAAAGGTTACAAAAAAATATCATACAGCTCTACAAAATTGCAGAGCAAGAAACAATCTGTACCTGCCAGTTTTCTCTATATGAGATATATATACCTCAGGAAAACAAATCAGTGACAAACTTTCCACATAGGGTAAAACTGTAAAGCTTTATTTAATTGTGCTAAAATATCTTTAAAAGTCTTTATCCCTACAAAATGCAAAACAATACTGCAACTAAGTGTTACATTTTGAATGTGCTATTGCTTATGTGTCTTAATGTGGACATTCTGACTGTTCTTTGTTGCAGTGCAATTCTGTTTATCTGTTGCCATCCTAAATATGCTCAATGTGTTTCTAATTACCACATGTGTTCATTGTGATCTGTGACCTTTATAGGCTTGCAGAGTATGTCTAACTTCAGTCTATGATTAAGTTCTCAACAGCACAATACATGTTAGGCAGATTGTGGTCAAGTCCCCTGTGCTTGTTACTGTTTCATTTCCCTGTTAAAACCACTGTGTGCAGTTGACTATGTTTGCATTGTTGGTGCTCTGGGTTTTATAGTGCCCAAACATCACTGGAAGGGAGCAGATCATTTAACTCTATTGAGGAGCTTGTATTTTGAAATGTAAAAATCTTTCACTCAGTCCGGCATTGTTAGCTTTAATAGCTGTCCCTATTCCATAAGCGCTTATAGTTTCATAAGAATGGTAAATTAAAGCAAATGTTTATTTAGGTTTCTTGGTGTTAATCACATACTGTAATACAAGTAACATGATTTGCATAATGATACTTAGAAATTAAATTAGTGACTTAATTTAATTTCAATTATGGAAATCAATAGTCACTACAATTCTCATACAACATTTGTACCACTAGGGGCTCCATGCAAATGATGGTATTTTATTTATTTATTTAGAAAGTGTTTTACCAGGAAGAATACATTGAGATATCTCTCTTGTTTTCAAGTATGTCCTGGGGACCCAGTGCAGAAAGGAGTTACATTGTTACACATTTAACAGTAGATTAAAAATAAATACATATATATTTATATATATATATATACATACATACATACATACATATATTATACAAGTTGGAAGGAGAACATACAGGGTAAATCATTATTGATACAAAAAAGAAACAACATGTACAGTATACGAAGGAGTTTGTAAACTAATAACAGGTACAATCTGTTTTGAGGATTTTGGAGACACTCATTTTCAGGGATTTTAGACTAAATGATGATTTGGCAGAAACAGGAAGGCTATTCCACATATGAGGAGCTCTGAAAGAGAACACACCTCAACCTGCTTCCTGTTTGAAGTGAGGGATCGCTAGTGAAGGATTGGTGCAGGATCTGAGATTGTAGGATGTGCAGGGCTCCTCTGACATAAATCCAGAAATATGAAAGTAAGAAATGATTTATTAAATAGCGTAATCACTAACACTTTGGTGCCTAACGTCCTATGAACTTTCATATTTTCTGTGAATGTGAATGATGACAAGTCTAAGACACTCGATCTTTACTCTTTGCTTACCAATCACATTAGTATGCATCACAACAGTATCTTTGTTGAAGAATTATAGCTTTTTCTTTTAGATCACCTCAATGAATAATATATCGGTAAATCCTTGGAAAAAAAAATTATCCATGATTTTTGAAATTGTTCTTCTGTTCTCATATATATTATATTCACTGTATATGTTGCTCTATGATAGGGTTATTGAGATCAGGATTGCTTTCTTGATATTCTTTATGTATTTTACACTTACCACTGGCATAAATTGTGTCAAAATCAAGAAATAGACAATCAAAAATGGGGTTAAGAAGTCTCAATAAATAAATTAGGGGAAAATGTTCTATAAATTATGTTTCAAAATCCAGAAATACGCATGTATTATAATGTGTATGTAAAACAACTATAAAAGAGCATTTATAAAAAATATTGTGTCCTTATATTACTATGGGGAAATAAAGAACCAGATAAAGTTGTTAAACACAAATAAGCAGTGAAATGTGGTGTTAAATGAAATCAAATTTACCTAGTAACAAGGTTAGTAGCCTCGGCCAAAACAGTACAACTATGGAGGTAACATAAAGTGTGGCTAATAATTATTATTATGACACAATGTAAATGATGTAAAAAGTAATAACATTCCACATTTGTTTTATAAAGAGCACTGGCCAACTCATCCCTGCTCTACCAGATTTGTTGCAAACATGTTGCTAGGCTAAATATTATATATTAAAAAGACTGTACATATGAATGGTGGAGATATACATTAGTAACTGGAGTAAGATGATGTGTTTTAATTAGGTGGCTAGTACTAGATGGCTAGTGACTAGTACTCAATGGCTAGTTGCTAGTCACAGGTGTGCACTCTTTCTACGTTAGTAAGACCTCATCATCCCTGAGAAAAATTAAACTATTATTTTTCCATATTTACTCTTCATATTCATATTTTTGAGTCTTTATTTTGCTTATACAGAACTGCATCTCTTTATTTCCATGATAGGTTTGCTCCATTTAAATGGTTATAATTATACTACATGTTTATATTACAAATAAAAAAAAACTGCAAAAACATTGCATGACTTTTTTTATTTAGTTGGATGGATTAAAATGAGAGCTTTGTATTTTTAACAATGAGCGTGTGACTCGTGTGCTTAGTTTGCTAATGTGCCCATAAATCTTTATGGTTCTTTAAATAAATTCATTAAGTATCATTAAAAAATATTATATGCTAATTTCATGCCTGTAATTTGCATCAGCTAAATATGTCACCCCATTTCAAATGACTTTCTATTCTTTCATGTTACCTATTTGGGCCTTCTCTTTAAAATATGTAATGAATGTCTTTCATTTACAATTTTATATATAATGCATTAGGTTACGGCTGTGAAAAATAAAGAATGTTTTGCCTTTCAACAAAGAATGATTTTGCTGCCAATTTAAACAAAGACAGAAATAAATCACCTGTTTATTTTTCGCTCACATTTTTTATTTTTTGCTCTTTATTAAAAACAAATTCAATTTCCTTCTTTCAAGTTTAAAAGAAATTGAGATTTTGAAAATAGCCCTTTTTTAAGGATCAATGAGGGCTGTTCACTAAAATTCGAGAATAGTGAGATGAGGACAAATATAGTAAAAATAATTAGTAAAAAATTCGACCTCCTCACACTATTCACTAAGAACGTGACCGCCCTCTTGCAAAATACTTTGTCAAAGTCCAACTCGGACTCGCATCTTGAACTCCATTCAGTGAAAAGAAATACAAATTACTATTCAATAAAAAAAAACTAAGGAAGTTTGAACTGAGATGAGAATTGGACATTGCATCCAATGCCCCTCCCGCAACTCACCACCTCTAGAAGTGGATAATTGCATTAAAAAAATCTAAATAAATAAACAAATATAAGGTATATAAAGGGACTGGCGCTTAAAGTGAAAAATAAAAAATAAAAACAACAGCAAAAAATAATAAAATATAAATAAAAAACAATCAATAAAATATATATATATGAATGAAAGCTAGAGTGCAGCATACACCAGTGCAAATCCCTCAAATATAGCACACAATAGTGAAAAATGTAATAATAAAAGGTGTTGCGCAATATAATACTTATCTAAATGATTCTTCCGGAATAGTATCCAAAAAACACACTCTCATAGATACATATAAAACCAAAGAGAAACAAACATACAATGTGAAGACCTATATAGGCAAAATAGATAGATAAGTCCCCCAAAGGAAACGTACTCACACTTTCTAGAGCCAAATATAACTCTCTGAGTGTGAGAGGCAAATGGACTATAAGTCCTATGACCCCTTCGGTCTGTGGTGCTCCTTTTCGTTTTTCCACAGTAGAGGTGATTTTATCGAATGTGTAGAGGAGACGATGAAGTGTATATAAATTTTTAATAGCCTCTTAATTGTAGTTGAGGCTTTAAAAGTAGGTGAATAAAAACGTACTTGGACAACAGTATAATGCGGTAGTGATCCTCCGACATAAAAGTCCAATTGAAGAACCAGCTAACTTGCGGGGATAAACAGGTCTCTGTTTGAGCTTCCTGATTCCGCTGGGCAAACAAAGTCTCTTGTGTAGACGTCACAAACTGCTGGGCAAGGTAGCGGTAGGGATAACACATCTAGGGACCCATTGCCAGACCCTGTGTGTGTGTGGGGGGGGGGGGGGGGAGGGGCACTACCATCAACCCCCCCCCCCATTTGTGTTTATTATTTTTTTTATAGGGGATGGATTTTTCAACTGTTGGTCTTAGCCTGATAATTTTTTTCCCTTCCACCATAGAAGAGATTGGGAGTGAGTTTAATCCAAGATATCGGGAGTTTATAGTCAAATATGAATCATCTTCGCAGAGCAACAAAACTCAATCACTGGCCACAGCCATAAATATTTGTAGCATTAGCATTTCTAGGGTTAGCATCTTTAGTCTGACATGCTTACTGAAGCCACTAAAATTTAAGTTCACAGCTCTAGGACCTCTTTATTTTTACACACTCCTGTTAGTACTGCAGTTTCGTTTTTGGGTGGAACTTTCTTCTTGGCCTTATGGAAGGACATCTGCTTCATATGGATATACCACGATTTGAGGGCTTGTGGAGCTGGTGTTACAAATTTTATTATGTCAGTGGCTTTTGGAGAACACCACACTATTTGGAGTACATTGAACCTGTATATTTATACTTTTTGCTGAGTGTGGAGCTGTGGATAGTCCCTCAAGAATGTATTTTACGATCTACCTTCCTGGTTGGCAACATCTTAATTGCCTGTCTAATGGGGTATGTATATATTTTATATATGTTTCACAGTTTATGTGATCCAGTGCTGGATTGTGGCTGTGAGGTACATGTTTAGACTGGACAATGCTCAAAGCCTTTAGCCTGTGGTTCTTTATCTATATATACTGTGTGTATTCCAAGTGATTTCTACAGTGTATGTGTTAATCTTTATATATTTACTATTGTAGGTGATAGGATGGGGTTCGTTCTGACCTACCTATTTGGTATTAAGTAATGTCAAATAAATATTTTTTGTACACTTTAATATGTGGTTATTTTCCTCCCAGGAGAGCTGTTTGATTTGGTTTGCATCTTCTTTTCTTTTTTTCTTTTTTAACATAATCAGTAGGGTTGCTAAAGCCTATGTTGTGAATATGTTGAAACTTAAGCGTGGGAAGCACATAAGTCCATAAGTGGCAGACTCAACACCAAATAACTAAAATAAATAATAAAAAACATTCAATCAACCAAACTGACATACTGGCCTTTGCAATGCTTGGGCTTCTGCAATAGTGAAAACATTATATAATAAGAAACAGTACAGAAAGAGTTTATTACATTCATTTCTATTTCTGTTACATTAACATTTTAGATTAACATTTTACACAGCACTTACTATACCTGAAGTGGGGGAAAGGGCAGGAAAATAAGGTGGTGGGAAATTATGACAGCTAGATGGGTTGGACCAGAGGTTATTTAATGGGTGTTCTTGTTGGATGAGTTGTAAGCTTCTTTGAAGAGACAATCTCAGTTGCCATGACTACACCTGAATAACAAGGTTTTTTTTTTCATTAAAAGAAAGTGTCAGTATCTTAGCAAATGGTATAAAACAGCAAGGGCACAGTTTATTATAAAAGCATTATATACAATATATTAAATTGAAAACAGACATTATATTAATGGTGTGTAAAAGCAATATATACTATGCACACCTACAGTTTGAATATTTTCAAGAATTAAACAAGAACTCTCTTCTTTTAAATTTGCACATTATAAAGATTAAATCCTTGAAAAAAGTGAAGGGAAAGTAGGTTGTCGGTGGTTTTAAATTATGTGTATTTGTAGAATAAATCTTGAATCAGATTATAATGATTTGATGATTTGATCTCACTGTCATGAACAACCTTGACTTGACAAAAGTATGTAAACTTTGAATGTAATACCCAATGTGTCCCCGTGTTTCCCCCGTTTTAATATCTGCCCAAAAGGGTAGATCACTGTGTGTTCCCACCTGGTGCCATAACCTCCCAGACCCAGTAGCGGCCAGGATCCCTGCAGACCAGACCTAGAGGCAACGTCGCTCCTATGGGGATTGGCTGGTGAGTTAAAGGGCTGAGAAGCTCTCCTTTCCATTGGTCTAAACCCCAAAATAGGAAACTGAAATGTATCCAAAAGGTGAGGTGAAATAGAATAACAGTGGTTCAGCCCCTTTCAGGACAGGTATGGTTCACTGGTGGCGAAGCACCCTAGGCCACCAGACACAATAAAAGTTAAGCCCGGGCCTGGGACTTTCACTTGCCTCATGCATGCAGGACTCTGCTGATTGGTCGCTCCAGACCAAAGGGAAAAGGTAGGCGCCCATTTCATTGACCAGGAGTTTAAAGGTCCTAAAGGTTAAAAGGATTAAAGAGACTAAACTCCGGCCTCAGCCCCAATTGGTTACTACATTCCCTAAGTGTACTCTCATTGGTTTCCAACCCAGACTGGCGACAGATTTAATTGTATTATCCATTGTGTAAAAGTAATCCCTTTAAGTGTATTGTTCAATCTCTCCTGTTATCAAGATGTTTTACTGTATAAATGTGCTGTCTTGTCCACAATAAAATGTCCTTGCTTGTGACAAGGACAATGTAGCCATGTCTACTTCTGGGGATTACTATATATATTATATATATTATATTATATTACTACTATATATTTTATATTCAGAAGCTGACACTCTCTTCCTAAGGACCTTGGCTGAGGAGATTTTGAATCCCTTACAGAACTGGGCTGCCTAGCCTTCTTGTTACACTCACCTTAAAAAGGACATTATAGAACTAGAGAGAGCAAAATAGAGCTACAAAACTCAAAGGGATATTATAATATTATGTAAAAATATGTAGGCCCAACATATAGAGCTCTCTGATGACCTTTTTATCAACAGAAATGTACAAAGGACAATAAAGGTATGGCATTCATTGCAAAGAGAGGTTATGCTATCAAATACAATAGAAGACTTAAAAAAAAGGTCTATATATAGTTTTAAAAAAACAGAACATAAAGGGCTTTGATAATAGAATTGACATCAATATTTAGAGCTTGTTGATCAAAGTAGAAATCTGATGGCCTTTTGCAGTCAGTAATATTCCCCCTGCATTGCAAAAGTTGCCTAATTAGGGTTTTCAGGAATACACAGAGTAGAGACAATGGACAAATCATTTTTCGATATGCACATGTATATAAGGTATACATGGATATTCACATGTAGTCTCCCCATTAATATCTCTCTTGCCACGTGTGTATTTAGAGAAATGGCACTTGTGGAACTTGTGACAAGCCCCATTCTCTTCAGATAAAGTCTGGATATTGAATGGAACTCATTACATCCAATGGCTTTATTTTGTTTCAGGTTTTTAATAACTTCCGCTATGTCTTCCTCTGTGATGTCTGCGTTGAAGATCTGCATGTCAAGACATCTAAAATTACTATTTTGTGTGCTGCTCAAATGTACGTCGGCCAAAGCATACTTTCAGGATCTCTGTGATTTCGGCGGCCATACCAGAATCCTTAAACAGGAAGGGTGTCATGGAACACCATATGTCCTTGGTTCCTGGAGGGGGGTTCTCGGCTGCAGCTTGCCTACAGATTGATCGCCCTCCTGTGGTGCATGTGTAGCTCATCTGCTGATTGGATGTCACCTGCCTTTGTGGATACCGGGACACTGCACAACAGAGTGCCCAGGGATGACATCAGGCAGGCAGCTAGAGTGTTGCTTCTGGGCAGGAAAGGATATTGTGTCATGCTGGGGGAATTATGCTCTGTTGTGTGGTCATGTTCTGTCATGTTCTGTGGCCAGAGACAATTTTCCCTTCAGTAATCATAGCCCTCTAGGTGAACAAATATCGGTCCCGGGTTGCTATATTTCTTTGTACTTTGCCTCATTTTTTCTGCATGGATTGTGTGCCTGAAAACCTTGCATTAAAGGGCCAGTACAGAGGACACCTAGCAGCTTTGATTTGCTGATAATCTTAAAACCTACAGCCAGGAATACCATTTGGCTCTGAAAAGTGTGAGTGCTTTTCCATTGGGGAGGATAGCTTTGGGAACCATTACACAGATACACACATGTTTTCTTTCATGTTCTTTATTTCATGTTCAGTCATTCCTGAGTCCAGATCACCATTATTTATGCGATGTAAGATATATATAAATGTTTTCATTCTCTGGCGCAACACCATATTTATATTTTTGATTGTTTTATGTGTGCCATGAGGAAAGGCCAAAAGGGTTTGGGTTTTTTTGCAGCATTTTGTATTAAGGTGCTGAACGCCCATCCCTTACTTGGGAGACATGAAATGGGTGGTCCTGGGGGGGTGGGGGAAGATAAGAATGTATGCAGTGAGTAATCGGGAGAGTCGGTTTTACCATCAAAAGCCTGAACAATGCAACACTTCAAGAATCCTGTTTCTGTTTTGTCCCTTTTATTATAAATAGTTTTATGTATCATTTTTTTCTGTAACAGGACTGTGACTTATTCTACTCAGATTAAATATTTTTAAGTTCTGTGTCTTGTTCTCTAATCAGATTCTGCCTAGAGATAGCCTTTTTCTATCACATTACTAAGGGGTTTTCATTTTCTAGATCTTTGGCCAGTAATGGTTTGTGTATATTGCAATTCTACAGTGTTTTTGTGATAACTTAAGAAAATGATAGTGTACATACATGTATATATGTACAATAATACAGACATATGTTTAGGGCAGGGATGTCCAAGTTTTTTCTGCAGTGGGCCACTTCACCAAAAATGCATGTGTGTGTGTGCCATGTTCATTTTTCATTAAGATACATTTTTATATAAATATTTATATATAACAATCCAAACTAAATCTATGCACTCACATGCACCACTCTCTTTTTTTGAGTGCAGCACAAGTATGTAGCGTTATTTAATATTTATTTAAATAGGTGCCAATTCAATTTCACTTCACAAACACACATACATACAGCCACAAATATACCCACACAGTCACACTTACATAAACGTACACAAATCCACAGTTACATGTACACAAAGACAGAGTCCCACTGACACAGACACAAAGTCACACTTAGACACACAAATACAGACCCACTTACACAGGCACACATACACACACAGAGGGCCATTATTTTTCTCCTCAATATGCCATTTAATATGCCAGTATTTTTCCACTCCATATGCCATTTAATATGCCGGTAAATTACCCCTCAATATGCCATTTAATATGCCAGTATTTTGCTCCTCAATGTGCCATTTAATATACCAGTATTTTGCCCCTCAATGTGCCATTTAATATGCCAGTATTTTGCCCCTCAGTGTGCCATTTAATATGTCAGTATTTTGCCCCTCAATATGCTATTCTTTTACCAATTGATATGCCAGTATTTTGCCCCTCAATCTGCCATTTAATATGCCAGGATTTTGCCCCTCAATGTGCCAGGATTTTGCCCCTCAATATGCCAATTAATATGCCAGGATTTTGCGAATTAATGTGCCAGTGTTATGCCAATTAATATGCCAAGATTATGCCAATTAATGTCAGGATTATGCCAATTAATAAACCAGGATTATGCCAAATAATATTTTAGGGTTATGCCAATTAATATGCCAGGATTTAGCCAATTACTATATCAGGATTATGCCAATTAATATTCCAGGGTTATGCCAATTAATATGCCAGGGTTATGCCAATTAATATGTCAGGATTATGCCAATTAATAAACCAGGATTATGCCAATTAATATGCCAGGATTTTGTCACTCAATATGCCAGAAATTTGCCAATTAATATGCCAGTATTTTGCCCCTCAATATGCCAGAATTTTGCCCCTCAGCCAGTACTTACCTCCTTGCTGCTGTCTCCTGGTGCAGGTCGGTGGCTGTGAGGCAAACGTTGTGCACTCCCCTCCAGCCGCGCAGATTAAATAAATTTTGTTTAAAAAAAAAATGCGACCAGAGTTACTCTGGTTGCATTTCTTTTTTTTTTAACAAACTTTATTGACAGAGATTTTTTTTTTTTTTAGCTGGCATGGACCCGCCGGGCCTGGGACGCCAGTATCGCCCGTCACCCCCTGATGGTGGGCCTGCACACACACAAATACGTGAATAGTAGAATGGTTTATTTGGGGAGATCCAGGGCTAATTGTAGCCTCAGTGGTTCTTATTTTCCCAGGCTGTGTCAATTTTAAAATCCTCTCTCCACAAGTGAGTGCCTAAGATATCAGTTTACATTTTTAAAACCTTTTCTCTTCGTGTTTAATCTCTTGTATTGTATAATAAGAGTTAGTTTTCCTGTACCTAACTCTTGTATATCAACTATTTAGAAAGTGTTTTATTCAGGGAAACACTATTTCTCTTTAGATATTCATCTTGTATTAGTCATAGAACCCTTGATTGCTTTGCATTCCTATCACCAATTTGTACTCCTCCGCCCTTAAAGTTGTACTCCCTCCTCTCCCTACCCCCACCCCCTCTTAGGCTTGTCTAAAAGCAAATTTAAACAACAAAATCATTAAAATCTTTATCAAATATGATAGTTGGGCATATATGAAGCAATTTCCCTATAAAAAAAAAAATGGTCTCAATGAGTTATTAGGGTATGCCCAGACATGGGTCCCTAGCTCAATGCACCTAGAGGGATACCAGCCATACCACACTGACGAGGCCAATGAAGGTCGAAACGTACGTCTGTGGTTGCTGTATACTTCGTGCAGAGATTTCTTCTGTAATGGTGCAAATGAGCAAAAAACAGTGATTCCTCTCCTGAGTAGATTACATCATATAGGGCTGGCTATTTCAGCTTTTGCCCATTCTCGCTGAGATGGATACTACATCTTAATTTTTTGTCTCAACCTGGAAACAGCATAGAGATGTGATTTTCCTGTCCTCAGGTGGAGAGCAAACTATGGGAGGTCAAAATGATATGCCAGTCTAATGCTTTAATCAGTGGCCTTTAGAGAGACACAATTTATTTCCTGGTATAATCTTACAAATTGACAATCTGTTTACAAACACTGGATTACTCCAATTAACTTATTTCTACATAACTGCAAAAAAAAATGATACCTTCGTAAATCTGGCATGTGCCAAATGATTTTATGCCTCCTTTAAGCAGGGGGAATGATGCTCTGACTGAATTGAACTTATCTATCTTCTATCTACTAGACTGGCTAATTTACTGCTAGGTAAAACTTTCAATAAACCTGTTTTTATATTGTATTTATTTTTTAAAGATGGGAACTGTGCTTTGTAGTTAAATTGTTTTGTTTTAGTTTGGTTAATGCCTTAAGAAGAAATATATCAGTTTAGTCTTGAAAGCTTCAGATCAAACTCTCAGTTAGCCAATAAATGGTATCATTTTAACTCTACTTGTTTCTATACTTGGGCAGTCTTCTGAATTCCAAATGTGCGGCTGAATGAAAGAATGACTGAACAAATGCACAATGAATGAAAATGTGCATCACACAAATGTGCAACACTAACTATACACAATCACACTAATACATAAAAACACTCGGACCCATAACGCTCACTTATTACACACAAACACACTCACAAATACACATCCACACTTATACACATAAACACAGACATAACACTCACGAATACACCTTACCCCAAACTGCACTAGGGTGTTCCTTTTTGGACAAATTCGTTTTCGGACGAAATTAGCCTCTTTCTTCCACATCCCCTAACCTTGTTTAACTTATTCTGAAATTAACTTCAACACAATTTCAAATGGAATTCCTGAAATGAAAAACATGTCTGAAATAAATTCGGACAAATTTTGGTAGATAATGATAACAACATTTTGGTAGTGTCAATTCTAATTGTTTCCTTGTTTTCCATGACTGACATGGTACCACCCTATTAACTATTTGAATATAGAATGTAAATCCATTGATGCTCAGGGATTAGACCCATAAATGTCTGGTACGGTTGCTAGATTTTTTGCAGGATACATGACTTTTGCAATCTGCCCTGCAAACTTCAGTGGGAAATCTGCTATTATACCAAAATAGTTCCTGTGGGATCCCTACTTGTGTAATTAACTGATTCACCCCTGGACACAACTGCATTCAACACTTTGCAGAAAAGCATGGGGACATCATTTGTGTCCCACATAAAAATGTCTGATCTGGAAACTCTAATCTCAAGGGTTGTTTGCAGGTTTACTGTGTTCATTTCTCCATGTCCTTTGATGATAATTGTATAAACAGACTTGCCTGTGGTCTCAGGCAGTTAACACATTACTCTATTTAATGTGTCTGCAGCTTCCACCTGGTAGATAATGATAACAAGCAAAAAGCATGTAGCCAACAAGCTCATACTGACTTAGTTTATCAGTCTCATTCTGAGTTATCATTCAGTGCTTTTGCAGGATTAAAAACATTTTAATATTAGTTCTTCTTTGATTTTTTATGCTGCAAGAACAAACATTTTAATTGCTTAATGTAGGATGGTACATGTATTAATCATTGCTCAATACAAAACAAATTGCATATTATAATAATAAATGGATTTATATAACACTTTTCTCCCTGCGGAGATTCAAAGCAATTTAACACACAATTTTGGACTTAAACGACTCCTAAACATTGTTTATCAGGACCTCTCGAAGGGGCCCCTCAAAAAAAAAAAGATTGTCGGCAGAGGTGCTGGCTGGGGAGATCAAAAAGCTCTCTCTGATGGTGAGTAGGCAGCGGGATGCCTGTGTACTGCCCAGGTGCAAAGATAATCTCACATGATGCCTCCCATGCATGTTCTGAGGTCAGAGCATCGGGGGTTACGTGACCTGTCAGCACTCAGACTCCAGACACTCGCAAGGAGTGCTAAAGGCTGCATATGAGAATATCAGACAGCTGCCTACCACTAGACACCAAGGAAGTCCTCTTGATGCAACCTGGTTGCTGGAAAATGCCTGCTGCTTAGTTGCCAACATCAGCCATGTTTCCAGGGAAACATATATGTTCCACATGCTGCAGTAAGAGCATGCAAAGTGCAGCCGACCAGTATGTAGGATGGATATACACACAGACACAGTCCAATTAATTAATCATGGTAGATCCTATGATCCTATCCTCCACGCTGATTAATTAATCGGTTTCTGTCTGTGCATATCTCCATCCTACACACTGCTGGGCTGCACTTTGCTTGGTCTTTCTGCATCATGTGGAACAAATATGTGTCCCTGGAAACATGGCTGATGGTGGCAACTATGCTGCACATGCAATGTGGGATCTGGCTGGTGTAAGTTTGTAGATGTTGGGGCAAGTCATGGGTGTGCAATGTGGGTTCTGGACTATGTTGTACATTGGTAATGTGTTTGCTGGGTAATATCCTGGGTGTGCAATGTTAGTAGGAGAATGTTAGTGGAGAATTTCCCAGGAGTCCAGTGTGGGTCATGTCCTGGGTGTGCACGGTGGGTGCTTGGACATGTCCTGGGAGTGCAATTTTGGTGGTGTGGCATGTCCTGAATGTGTAATGTTGGTGCTGGAGTATGTCCTCACTGTGCAATGTGGGTGCTGGGCATGTCCTGGCTGTGCTATGTGGGCAAGAGCAGTGGGTGCACTCTAGGTGCTCTGACAAGACCATTTATTCTGTAAAGGCCCAAAAATTTCCTATGGCAACCTTGTTGTTTATACCTTGAAAATAGAAAAAAAATAGTCTATACACTGTGGGTTTCAGGGTAGGTCTCACATAGGGGGTAATGGAGAAATTGCCCTCCCTCCCCAGACTACCCTTTACCCTTGCCCAATGAGCTGTGTCAGCACCACTTTTCACTTCTAAATGCCCTAGTTTGTTGCACTTTTTTTAATTATAATTGTCTAATTGTGTCTGTGTCTGATGATGAGTGTGTTGCTAAAATTAAGCCCCTGTTGGGCTTTATTAATTAATTTATGTATTTGCTTGTAATTATGCTAGTAGCAGTCTTTATTCATAAAATAGAGAATTACAGGGCACTGAGAAGGGCATTTCACACTTATGGTGAAGGTAAGCCGAGTTGGAAAAAAAATCTCCAATTCAGTTGATTGGGACAATTTCTCCAACATTGCTATATTGGCCTTAAATTTGAAATTCCCTTCTCAATTCCCTGCAATTCTCTCTTTCATGAATAAACACTGCTGTTAACAAAATTACAAGCAAATGCATAAATTAAGGAAAATTAGGATTATTTTACATATTACACTTTTTGCCATTTAAAGTAGTGCATTTGCACATCAAGCCACATGTGATGTCATAAACGAGACTCAATTTATACATTCGCTTGCAATTCTGCTAACAATATATATAAAATAATGTTTTCTTTTCACAATATGACCACTATCCTTTTAACAGTAGCAGATAATAGACACTACTAACTTTATGGTATTTGTTTTATCATCCCTTGAAACATGAAAGACTGAGTTGAATATGGCAGCCCTTACTCTCTAGATAAGGTGCTCATAGAGTTGCCACCATTTAGACCAGCCAAACATAACTTTTACCTGCTGCCTTACAGCATGTTAGAAGTCATATATGCATACCTCCCAAATTTGCCCCCTGGCAAATCGGGACACCGGGGGCTGAGTCTGTGAAGGGGGTGTCAGTCCTACCGCTCATGTTTGGTAATACTGAGATCCACTTTTGATCCTGGCATCTGAAGGCTGTGCATGCCCAGTAAGCATTCTGTGGTGTCTGGGACATCGGAGAATGCGAACAGGACCTGATTCCTGCTGTCCCACCTACAGGGGAGGGCTGGCAGCCTTAGTCCTGGGGGGCAAATCCAGTCAAGTGGCCCATTGCACCACCGTATCAGCTCACCATCCACGCCCATCTTTTCCTTGTTTTGTAACGGATATTGATGTTAAGAAGTAAGACAAATATGATACAATGTGGTTTAACATAATTTAATTGTAATAGCAAAAAATGTGGTTTAACAAAAATAAAATCTACAGTTTTAACGAATGAACAATGTATGGATACAATACACTTTTTTAAAAAATACAGAAGCCAGAGAAAGAAATATCTGTATGAAACTTTTAAACTAAATATTTGCTCAAACGGTTAGCAAAAAACTCATCAAGGAAGAACTTTGACGAATAATTTCCAATACATCTGGAAACTGGACCTGTTCCAGAAGATCTCTCTCCACTGACATGAGCATTAGAGCATCAAGCAGTTCTTGTCCCATTGTGGCTCGCAGTCAGGTCTTGATGAGTTTTAGCTTGCTGAATGCTCTCTCATATGACACTTGTGTAAAAGAAAGGGTCAACAGGTACTCGTAGGTGATCGAAAGATTTTCATAAGCTGCAGAATAAAGGTTGTATTTTAACAACAACCTGTGACAGCAAAGAAAGCACTGCTTGCAAGAACCACACTTTGATTCCTTTTGTACCTCAACTAGTTTGTCACTAGGTGGAATCCAGTCATTAATCTCCTCCTCCTCCTCCTCATCAAGAATTATTTCCACTTTCTGTGTCTCATCTTCAGAAAGACATCCTGTAAGACTTGGAAATAAGTGGGCAAAACTTATTAATTCAGTTTTGAGAGAACATTCATTTACTTTAGCTAACTTAGAAATTCTCTCTAGTGCCCCTCCATCTAGCACTTTGGGATCTGTCCTAATTTTCTGAAATGTGCGAGGATCCAAGTAGTGGGAATCCATGACCAACTGCTTATTTTCTGAAAATCTCTCTGTCATGCTTTGTATGATTTGGTCCAGAATTGGTCTGAACACACTAGCTCGAAAACATTGCATTTCATCTTCAGGTGGTTCATCATGTGAAGATTCTCCAGCTAAGCATTTTTTTCGTGCCACTCTTCCAACTGGAAGCATAGTCTCGACTTCCAAGGAGTTAAGAACATCACTTTCATCCATTAACTCATTTGCTTTTATTGCAAAGTGTTCAGCCTTTGGTTTTAGATAGTTGAAATCAATTTTTTTCAGTTGCTCAACTGCACGTTCAACCATTTGCCATGCTACCTTGAAGTCAAGGCCACTGGTTTGTAGATATTTTGACACTGGCCCTATAACATCAAAAACCTGTAAAAATATGTTGGCTGTTAGGATAATCCTAAAATGACAAAGATTGTGAAAAAGGGATGAGGCCTCAGAAGTGGTTTTCGATTCAAACAAGTTACTCTGGGAAATTACATATAAAACTTCAAGGGTGTCTAAATAAAGAGAATGTTTCTCACCAAAAATCCAGTTAAGGGCCTTTTCTTTTGCCCACCATCTTGTCTCTCCAATTTTTTGTAACTTTAAAAGTTTTTCTTGTCCATGTCTTCTATCCAGTTGGTCTTTCCAGATATTCATTCTTTTGTGGGAGTCTCCAATAAAGGTTGCCAAGCGATTTAGGAGACCCAAAAATTTTTTTGCTTCCAATACTTGACAGCAATCTGAGACACACAGGTTAAGGATATGACTATAGCACCAAATATAAACCGCATCTGGCACGACCTTCGCAATCTGTGCACGTAGTCCCACATACGCACTCCTCATATTTGCTGCACCATCAAATGATTCACCAGCAATTTTTTGGAAATCTAATCCAAGTACATCAAAACAGGACATTAGAAGTTCGTGAAACCCTTTTCCTGTAGCATCTTTAACAGGGAGAATCGCCACAATCCGTTCTTTAATGGCTTCATCTTGCACATATCTCGCAACTACTGTTGCTTGATCTACAATTCCAACATCTTGTGTGGAGTCAACCTGTATACTGAATCGTTTCTCTCCGATTTCAGACACAATTAACTTTTTCATGCTTCGAACTATTGCTGCAAATACTTTCTTTATTGTATTATTGGACAAAAATGTCACAAGAGATCCACGTCCAGTTGAATGTTTTCCTGATGTTTTTCTGTCTTTCAATCGCTGTTTTCTTTTTTCACTTTCCTGAACACATTTATCAAGGTGATTTTTAAGAGGAACATCATATTGTGATAGAAGTAGGACAATTTCAAGAAAGTTCCCATGGTTTATTTCAATGTTATTTAAATTGTATAGCGATTCATTAGTGCCATGGGCACGAAATGGCAATCCCTGTTTTCCGAGCAGTTTTACAATATTAAATATACGGTTTAATACCTCAATATTTTGTAGTATCTCCTTCTTTCTTCTGGAGACTTGAGCCTGATTTATTAATGTGTCAATGCTTCTATTCGTTTTCATGGTAAAATAAGCACTAACAGCATCAGAATGACTTTTTGAAGATTCGTGCTTATTTGCTGCCTGATAGCATTGTCGAAAATTAGAACAACCCTGAGTGAACGAGGAAGAGGAATTAGAAAAGGCAATGCATATGCTGCAAAAAAATGCTTCTAACTTTCGATCCTTTATCTTACAACTCAGCCATGAACGCTTAATACGATCCCCATTAGACTTTTTGCGGTAATAAAAGTCGGCTTCTTGAAAAGGAAGATCTGCGCATTCACTTCTGGTTGGCTGATAAGGGTGTTTTTCAACAAAATTAATTTTTTCTGCTATGGAACATGCAGGAGGAAGACTAAAAGATATTTCTGACATGTCTTCAGGTGTGATACATTCTAATTCAGGAAGGTCTTCAAAAACATCTGGGTCATTCATCTGCAATTGCTCTCTGCATTCTGACACCAGCTCCTCCTCAATGACCTGTTCTTCTGCTAGCGGGCTCACGTCATCTTCGACCGACATAACTGGCATGCTTGAAGGAGCACTTGGGCCAGCAGAAACCTCATCAACAGGAATTCTTTGGTGTATACCACCAGCCTAAAACAACATTTAGCGCCACCTATTTTAATCTCCCAAATGCTAGATGTAACCAAAAAACTCCAGGAACTCCATGCATGGTAACAATAAAAAAATTAAAAAATCCTCATGCAAACAAAGGATATCCAATTTATACTTACCTTACATGTAAGATTTTATGAGATTTCAAATAAGTAAAAATATGTCTTAAAAAAAGTAAAACTGATCACTAAGGAAAGTCAAGTATGCACACACATACAAAACACACAAGGTGACAGTGCACTATATGTGCTATAAAGTGACAGTGTAAACAGTCTGCTGTGCAGGGAATACAGGATATATACCTTATATCTTAAAAACAATGAAATGTAAAACACTCACATATAGTCCCTTGACATGGGACAAAACATAAATGTAAGTGGCAGTTTTCTTGTCCTGGTTCGATGCAACCTCCACAGGGAATATGCAATGATCAACCTCCAAGTAACAAGAGATGGTGTTAGTAGTAAAAAGTGTAATACTAACACCATCTCTTGTTACTATATGTGAGTGTTTTACATTTCATTGTTTTTAAGATATAAGGTATATATCCTGTATTCCCTGCACAGCAGACTGTTTACACTGTCACTTTATAGCACATATAGCGCACTGTCACCTTGTGTATTTTGTATATGTGTTTCTCTGCAGTATTTTGGGAAAACTGCTAGACAAGTTGCAGCTTGTGCAAAATTTTCTCTAGCGCCACCTGCCTCATACCAGTCCTATTATCTAAGTATGCACACACCTTGATAATCCATCATGAATCTTAACAAACGTAAAACTTCATCATGCACATGCAAACAAAAAATGTTAGAACCAGCCTTAACTTTTGAACTTTTAACATACCACCGAAAAAGATAGTTTCATTTGCTTAGGATCCCTTCCTGCTAACTCAAGTTCTTTGGACCGCTTTTCCCATATTTTCTGAGCACCACCTTTGTCTTTAGATGTTGTTTTACTCTCCATATTTATCAATATGAAACCAACTGTAAAATTTCTTGAACACCAAAACATGACAATGAGATACATAAAACCAGCAAACATTTACTGATGTAGTGATTTCACTCCTAAATAGCAGATCTATACAGGGGCATGATCTATACACCAAAGCTGCTTCATTAAAGGGACACTATAGTCATCCAGACCACTTCAGCTCAATGAAGTGGTCTGGGTGCCAAGTCCTTCAGGTTTTAACCCTTCACATGTAAACATAGCAGTTTCAGAGAAACTGCTATGTTTACATTAGGGGTTAATCCAACCTCGAGTGGCCGAATTTCACATTCATCATGCAGAGCGTCCATAGGAAAGCATTGAGAAAAGCTTTCCTATGGAATGTTTAAATGCGCGCATGGCACTTGACGCGCATGCGCATTCCGCTCCACTTGGGAGCTGACGTCAGCAGGGGTGGAGAGGTCACCATGCAGAGGGAGCCCGGCGCTGGATAAAGGTAAGCTGCTGAAGGGGGAGATTTTTATTTTTTTTATAAATGTGCACATTACAAATATTGTACTGTCCCCCACCTCCTCGTTAAAACAAAAAAAAATTTATATACAAGATTTTTCTATTGCAGCGATTTTTTTTTATATACCGTATTTGCTCGATTATAAGACGACCCTGATTATAAGACGACCCCCCAAACTTTGGATATTCCTTTAGAAAAAAAAATAAAAGCCTGAATATAAGACTACCCTATAGGAAAAAAGTTCAACTTGTATATATTCACATGTAAATAGCTTTTTTAATAAAAAAAACTATGATTTTAAAAAATGCTTTTCTTGTTTTTATTTCCTTTTATGTGCCAATGCTGCCTCTCTCTTTCCCTTGTCTCCAGCTTTGTCTCTCTCTCCCGTCCCTTTGTCTCCCCCTCGCTCCCCTTGTCTCTGTCCCCCCTCATCTCTCTCTTCTCCCCGTCTCTCTCTGCTCCCACCTCCCTCCCCTTGTCTCTCTCTCTTCTCCCCCTTTGTCTCTCTCTTTTTGCCCCCTTTGTCTCTCTCTCTTCTCCCCCTCCCTCCCCTTGTCTCTCTCTTCTCCCCCCATGTCTCTCTCTTCTCCCCCTCCCTCCCCTTGTCTCTCTCTTCTCCCCCCTTCCTCCCCCTGTCTCTCTTTCCCCCTCCCTCTCCTTTTCTCTCTCTTTCCCCCCTCCTCCCTCCCTCCCCCTATCTCTCTTTTCCCCCTCCTCCCTCCCTCCCCCTGTCTCTCTTTTCCCCCTCCTCCCTCCCTCACCCTGTCTCTCTTTTCCCCCTCCTCCCTCCCTCCCCCTGTCTCTCTTTTCCCCCTCCTCCCTCCCTCACCCTGTCTCTCTTTTCCCCCTCATCCCTCCCTCCCCCTGTCTCTCTTTTCCCCCTCCTCCCCTTGTCTCCCCCCCTCCCTCCCCTTTTCTCTCTCTTTCCCCCCCTCCCCTCACCTGCTTTTTCCTTGGTGGTTAGTGGGGGCATCCTCCATGCTGCCCGACACCTCCGTCTATTATGATGGACAGCTGGTCCGTCATAATAGACGGAGGTGTCGGCCGTTTTTAACATGCTTTAGGGCGGCGTGGGGGGCAATCGCCTCCCTGCCCCCCGGCCCAGCCCGCCCCTGCCCACCTAGCTCTACCTCGGTCCTGGACAGCAGGACATAGCTCCCAAAGCGGGACAGTCCCACGCAAAGCTTGGAGGTATGTGTATGAACAAGAGGAAAACAATTGAATAATCAAGACAGTTATGTGGGATCCACTCATTGATTATTTCATTTATTTCTGGATTCAAAAATGTCTAAGATGGCAATGTACAGTTGTTGCATGCTTGGGTATAGTTTGAAAATTAACTACATCACCATTTTTGCATTTGGAAATGTCTATGCATTTGAAAATTTACGTAGCAACTCACACACTCAAAGTAATTCCCTTTGATTATTCAAAGAGCCAATAACATTATGCATGTGTGCCCATTAACCTCTATGGAAGCCTTTTCATTGGCTCTGAGGCAAAGTCTGGAGATGCCCATTCCAGGACAAAAACAGGGGGATTTAAATTTAGCTCTGCAAATCGTAATTGAACAATAATACACCATAAAAAATAATTAAATTCTGATGTCCTCCAGAATAAGGTCATTTGAAAAACGTTACATCTGATTCTGCCCCCAGGGTCTATAATTTAATAGCCCTGCTTTTAAGCTTTAGAATTATGCAAAGATACACAATAAGACATTTCTGCACCTATGTGTGTTAAAGCAATAGAAAAACATATAAATATAGCAATACATAATCATTTATCATGACCTTGTGAATATGGCATGAATGATTTATTGCATAGTCATGTATAATGGACACTAGAGTATTCCGATAAATGACAAGCAGCTGAGATTTGTTAGTCGGCACATTCAGTTTTAATGAGGTGCATTAATTTGGAGAAAAAAAATGTAAAGTTAGAATAAGTTGACCAGATTTTTACTATGAATTCTGAGGACATATTTATTTATTCTTTATAGGCAAATAGAAGAAAAGAAAACATTTTATGGGTGAACATTTTACAGCTTATATAGTATTTGATTTCTGCTTATGGAGTATATGCCTATATATAATATTTTTCTTAAGATTGCTGCTGATCTTCATGAAGGGTGCTGGGGGCTTCCGGACCTTCCAAGCTTACTAGGTTTACCATAACCAAATAGCAAGGCTTGCAGTCTGATTCAAGATTGGCCCTTGGAGATGAAGCCATTCTTGTTTGAGAGAGCCTGAACCCATCTGACCTTGAAAATTAAGCAGAGTCAGATTTGGTGATGACCGGAGTAGGAAATCGAAAACCCGGGTTCAGTAGGCATTTGATGGTTGGGGGGGGGGGAGAGGTCCAGCCCTTCCAGGCCCTCTAGGTTTACCTTAACCAGACAGCTAGTCTTGGAGTCCTATTTAAAATTATTCATTGGAGGAAGGAGGACTTGATGAAGATGCGACTTCCAGGATTTAAGATCCTGGTGGCCTCATCTCTCATGGGTACAAAGAAGCGAGGGGTAGCTATTAATACTATGAATTCATTTGATATTGAGATAATTCACTAAGAATCAGATGAAGAAGCCAGGTACACAATGTGTGTATGTAGGATTAATCAACAAATGTTTACTGTAGTTAATTGGTATGCACACAATGTAGCTCAGGTACGTAAACTTTCAGGCATGATAGAGTAGGTAAAGTAAAAAAATGGCTACTTATCATAGCGGGCAATTTCAATATGATCTTGGAACCCCATTTAGAAAAAAATCTCCAGTGGGAGAAAAGATAGCAAAAAATCTGGTTGCCCATTCTAGGGCCCTGAAAAATCAGCTGTTTGACCTCTGGAGAATTTTTAATCCGGGAACAAGGGATTTCACACATTTTTTCAATGGTGCACAACTCCTATTCCAGAATAGAGGGTAATTCAAGGCTGATTAATCGCATTAAAAATTATAGCGATTACATGGTCAGATCACGCATGTATATGAATTTGAAATTTGATAACATGCAGAATAGCTGTGCCTTGTGGAGACTTAACAACCAACTCCTATCCCCAGAAGGAAATCAGGCATATATTAAGAAAATGTCAGATTTATTTTTCCAAGAAATTATAAAAGAAGAAATCTCTATGAGGCAGGTTTGGTGCACATATAAGTGTGTGCTAAGAGGATACTTCATCCAAATGGGGGCTAGACTTAAAAGAGAGGAAGGGAAATCACTGGCAGATTTATATATTAAATTGGCCTACTGGGGGGGGGGGAAGAAATAAAAAAAATGTTGCAAGAACTTTCAGTTAAGGTTGATAAAATTAAGAAAGAGATCAATACTAAATTAATACTAGAGAGAGAGTGAAAAAAAGCATACATTGAAACTACATTACTATTATAAAGGTAATAGAGCCAACAAAATACTGACTATGAAATTAAATAATAAAACTGCAAAACAGTGTATGTTTAAAATTACATATAATGGTAAGACCATGTACTCCCCAGAGGAGATCGGTAGATCCTTTGCCCAATTTTATGAAAAAATCTATAATTTACCATCTAAACAAATGGACGATGCTATGCAGAATTTTATAGAGGATACCAAGCTCCCAAAATGAACAAAAGAACAGTTGTCGATACTTTACAGCCCGTTTTCTCTAGTCGAGGTCAAAGAAGCCATCGATCAAAATAAATCCAATAAAGCCCCAGGTCTGGATGGATTCACAGGCCTCTTCTATAAGATCTTAAAGCACAATATAGCTCCACAGATACAATTTCATGGAAACTTATTGAGGATAGCATGTCTATCTCAACGGATCTAGAAGCTGCCCTATTGGAGGAGTATACTTAATAGAGGAAAGGAAACACTACCAGAAAAAGGGAAAATGTTTTAGTAGATCAGATGTTGAAGTTGTGGTCGCAGCTTGCTGCTAAACAAGGGTTTGACGGTTTTATTCTAAGTGATGGCCCAGTTAATGGAATTGGAGCAAGGAATCCATCAACGAGCCGGTCAAACATTGGGTATTAACTATATAGCAGACCTTATGTTTGATACTCAACTTAAAGACTTCCCGACATTAGCACTACAATATTCAGTACCCCCTAAAGAGATATTCAAATACAATACGGATAAAAAGCTTTGTGAACAGTCATAACCACATAGAAATAGAGAATAAGGCTGAATGGGCAAAAGTATCCAAAAAATCTCATCTGACTAATATTATTACAGCAATCTATTCAAAGAAGCTATAGAGAAGACTAGAACTGACCTAGTAGGCAACATCAGCAAGTGGGAGAAGGACCTCCAATATTACCGTATTTGCTCGATTATAAGACGACCCTGATTATAAGACGACCCCCCAAACTTTGGATATTCCTTTAGGAAAAAAACTAAAAGCCTGAATATAAGACTACCCTATAGGAAAAAAGTTAAACTTGTATATATTCACATGTAAATTGCTTTTTTAATAAAAAATGATGATATCAAAAAATGCATTTCTTGTTTTTATTTCCTTTTATGTGCCAATGCTGCCTTTCTCTTTCCCTTGCCCCCATGTCTCTGTCTCTTCTTAACCCCCTCCCTCCCTTGCCCCCATGTCTCTGTCTCTTCTTAACCCCCTCCCTCCCTTGCCCCCATGTCTCTGTCTCTTCTTAACCCCCTCCCTCCCTTGCCCCCATGTCTCTGTCTCTTCTTAACCCCCTCCCTCCCTTGCCCCCATGTCTCTGTCTCTTCTTAACCCCCTCCCTCCCTCCCCTTTACCTTGATCCCTGGTGGCTAGTGGGGGCAGAAGGGGGATGTCTGCACGATACGTGCAGATATCCTCCATGCTGCCCGACACGGCAGTCTATTATGACGGACAGCTGTCCGTCATAATAGTCTGCCATGTCGGGCAGCATGGAGGATATCTGCACGTATCGTGCAGACATCCCCCAGCTGCCCACTTTTCCCTGGTGGCTAGTGGGGCAGCAGAGGATGTCTGCGCGATGAGCGCAGACCTCCCCTGCTGCCGCCCGGCACGCTCGCCGGGACTTCTGTGACGAAAGCGGAAGTACTCGGCTTCTTCACAGAAGTCCCGGCGGTCGTGCCGGGCGGAAGCAGGGGAGTCTGCGCTCGTTGCGCAGACATCCCCTGCTGCTAGAGAGGGGGATCCAGGTCCCCTGCAGCTCTGCTGGGGACCTGGATCCATGTCTTATAATCTGACCTCAATTTGAGGTCAGATTATAAGAGACCTCCATTATAAGACGAGGGGGATTTTTCAGAGCATTTGCTCTGAAAAAAACCTCGTCTTTAATCGAGCAAATACGGTAATATAGCTCTGGATGACTGGCTGAAATTATACCTAATCTAAAGAAGTTCGTACATTGCCTAAATTTGGTAGAGCTACAATTTAAGCTGATTCAGCGATGGTATTTGGTACCAGAAAGACTAATTAAGATGTTGCCTGAAACCAGCCCTAACTGCTGGAGATAAAAATCTCAGGTAGACTCATTCCTACACATCTGGAAGGAATGTGGCCATCTGAAAAATACTTGGCATATGATCTTTCTGCTTTTAGAAGAAATGATGGGAAAAAAGTTATGTAAATCCCCACAATAGGCCCTTCTTCATCTGGACTGGCCTAAGGTCTCACGAACTCAGAGATATCTAATGACAAATATAATTCTAGCAGGGAAAATATCAATAGCGAGAATGTGGAAATCCCAAGAAACCCCCGCTAGTACTGAAATATCAGATTACTTACCAACTCAGTATGGAGCTTAATAGAAATAACACAGCCAAGGAAGGGTGGGCAAATTGGAAAAAGTAGAGAATCCAGGATAAGGTCAAGACAAAAAGTGGAGAGCCCAGAACCCCAAAATAAGAAACATCAGTATAATTCAAGGAAGCATCATATACCCTAGCCACATTTCCAAACTCATCAGAGAAGTAGACGTCATTGGGCTTGTAACGTGTTTGTATGTTGTATTATTTTTCTTCTGTAATATTGTAATTGTATATGTATTTTTTAGGCATTTTGTAGGTATGCTGCATAATTTATACTTTTTTATGGACCCCCCAGGAGGGTTAACACTCTGATTTAGTAAAATCATTATTTTAAAGGAAAATGATAATAGGGTATGCTGTATTGACTTACAGTGGAAAATGGGAGAAGTGCAATGTACTTTATATATATGTTGTTATGTTATCTTTCTCTGTTTATATGTAAAAAATGTATAAATAATTTAAACATAAAATAAATAATAAATAAAAAAATTAGCTGTTGGAGGTCAAGTCGTCGCCTAAAGTCATAGTGATCTGAGAAAGTTTGACCAAGTATGACCATTCATACCTGCCAAAAATCGCAGCCATATCAGGGACAAAGCCATAAAGGACAGAGGTTTCATGACATTGCTTTACCCCAAATGATTGAGCTCCAGCCTAGCCAGTAGAGATACTGGACATTTTGAGCTTATGTATTCATGTTTTGAGTATATTATAGTTTAAAAACAATGCATCTTGTGCACATAGGTGGCAGTCATAGTGGGACACCTCAAATGTACAAATTCAGAAAAGATGTGTTTCAAATATTTCTCTAACATCTCCTATGCATCTTAACATCTTTCAATGGGAAATGTGTAATGTGCATAAAGTGATGTCATAAATAGGAGACACGATGGACATATTTAAGACACATTTTTCTCTTAAATCATGTATTTACTTGCAATTCTGAGTCTTTTCCATATAAATGTGTATGAATTATTTATGTTTAATGTATTTGTAAAAGCCTCTTGATTTTATTAAAAATAAAAAATAAAAACTCATAACATCCCCAGGATTCCTATCATGCTCCATCAGCCTAGTCTGCCTTAGTCTTCTAATATATTTCAAGTGGAGAAAGTCAGCAGGTTACTGTTGAGAGGGTGGAAAATGAAATAGAAGGCCAGACTAGTTAAAAAGGCAGTCTGGTACATGTAAGAAGAGGACAATATGGATTATACCATTATGTTAATGAATCAATAATTAGAGGGTCTACCCAACATAGCCCAATCTGACCTGAAATGAATTTTCATTGGGCAAGTTAGCCGAATATCAGAAATCTCCAAAATCCTGCTACTCAATGTCCTTGAATTCAGGTCCAAAATTGACTGTTCAGGTCATTCAGAAACTGAACCTTCAGTAACATTTGGAATTGGACATTTTCGCTATGAAAACTATAGATTTTCGGCTACCCTCGAACATGCTTCGAACTAGGCAAACAAATATAAAATTTGCACAAATCAAGTCTCCGTATTTTAGTTGGATAACTTACTGGAAAAGCTTAGAAGAATTAAAGTAAACATATTTAAACAAAAAAAAGTATATACAATAGTAATATATTAATGTTAATGTATTGTAATAGTTTAGTTAAATTAGAATATGCATTTTTCAATTTAAAGAAATATATATTTTATGTTCATTTACTTTATTTTTATGTCGTTTATGTATTATTCGTTATGTTTGTTTAATAATTTTCATTTTGGGAGGACTTAACTGTGGGAGAAATTTATAATAGTCAAAGTCCTCTCCATAGAAGTCTATGAGACTTGGAATCAGAGATATGCCACAAGCCTCGATAAAATAAAATAATATTTCCCAATGAATTGCACCTACCCATAGCCCAGGGAGCAAAATAATAATTTTTGGGGTAGCTATAACATCCCCAGAGCCCTAGCATTATATTAACAATGAAATATGGAATAATGGAGTTTTATGGCAATTGCCGTTATTCCCTTAGCGCTGGAGTGTCCAAGTTTTTTTGGTGGGCCACTTCACCAAAAATGTATGTGAGCATGGGCTGCATTTATTTATTATGTATATATTTATATACTGTGTGTGTGTGTGTGTGTGTAATTTATATATATATATATATATATATATATATATATATATATATATATATATATATATGGTAATGTGCAGCCTGTGAGTGTATCACAGACTCCACAGCAATAAAAAACACTTCATTAAATACACACATTCACACAAATACATGCATACAGCCACATCACATGTACACAAACACATATATACACAAATACACACACATACAAAAATACAGACAGTCACACTAACACACAGTCACACTGACACTCATATACACACCGAGTCACACTGACACATACACAATTAGACACAGTCACACTGACACACACACATACTTGCATACAGTCACAATTGCACACAGTACCTGCCCAACCCCACATTTTTTCTTTGTTTTTGAACGGGGCTGAGATCTTCAGACCCCTCCTCACACTTACACACACTTACATACAGATGCTCACGCACATACAGTTACACTGACACACACACTCACATACAGTTACACACACACACACACTCACATACAGTTACACTGACACACTCTTACATACATATCCATACTTACATACAGTTACACTGACACACTTACATACAGATCCACACTTATATACAGTTGCATTGACACACACTTACATAGAGATCCACACTTACATACAGTTACACTGACACACACACTTTCATACAGTCACTCTTGCATACACACAGTACCTGCCCAACCACAACGTTTTTCTTTTTTTGATCGGGACTAAGATCTTCAGACCCCTCCTTTGCTTTGCTGTACATGCTGCTGGTGAGCCTCTCCCCTCCCTCTGAGCCTGGTCCTGACCTCACTCACAGGGTAGAGGAGGGTGTGTGTGGCCAGGACTGAGGAGCTATGTGCAGGGAACTTTGTTCCCTGACACTCCTTCCGCACAGGCCAACAGTTGGAGGTGTGGCTACAAGTGGGCCGCAACTCACTGCCAAGCTGGCCGCACGTTGGACGCCCCTGCCTTGGCACATGGTATTTTTGCAGTCCCTGCTGAATTGTGTGTTATTCCTTCAGGAATAATGTGTGGTATTTAAACTTTAACTTTTGCCAGCCTTAATGGCCAGCATTGCATTTACCCATTTAGTCCTTATATTGAATATTTTGTTTGCCTACATTCTATAGTTTTCCATATAGATATACTCTTTTCAAGAAGAATCCTGTATGCTGCTTATGATTTAGTTTTGCTTATAACATATGCTAGTCAATATTAGATCTGGTGCTATTTACTGTACTAGAACTCAGAAGTAAACAGTAAAAAACAGGCATTAAAAGCTGATCTGGAAAACTTCTCCAACTTGCTGACCTGTCTAGCTGGAGTATTAAAGTAGGTAGCTCAGTATTCGTGAATAGTCAACAGCATGTGTCTGGCAATTTAAATAGTACCGCTGTTATAATATGTTTCAAACTTATATTCCCCATCTAGGAATGTTTTCTGTATTAATGTACGATTTCTGCTGATTTGTTGCATGAATGATAGTTAGATTTTGGTTAATTCCCATTCATGCCTGTAAGTTGTTTGCCATTTACGGGAAAAAAGGCCAGACAGCCATGGTGCTTTCTGTCATGCCATAACACAGTCACCCTACTTTCCAACAGGCTTCCATGCTGAATGTATAGATGTGCAAGGCTAAGCACTAACATTGCTCATGGAGGATTTTTGCTGGACTGTGACATCAGGCACTGACTATTTACAAGGCCCTAGGATTATGAGCAATGCATGTCGTGAAAGCTTATACCTGTGGAAAGTGTCAATCTTACATTAATAAAAATAGACAGACGACTTCCCATGCCAACATTTCCAAATTTTTGCAGCAATGGAAATTAATAGTTCAAATATGAATTTATATAAAGGATCATTATTCCTAACTAAGAGTTGAAATCTTGTTTACAGGCCAAAAGTATTTCATTTTATTTTAATGTTCTTGCAGCTAAATACATGTAATAGTTTGTCCTGTGCTCAAACATGAATGGCTAATTCACTCCTTGAAAAAACATGGTTACAGCCTTCCCTGGTGCAGTGACCACTCTTTTAAAGCAGCTCATTCCTTGGCCTCCATCAACGTGAAGACATCTATTTCTAGTTTTCTGATGCATCAATAATCTTCTAGAACCCAATCCTGACAAAGGACAACCTATAAATATAGCTGCATTCTTGTTCCTTCGCTTTTTTTTATTTTCTTCACAGTCTTGCTGATACACGCCTCTGAAAGCTGGGGATGGGAGACCATCAGAGACAGTTTTTTTGCAGACAATGCTGCTTTGGCCACTCACATAGAAACCTACCTATAGCATCCGATGTACTGCTTTTCTAAAGCTTGTTAGGGGTTCAGGTTGACAATCACTCTCAAGAAGACAAATATTATGGCCCAGAATGCAAAATCCTCAAGTATTGTCATCATTATGTACTAGAGGTGATCAATTAGTTCATGGACAATGTCTCACTAGACTCGAAGATCAACCAGAGAATTGCCAAGGCATCAACAACTTTGGTCAGGCTATCTAAGAGAGTGTGGAACAACAGTATGCTGACCATCAAAACAAATTCACTGTCTATGTCTCTGTTTGTGCATAACATTGGCACTAGGAAGCTGTCTGGGCACAAAGTTGGTGCTGTGAAGGTGTTTGGGTACAAAGATGGCACAAAGAAGGAGTTGGGGACAAATTAGGCACTGGGAGGGTGTTTGGGCACAAACATTGCACTAAGAAAGTGTTGAGGACATATATGGGCCTGGGAAGATTTTTGGGGACACTGATAGCACGGAGAAGGTGTTGAGGGACAAATATGGCTTTAAGAAGGTGTTGGTGGCAAATATGACACAGAGTGGGAAGTGTTTGGAGACAAACATAGCACCAGAAAGGTGTTTGGGGACAAAATGTCAGTGGGAAGGTGTTTGGGCACAACAACGATGTTGTTGAAGGAAAAATAAGGCACTGGGAAGGTATCTGAAGACAACGATGTTGGTTTCAAAACATTAAGAGGTGTGGTCTGAATATAAAGGCATGGTGAAACTGAAGATTAGGTGATGCATGAGTTTAGCCTGGCCTAGGGCAGCACAACTCTAAGTACACCACTGCTAAGATGGCTAGGTCATGTAAGTCACATGAACAATGGGTCAATCCCCAAAGACTTGTTAAACACTGAGTTTGCCTCTGGAAACAACTATAGGACGGTCCCAGATTTTCTTCAAATACATCTGTAAGAGGGACATGAAAATTCTACAAAAAACATGAACACCTGGGAAGAGCTTGCCCAGGACAGATCCAGATAGAGACACTCTCTAGCTACTGGTGAAGACAGGCTGCAACAGCTTGCTCATACACAATGTGCACAAACTAAAAAGAAAACAGTAACCAGCTGCCACCCAGTAACAGCTGCCACCACCAAATGCGGTACAATTTAAGAAACATGGACACATATCCATAGTCTCCAGAGAATAATTACATACAAAATGACATATTTTGACACTAGCTAGTGTAGTACAAAACCTTCATTTCTGTGCCCAAGCTTTTCCAAGTTGAGCATCTCAGCAGAGAGGCTATGAAAGTTAGTGACGATTTAGCTCAATACCAACTCGGTGAAGGTGATAGCTTCTTAGATTTTTACTGGATTTATCAAAGGAGGAGCCAAGTCCACTCAAGGTGTTTTCGAGTTTCAACCTACCCTACCCAACCTTAATTTCGAAAACAGAGGGTGAAAAAAAAAAAAGCTTTAAAAAAGCCACAGGTCTAAAGATGCTATGTGGCTCCTCTGCTGGTGTTAGCCAAGTCTCATATAAAATCATTTGTGCTTTCTTTAAAATGGTAGAAATGGTTTTTAAAGGGGCTCTGTCATCCAAATCCTGTTTACTATATAATCACATTTAACCATTATTTGTTATTTAAAACTTAACTAGGAATGTTAGCATGTATATTTTCCCCATTTATTTCCCCCATTTATTTTACAGCTTAAATCTCATGTGGTTGAAATTGTAAAGCATCTTCCTATGATTATCATATTTGCAGAGCACACAGGTAAAATGCAATGCACTGGTGGATCAGTGTGTAACCCTAACCCTCTTCATTGGGATAAATAACGCATTGTATGGGATGAGTTTCTAAAATGGCTTTACGATCTAAGCACAAATTTTACCAAATTCAATGTTCTACTTGGAACAGCTGTTCAGTGCGTAGAGGATAGGGTAAATTTCTGCATCTTGTATGTATTTGTGTGTAAATTCACAATAGTGAGATCACCCTCCATGTGTAAACTGGAGCAAAACATACTACCCAGTAATGACACAGCTTCCTAAAAAGTACTCCTCTAGTACTCGCCAACAGATATGAAAAAAACAAGGGAGTGCAGTCAGAGAAAAAAACAATATATCATAGCAGAATACAGTATGGTGTAACAGGAGGTGTTGATGGAGTATGAATGCACTCACAAACGATCTTCATATAAAATGCCCATCAACAGATTAAAATGCTCCTCACATTCATGACTGGATAAATCTTCTTTAATACATCTATAAAAAACAAGTAAAAAGCCAATGGCGCAGCATCCGTATAAAGTGCAAGTCAGGGTAAATGGCGACACTTACAGATTCACAAGCACATATGGGATGTGCAAACAGGCTCAAACAATGCGGGTGAGTCAGCATGGATGTCCCACTCTTACAACTCCGAGGCAGATGTCGTAATCAATGGAATATAAACTTTCAGCGCGTTTTGCTGGTAATATCCAGTTTCCACAGAAGAAAATAAAGTGTCCAAGTGCTTCCAAAAATAATAGCAGCAATATCCTTCCATTATTTGGTGGGTTTTTTATATTACCCAGGACACCCATCAATATCTGGTAAATCTGGTCAATATCTGGTAAAAAAGAGTAGTTTCCAGTTATTTGATACCAAAAAAGTCATAACATACATAAATACATAAGAAACGTGAAAAACAAGCATACATATTAATAGTCATGAACACAGAGGGTGAACAAAAATAATCATGGTAGTGTAAGGTGAAAGAGGCTGCCATAAAAGAAAATGGACCCAGAAATCAATTCAAAATTTAATATCATGGGCTCCGGAAACGTGGCCGGTGTAAGGAGGATGGTGCTGAAGGGCCAATTACGCTACTCGTCATTATGAGGAGGAGGGAGGGGCGCGAAGCCCATCCGCCCATTCCATCACGCGTTCTGATGGTAGTAGCAACTCGTGGGCGGGCAGATGAAACGTCAAAGCCCCACCTCCCCATGGATAGCATCCAGAGAGGGGGGTGGACCAAGCACCAAACAAGGGTGTTCAGACTGTGCCCCCCCCCCCCCCCCATCATGAGAGACATGCTATCATGCCAGACAACATAAACACCATAAACAGTGGATAGTTGTAAAATCAACAGCAGTGGAATGTTATAGCACCAGGGAATATTTCCTCAATATTGTGACTAAGACAAGATCGAACAGAAAAAATAATAAAGCATATTAACATGCACATACAATGAAAATATACAATCAGACGCTATATCAATACTGAAATTTCCATGGGGTTTTGTTGAAAAAATGGAGAGGGGATTCCAGAGGACTGCAAAAAAAAAATAAAAATAAATAAATAAATAAATAAATATATATATATATATATATATATATATATATATATATATATATATATAAAAATGGAATGTAAATTGCAGTAAAATATTATGTCTTTGTAGCGGATACCATACCAACCACCGCGGGGTCATAGATGGTTTTTAAAAAAAAATCATAGAAGGTTTTAATAAAAATCCAGTATATCGAAATCTGAAGTCAATCCCCCTTTTTCATGAGTTTTCATCTTATAAAACTACTCAGTTTCTCTCCTGGCTAAATAAACTGTGGAATTCCCCCACCCCCCTCCCCTCCAGTGGGGATTTACTATATCTATTCCTTTTATCTGTGTGTGTTAAATCTGAAAATCTCAAATTAAAGTAAATAAGTAAGAAAATTGAGAAAGACAATGTAGACTTTTAAAATAATAATTTTTCACCACTAAATTCACACAGAAAACAGGGTACAAAGTGCATACACTGAGAAGGAACTTAACATATATATATATATATATATATATATATATATATATATATATATATATATTGCACACATATTTAAAAGGTCTATCTATTCTGTGACTCACTAGCTCAGAAAGCTCATGATAGAAATACAAATATTTTGACAGAAAAACTTATGCGCGATATATATGCTCGACTTTTTTCAGGTTAATGACATCTGGTGGAGATCCAATAAACACTCAGAGAGAATAACAACTTCCCTTTTTCCTCTTTGTTAAATTACTGGTTGATTTCATACCCATTGTATTCTCCTAAATTTTCCATGTTGACTTAAGATAGGTGCAAGCTGGCAAATAACTCAGGCCAAGACTACCACTTTTTTCCATTCACCCTGAGTATGTCACAGAGCAACTCCTAATGCAGACATACGCCCTGAGTATACAGTTAGGGATAGGTTCTAGTGCGTCGGACAAGGGAGCATTAACCTTTTTATTACCAGAAGGGTAAGCAACATTACATTCCTTTCCAGTTCTCAAACAGTTACAGTTAGTTGTTTTCTCAATCTTTTTTCATGACCTTTTTTTGTTGTCAGAATAACCATGTGCCATTTGTTAGCATAATGTAAACCCGTGGAGAAGTTAGACTTGTATTATACAGCCCCCTGATCAGCCTGACAGAAGCATGATCATCTATTTATAGCTTGGTAATTTAAAGTGTTTCTGTAATACTATGTATACTTTTACGTAATGAATATAAAAGCCCTGTTTACCCAAAGGCAATGCAAGATTACTTAACATAAAATTATTTTGTCAGGAGATAAAATGGCATTGATTACAGTATCATTCATTTATCTTGCTGATGAAAAATAAGAAACAATCACATATTAGAGAACCATTTCATAATTCAAGTGGAGCACAAGAACTGAGAGCTTTCAAATTTATTTACTGATTTAATTTTAATAATTAATCATCTTTCTACAATCTCTGGATTGCTATACTGGACTTATTTCAAATTTCAAACATGCACCTTCATGGATCTGGCACCATTTTGTAATTAGAAAATTAAGTTTTAGCCTAATTAAAACCCGAGGATGGGACCTAGCTACTTGGTCTTGAAAGTTTGCAATCAAACTTTCAGTTTGCCAATAAATAATATAACTTTAACTCTACTTTTTTCATGTTTTTTAACATCCAATACACTACTACTGTTTTAAATAATTCAAGTAGTAACCTAGGTAAACTGTGAAGAAAATATGTATCTAACCAGTGTGTATCCATCATGGCTCCCAAGTAGCAAGACATCGCTTAAAGGGGCAACTACAAAATTTCTAGATGTTATTCAAAAGACTCCGCTTTTAATTATAGACATGACATTATAATCAAATAGTAAGTATTCCCGATCCTTCCAAGTGCACATGCACTCTCCACACCAACATGCGTTTCGCATCCAAAATAGCAATGAGGCTTCTTTCGGGCTCTGCCTTGTAAACCCAGTTGGAGCTGTTCACTAAAAATGAGTAGAGGTGAGATGAACATTTCTTAAATATTTCACAATGCATTATGCAGGGCCAACTGAGTTTTTATAGCCTAATAAACTCACTAGATTTGTCCCTGCACAAGGCATAGTTAAGGTGGAAAGACAACATGTTCATCTCACCTCAACTTATCATAATAGCTTATGGTTGATTGGTGTATCTTCTGTTCCAGAGCTTGGGAACTTATTAACTAAATGGGAGGAAAAGCCCCCTTGGGCAGACCCTGATGAAACATTAAATTGATTCTCAAGGCTATCACTAGTACGCTTTGTGACGTAACATTGATTTTCCACTTTGTGACGTGTATGTTAAGATTTACAGTTCTGAAACACTTATACAATATACCGCTTTAAATTATATATCTGACGTTTATTTTGTGGGATGTTTATGAAGATGCCATTTAAGGAAAACCTACAGCTATAACTGCACGTCATAAAAGACTCAGGCCCCCAAAACCAAAATCCTATCTAAACATTTCTTTCATTAGAAACTCACCCCAAATGTAATAATGACCGCATCTTACTAATTCACATTATTGACAATAGAGGTTAATTAAGGTAAACCTGTTGCTTACTAACGAGGATTCATGAGCTTCCTTGTCCAGTGGGCAAAAATATGTTGATAATGATAAGTCTTATGTTATGTTATCCAGGAGAACATGGATGATTAGAGAGAGTGCAATTCTGGCAATCTAGGACCGTAAGCTGCAGCTCATTTATAATCCACAAGCAATATGATTCGCTGACATCTACAGGTCAGCTTATGATGGTGACACAGGGGGAGGGCTTGCAACTGTTGACCTGAGGGGCAAAAACACTTAGTGCCACCTCATCAGGCCACCTGAAATAATCAGAGATAGACACACACACGTGCAAGACAGATTTGCTGACAGATAATGCATAGAGACTGATAAGTGGACAAGATAATGGGATAGAAACATCATAAGTGTTAACAATAGAGGCATTTAAAAGTGAAAAGTGGTGCAACCCTAGCTTATTGAGAGATTAGAAAGCAGCAGAGGAGGCAACTGCCCCCCAACCTTTGTTGCCAGCTCTCCCCTGGTGACAAAGTGAGTTACTCTTTCTCTCCCTGTAGTCAAAACAGATCCTTCCTACATCAGTGTTCCCTCCCGGGAATTCTTGAACTGTGGTAAGAGGAATGTAAACTCCCGGAAACTCCAAGACTTAAACACTTTTTTACAGTCCTTTTATAATAAAAAATTTAAACAAGTGTTATTACCCCCAACTTGTAAACTTCTTTGGTGTACCCTCTGCAGAAATATTACAGACACAACTTGTAGTCATGAAAAAGAAACATAAAAAGGAGAAAGCACTCCAGAAACACAAAACTAATTACTGGGCAATTACTTAAATAATTACTTAAATATCTTTTGCCACCCACAGATATAAAGTAGGTAAAATCTCTTTTAATATTAATATACAAATGGTAAAACCAATACCACGATAGACTAACATACATCAACCACAATTCTGCTAATGTAACTGACATAAGAGGAAGAATATTTCCAATATAGTATAATATATATATATATATATTGTACTGTCCTTTCTCTGTGAGTTTTTGCTCTCCCACCCCCCCTTATTCTCTCCATAAGTAACAGGGTATGCCCACGGCGGTATGTGTCTTCCTCTCCCAGAGGCCTTCTGAGTGCTCTGATGTTATTCCTAGAATCTGTTGGAGCCACTCTCATAGCTTAGGTGTCACTATCACTACTGAGACAACTTTGGGCTGCCCTTCCCGCATCCTTTCTAGTTCCTATTTCAGGTTCTGGTACTTCTGCAGTTTCTTATACTCCCTCCTCCTGATGTTGCAGCCACGTTTCACCCCTATATCTATCACCAATGGTTTCTTCTGGTTGTTGTGTACTTCCACAGTGTCAGGTTGATTGTCCAGAATCTGTTTGTCCATCTAGATCTTGAAGTTCCATAGGATCATAGCCTTGTTATTCTTCATGACCTTCTGTGGAATCTCTCATCAGGACTTGGGAGGGTTTAGACCATATGTTGTTCAGATGTTCCTGTACACAATGCCAGCTACTTGGTTGTGTCATTCAATGTAGGCTGTTTCTGTGAGCATCTTACACCCTGCACTATGTGTTGGACTTTCTCAAAATCCTCTCTACAAACTCTGCTCCTTGGTTCCTGTCTGGTGTGTTATGGATGATGCTCAGTGCTTGTTCCTGTCATGCTATTATCAGTGCCTCAGTGTTGTCTTTGAGTCCAGCCCTCTCCAACCACTGGTAGGTTTTCCTCAATGTCCGCCACCTTGGCTATGTGTCAATTTTACATACCAAGCAGGGTCTTGGCTTTCCATTTGACCTTCCTTCAATGCCTGCTGATGATTCAGGCATTTTCTAAGCAGCTCATCTTTGGGTGACATCTTACAGATGTATTCCCATATGCTCTGGGTTTCATCCAGGATGGTAGCTCTAATATTCCCCAACCTCACACACCCTCTTTCTGGCTGGTATACAGTACCTGCGTGTTGGACTTTGGCGTGAAAACTCCAGTACATTGTGGGGAGCATTCGGGTCTTCACAGTGGCAGTCACTAGGTCTTCCTTTGGCCAACTCACAATACCAGCAGGGTATCTAATGACTAACAGGGCATATGTGTTGATCACATGGATCTTGTTCTTCCCATTGAGCTGGCTCTTGGAACCGATATTCGATAACAAACCATATTTACCTCACACTTTGCCTAGTTTGTTTAAACCTGTTCTGACATCATTTGCCTCTTTTTCCCTAACCCTTTACTTGTTTGTGTAATTCTTGTACGGTTTGTTCCCCACTTTTATTTTTATGGTGAGGCAACTGCTACAACTACAGTATGTTTTCTTGCACATGCCTTTGGTGATCTTTATTTTATTGTTATTTTCTGCTCTTTTCATATCTAATTATTTGCACTTGATTATTTATTATATCAAAATATTTAGCCAAAAATATAGATAGAGGGTTAAAAAAAAAAAAATCACATGCCACAATAAGGTTACCATGCCCTCATGAGGACAAATTAAAGTTCAATGAAACTGGTAATAATTGGATGACTGGAAGTCAAAAATATACATGATTTCCATTATTCTAAGCCAGACTAATAATTGAAGTTTTAGTTCAAAAACGGCTAGAGATCTACCATTGTGATTGCCCATGTCCTTGTGGAATAAAATGCACAAATGCAAATTACCCATTGTTGTTTCTTTGTAGTCCCACTTCAGTTATAATACATGTTTGAAATTTCAAATTTTGAAAAGTACAGAAAACGAGCAACAAATCAGGAATAAGGGCGGAATATTGGTGAACATTACAGTACCTTACAGAACTCCAAGGGGAGTAGATTTTTTATCAAACATATCTTGGAACTGCTAAAATGTTTAATAAAATGTAACGATGGAAACTGTTTTTATGCTCTGTTGATTAGAGTTTGTAGATAGCAGGTTCTTTTTTATACCATATTTTGTTAATATAACAATAATCTTTTTATTAGCTATAATTGGGGTTTAATAAAGACACAGAGAAATGCTGGATTATAATGGCCACATTGTTTATGAAACAACTGCAGCTATTTTATTGTATATTTATCATGCTAAGAAATGTATTCCTTAACTTTACAATATGTACTGATATAGGTTGGTAGCCATCCAGCAAAATCAATATTATACCTAACATCCTAGTCAAGGATGTCACAATACTACCCTCCAGGGTGCAGATCCATGAAGAGACTTATCTACTTCCCTAGTGCCACACAAGTTAGCAGTACCTTGGAAAGCAAACTCTTGCATTGATGTCAGACCACAAGGCACCACTTATCCACAGCCACTTAAATAGAACAAAGGGGCAGTGGTGTATCTTGGTTTTGTGCTACCCTAGGCAGACAAAATTCGGGCACCCCACCCATGTTGCACACTTATGACATGCCCCATCACCTATGTTACACACCCACGACATGCTTCATCAACCCATTACATGACCCATCACCCTCATTGCACACACACTAAATGCCCCATTACCCTCATTACATGCCACAATCACCCTCATTTCATACCCCCACCACGTCCATTACATGCCCCCATCACCCCAATTAACTGGAAGGAGCTAAAGCTTGCTGAATGGTGGGGGAGGGAGCAAAAATGTTTCACGCACCAAAAGTGTGGTTTAACACCCTCTGGCAATGTGCCGCCCTAGGAGAGTGCCTTGTTTGCCTTGTGGAAGATACACTACTGCAAAGGGGAGGAAGTAAAACAATTATTTGTGGTAAATTATCCAAAGATGGCTGGCACTTTTCTAGTGCTTACTTTTATAGTATAGTGTGACCTCCCGTACATGCTACTTCCTCTCGTGTGCCGCTCAATACTGTAGCCAAAATGTAAAGAACCCAAATATGTATTCTGTATATTAATGCCTTTTTTATACTTAGTAAGCAGTCCCCCATGATACTGATGATTCTTATTTAGTCTCACATAACCCAAACCCTGTACACTGTATGCCATTATGGTTTCATACTCCATAAAACAGCCATGGTAGGATTGCTTACTACAACAGATTTTCTAAACTTACTTAGCGCTTAGGGCTTATGTAGCCCTTTCATCAATGCTTAATTCCAGGGCTCTTCTTTACCGTAAACAGCGGTATATATAGTATTCAACAGTGCTGATCCCAAACAGTCTTACATGTTATAGAAATATAGGGTAGGCTTTTGAAAGCAACACATTCTAGTGTTTTTGTACAGCACTAGGTGCACATTATCAACAGACAATTGCAATCTTCAAGAATTCTTATTTAACACTTTGTAGACCCAGATTAGCAAACCTAACGTTAAAACAGAACGTAAGACGCGGGGGCCTATGTTTTCCAGATTTATTTAAATTGGCTGACCTGTCCTTGTTTTCTCATTACCTGGCCTGGCAGCATGCTAATGATGTACCTGCAGTCTGGTTTCAAATTGAGAGGAGAGATTTGAATGGACATAATCCCGATCTTTTTTTTTCTGGTTAGACCAGGCCTCCTTTAAAAAAATGGCAATTTCAAATCCAATAATAAAAGATGTATGTAAAGCTATGTATAAGTTTACATTTTTTTTTGCAATAGCCCAAGGGATTTCCTGTTTGGCCCCTCCTGCAATTTTTTCCCTATATGTTAGTGATCTCGATCTAAAGAACTGGCTTCGTAATGGTATCACAAAGGTGGGGGATATGTTTCAGGGGACCCAGATGCTCACGTTTGCCAATCTTCAGTTAAAATATAGCGTACTAATCAATGAGCTGTTTATTTATTACAGACTTAAGAGTTGTTTAACTTCCAATCAAATGGCAGACCAAACTGAGCTAGATATCCTGGTAAACTCAATCAATAAATATCATAATATCACAAAATTACAGATTTTAATGGATGCTCTTCCTGATCCCTCTAGATGTAATGCCATCACTAGGTGGGAAACGGATCTTAACATAACATTCTCCAATGAACAATGGTATGAAGCTGCTCCTCGAACTAGGAACTCTGTAAAAGGGTTCAGCTTGGTTGAACTCTTTTTCAAAATTGCATTCTGTTGGTATTTGGTCCCCTTGAAGATAAGTAAAATTTACCCGGATGGCTTCAATTTGTGTTGGCGCTGTGAACATACATTTGATGGGGGAGTAACTTGCTTAAACCAATTAAAGATAAATTCACTCAAACCTTTGGAACTATTTTCCATGGGGACTACCTCTTGACTCCACAAGCTTTCTTGCACCATTTAGATTTGAAGCTCCCTTAATCAGCTAACCAATCTCTTGCCATTCATATCTTGCTGACATGTAAACTACTAAAGGCAAGACTATAGAGGAGCAAAGAAATTCCATCCTGGGAGATTAACTTTGAAATGGAAGCTGAAAGTCTTACTTATGAAGGGGACAGAACATCACCAAAGTTCATAGAAATTTGGTCCCCCTGGTACACTTCTGAATTCGGAGATTCCTGAGACTCTAAGTCATTCCCTTTCTGACTGCTATAAAGATATCAACGATTTCGCTGAGATTTCATCCTGAGCTATATGACTCTACCATCCCATCCTGCCTGAGAATATGATGCCCTATTTCCTATGTATTGTTGTTTATTTTGTGTGTCTGTAAACAGCTTTTAATGTCCATTTCCCCTCAGGGAAATCTCTTTACTACATATATACAGATTTTCTCTAACAACATTGCTAAATATTTCTGTGATTCTCTTTATCTGTAATATTTTAAACGCACATAATGCTGTTTTCCCTTTATATGTCTAATTTAATTTTTTTGTATAATAAAGAAATATACATTTAAAAAAAAAAGAATTCTTATTTAACACTTTGTAGAATCTTTGACATACAGTACATGTGATGATATCCGCAACCATCCTACACTAATAATTGTTCAGGGTGCATACTCTCATTGCTGTCAGATATCAGTTGCCGAACAGTCACTGTGAAATGCAGTTTGTTATGCCTAGTGGACATATGGTTCCAAACATTTAAGATTAGATCAGCAACGAATATAATAACCTTGTTTTATAATGCTTAAAGTATATTACTTATTTAGACTCACTTGTTTTAAGGCTATAAACTCATTTGCAAAAGTGATTTATCTTGTATCGAACAATGACTTCTCCTTTTTACATATTGCTTAGTTTAAATTAAAACTGCTCTTTAACAAAAGAGCTTCTCATATTTTTTTTTTACCAGTGATGTCACATATTGGAAAATACACAGAGGAGCAGAATATAAAAATCCTGTTCATTCACGTCCACAGCACAAAAAATCCACAGTACAAAATAGTCCCACCAATGCGTATAGAGAAGTTAATAGCTGATTAAATAGGGAGCTACTGCTATGTACTTTTGTACGGGGTTGCCCATGCCGAATAATGCAGTTTGGCTGTGAGATTACAGAGACTAATCCCTCCCACCTCTATCTTCTGCCTGTATGAGTCACTCTATATTCAGAACGATGCTTGTGAGAGAGAGCTGCAGTAACAGTAGAGCACAGCACTCCTTCTGGGCACAGAGACAAGACCATTGCTGGATATGCTGTTCTTTTAGAGGAGACTGTAAAGAGGAACTGTGAATTCTTAAAAAAAAAAAAAAAAAAAAAAAAGAGGGATTAGAACTGCCATCACTCTAATCTTGCCACCTGCCTTCACACTTTATGTTAAGGTAAGAACTTTCTAAAGGTGCTCAGTTTATTTTATGCCATCTGTAAAACAAATTGTCTTGAATAAATAATTGGGCTATGATGTGTTTTAATTGGTAAATAAAAATATTTCAGATTTTAGATTGTTTACCTTTAATAGTTTATTGATTCCGTGAAAATAGCCTTCTCTCCTATTACTAGTATAAACCAACTTATGCAGCCCTTCTTGCATTTTACATGCAAGTTCTTAATAACGAATAATTATTATCGTCTTTTTCCAATCGTAATTGGATCCAAATTGAGGAACAGGTCACATCACTTTTACTAAGAACAAGCATTATGATCACTTGTTTTGTAACAATTTACATACTGAGTATTGGAGGATTGTTTTTTGGATTAAATAGGCAATATGTTGTGGAAGGTACACTCAGTGCTACACAAGCATGGATCTTAATTCTTGTCTACAGCACATAGCCTATCTATTTCATTCCATTAAACACAAACATTAGAAGCGAGTATACTATTTGTTCAATTCTGTTTAATGGATTGTGACATTATCAGCAGTGTAGCAATGCAAACAGGCTTAATCTTTAAGATACAGTGACGTTGTGAAATGTCTACAAATTATTAATTTATTAATGTGATTTTTAAAAGTGCATGTCTTCCAGGCTTTAAAGTATCGTAGAAAGCTCTTGTCATTTTTGCCAAAAACGATCATCAGTAAGGTCATTGTATTAACCTCCAGCAATAAGACACAAAAGAATAGAGGAAATGAAGTTGAAAAAAGAATGGCAAGAGACATTTCAAATTGCATATACAATTGTAATCCTGTTACATAGGTAATATGTAGTCATCAGGGCTATGCATATGTGCAGCCAGGTGTGAAACAGGTTTCTAGAGACCAGTTTAAATGTGGAATGGGTTTAAATATAGCAAAGCTTTCTGAATTCTATTTCTCTTGAGTCAGTGTTGAGGTGGATTGTCAGGACCTACAGTATGTCCCAAGTATTGTTGTTGTTTTGAATCTCAAATGCTCTTGTTTTTCTTTCCTACTCTTATGTTCCTCTTTTGTAACAGCTCAGTCTAAATGACTGTGTAAAGGTGTCATAGAACTTTCCAGCGGTGAAACCCTTGATAATGCGTGCTTTTACTGCCACAAATATGTACAAATGAATGCATGTATAATATGCTAGTCTAATTGTAACAGGCTTAAACATGTCAATAGCCATCACTAGTCAATAAAAAGTCAACTAAAAATCGCAATAATGTCAACAGCATGGCCATCGCACCAAGTACTTCCCTTAAAACAAGTTTTCCTTTTTAGATGTTTGAAATGGTTAGGCCGCTAAATGATGTACTCTGCTCAAACTACAGCTTCTTCTTATGGGCTAGCTTAGAAACAAGTTGATTATTTAATAACTTTGGGGGATGTATATAAAAGGAGCACAGAGCACTATACCCATGTGTATATAAAAAGAGAATTCCCAACGAAAGTCAGGCGTCTACACTGTGATTAGTGCGCTCCTGAACTTGCGCTGATACTTTGAGGGCCTGTGCAAGTCATGTATAGAGAATTAGATGCTTACATAAAAAATATACATTTTAACATATTAACATTTAAATTCAGTATACTTAAATAGTACGGTACTTCAATATAAATCATAATAATTTACAAAACATACAACTTACATAATCATTTACAAATTGTAACCTACTGACTACAAATTACCACAATTTGCAATTATTTATTTTCCAATTTGTATCCCAGGAGCCCCTTTCATCATATGTTATTCTCATGTTTCTACTACAGAAATATCCTGATATTTATAAAAAGCAAAAAACTGCAATATATAGGCACCATAAAGATTACAAACCTCCCAAAGACTAGAGCTGCCACCTCCCATAAACCTCCACAATTTCTTCAAGGCAGGCAAAAAAAAAAAAAAAAACAGAGAGAGGCTCTCCCAGGATGAAAAATGTATTAATCAGCAAAAGTAATAAAGTGCAAAAATATAAAAATTGCATGGCAGGTAGGAGAATTAGTACATCAGCTGCCTCACACATTTTGCTTTCAGTCCTCCAATTTCTGGCAACAACTAGTTTCATAGCAAGCAATATATGAATAGCCAGATGTTTTTTATTGCAGGGAAGATCATGGACATCAAAATGCAACAAAGCACACAGAGAGGCTTTCAGCCTCGGATTCAACAAGTCTGCAGGAAAAATAAATATTTTCTTACAGCTATTACGTAGATTCTCATAAGACCACAAAACATGGAACCTACTGCGCATTAGTCTTTTACATCTCCAACAGGTTTCAGTTATGTTGTTATCTATTTTATGGAATTTTTGCGGCATGCTGTACCATCTGTTTAGAATTTTTAGGCTGGTGAGATAGCTCAGTTGGTAAATCCATCCAAGGTTGATAAGTGAGTACCATCAATTGGGTAAAAACAACATCTATTATTCAACTGCAGATTAAAGGCACTATATAAATACTAGTTATGTATTGTTATTTTTTTGTAGGTTTAAACAGTGACAATAGCCATGCTTAACACCATGATTTGGATTCATACCTAAGATCTATTTCTTTTTCTCATTTACACCAGGCATTAAGATGACATATTTGATTCAAGGAATTAATATGTTATCTGTATCAAGTGTATCAAAAATCTTAATATGTTAGAGTCTCTTGTTGACAGAGATCCTCTGTTTTCGGAATAAGGAACTCCCTCGATAATATGGGAGAAGCGCTTTATTCAAAAATCCATAAAGTTTAATATTCAACAAATCCCTCTTTCTTTCCATTTTTTGAGATCTATATATCATAAATATATTTAACCCTTGGAAAAGGTGGCACACTCATCGATTATCAAAATAGCTAAAAGTACTATCTAATAATTGTTTTCACAACCTCTAAATTAACTCAACTCTACAGTACTCTTTGTATTGAGATATATCCAGCTCTGTTATAAAAAGATCTGTACAATCTTAAAAAGTAACTTTCATGGGTAGTGAACTTCATATCATTATTGCCCTTGTTTTAAATAAACAGAAAACAAACCTTTGCTGTACTGAAGGTGAAACATCTTTTCATCTAATCTAAATGGATGACATTGTACCATTTGTACAGCCTTCTTAATGAAAAGTGTGCTCAACTATAGTTGACCTTCAATTCATTTGTACGAGGCAGTCAAATTTATTTTTCGGTTTGACTTACCTTTCTTTGTAAATTGTGTTTATCCATGAAACAATTAATGATACTAACTATATTAATCATTGACAAACCTGGTTATTTTATGAAACATCAATTAATACAACCAATCACAGCTCAGTAAGGTTCCTTGGATATGCATCAGGCAATTGGCCTCCATTTTGATTTTGACAGAACAGGGACCAAAACAGGGCCCAAAAATATATTTATTTTAAGTATGTCCTAAGTATGACCATGTCCAGATTAAGTTTACACATTGAACAAATATATAAAAACAATACATACATTTTTGTAAGGTATGGAGAGCTCATACAGGGATATAGATTTATAAATATAAACTACATATCTACAGTAACAAGACATTTATTAAAAATAGAAAATGATTAACTGGAGTAGGATGGCAGCCTTTTTCACATATGCTACACCAGTAGAGTATGTAATAACATCTGTAACTCTATCCCACATATGATGATCTCTGAAACAGAACATTTTTTGATCCACTTCCTTGTTGTAATTTGGAATGCCTAGTAAGGTGCTGGATTTGAGTTTGTAGGATATGTGATGTGGTCATGTTGCTGAGATATGATGTGAACTTCCCAGCAATATGGTTATAAACTAAACAGTCTAGGTTGAGAGTGCACCAACAGGAGAGGATAAGCCAGTTTAGGTCTTTTGACATAAAAAAACCCACTAAAGGACAAACCAAATTGTACAACGTTTCCAATTTACCAATATTGGTTTGCGATGAAGATACAAAAACTACATCTTCATAATCTATGAACAGCATTATAATTTTCTGCACAGTATGTTCTAACAGGGTGGTCTAAGCAGGATTTTTCTTCTGTACAAGGCACCAATTCTTGGATACAGTTTAGATATTAGTTCAATATTTGATATCCATATATATCAATATGGATATCAAAGTTGAGGTTGTAGTCTAGCCAAGATATATGAATTGACCAGGTAATTTCAAGGCTTGATTTAGTCGTTATGTTAAATTGTGGATTCAACATGGACAACGTTTTTTCAGAATTTAAGAATAATTTATTCCAGGCAGCCCAGTGTTAAACTTTTGAAAATTGTTCCTGTAACACAGTTTTAACTTATGATTGGCTTGCTCATGTAAATTAACATGTGGACAGTCTGAGCATTGTATATAGTGTACAATCTGCAGAAAACGAATTAGCCAATAAGAGACATTTGTGTTTATTTGCATGTTTATTATTGGCTGAACACCATGCTCTTCTTTATAATGGCAGGTACAAAATCTAAGAAGATCTTGTGTGGCAAGAACAAAGCATTCCCCAAAATCTGAAAGGATTATTTTTGAGAAAGAGTATAAATTATATTTTAACAATGTTTTTTAGAATGCAAAATATATACATTAATGCAAGTGTTTACCTTTTAGATTTCTGATTAATCAAAACTAGTTGAGTAAACTTTAAATTATATATTCTCCTAATAAGATGATAAGATGGTGCTGGAATTTGGAGTATAAAAAATATAGAGCTCTTCCAATTTGTTGCCCCTGATCTGCAGAAAATCCCAGCACAAGGTTCTATCAGGTGAAGGCTTTTAGATGCTAGCACTAATCACATTGATACTGGTAAAAGATCTGTAGCACAACGAAGAGCAGTGAGAGATGAGTCTGCTGCCTTGGTTTTTTTTTTTCAACTCATGCAGGGAAAATAAAAAAAAAATCTGTTTCCAAGCCCGATATATAAAGCAAAACAGCTGGCTTTGTTATTTGATGTATGCTGTAGAATCAAAAGCAATTGGGCCAGGCACTTATTAAACAGGACTCACAGATTTTAAACAAAATAAAGGTTGTAGTCAAAGCAAATACATGATAAACATTTGTCATTTGAGAATATCTGTGAGATTGAAAGCAGGAATGAACTCAGAATGTAGTTTTAAACAGGCAGAAGCCACTTTCTACCTGATTACAATGACTTGTCAGTGATGCTCCTAGTGCACATGGTCAAAATAATATTTCTTTTTACACAGAAATCTAACTAAAGACTTCAGAGCTGCCCAGTCACATCATAAGTGCAGTTGTTGGTGTGTTAAAAGCCAAACAAACCCCTAGCTGGGCATCAATGCTGTTGTCCTTCAACAATTGGTCATGAGAGGAGCACACAAACATGTCACTGAGGACTCTCAGCTGACGTCTATGAAATGGCAGCTTGGAAGTCTTTAGTTAGACTTCTGAAGGAAGAGAAGTATTTTACAGCAGAATAATCCTACTGATATACATTTGCAAGTCTTTACTCACAGTAGAAGCTTACTGAACTCTTTCATCAGGCACAAGTTTTCTATCATTAGGAACTTAGGATGTCCCTTCTACCGGGCTCTGCTCCACATCTAAAAGCAAGTCTCAAACAGTGCATGCATTTTCAAGTTACCATACATATGATTGCATATAGTATATATTTATTATTTTATGTAAACACAGCATTAACTTTAGAAATAATTATTTCCAGTATTCACTAAAATGTATACATGCTCATCTTGGGACAGAGGCTTTAACATCCTTTTTTATACAGTAAGCTAGGGTATGTGAAGTGCAGTCATTAACCTGCTCACATGCAGCCAGCACATACTCTTACTTGTTCCCACAAAGGTATGTGGAAGTGCCAAACGAAAAAGGTCCTCTTGTAAAATAAGACTGAAAAATTGTTGCAATAAAACTATTATGCAATAGTATTGCTGTTAGTCAGATGGGATTAATAGTCATTTGTAGTCATACTTACAAAACTGCATGTATGCTACATTCGAAAACCTCCAGATGATGCAATTCAACAGATGTGGCAAAAGTAGCACCGTTAAATGGAATAGTGCCCAAGCCAGAGGCTCCACCTGTCCTCCCAAATATGAATGAAAACAGGTAGCTCAGCACTGTCAAAGTGAATAGGATTGTATTCCGAAACCACTGGCACCAAATAGGTCTTTTTCAAACCACTGTTACCTTAGCTTAGGCCTGGACTAAGATGATCTAATCTGCTTTCCATCCTTAACAATATGATGTGTTCTTGTTTTAACGACAGTTGCCCTTTAAATACAAGTCTATAATTTACTAAGCACAGTCATAATGTACAAATATCATACATAAATGTGGATAAAACCTCTTTGAGAGCATTTATGATGTTATGGCCACTGTCATTTTGTGGGCATTCTTGATTGGATCCAACCAAAGATGCAAGTTCACCCATGTTCACAATGGCAGCTGGCAAAATAGCTACTATCTATAGTCAAATCGGGTGACGGGCTCCAATAAAATGGTGCGGCTTATGAACAAAACACCTGGCACATCTTTGGTTATATCTGAACAAAAATGCTCACAGAACATTATAAACTCAGTCTTACTTATATTTATGTATTAAATATTCACATTATAACTATGCTCTTTCAAACAATACCAGTTTACTTTTTTTTAAACTACAGTAATCATTAAGGAGAGATGATTTTCACATGTTATTTGTATTAAATGCTGGTGGAAGAGACTAAAGAGGTCTCGAAAGCTTGCACTCTAAATCTATTCAGTTAGCCAAAAAAAGGTATTAACTTGACTGTACTTCAGTCCTGTCTTTGTGGCAGGAGTTATAGCAACATCACAATATACCATAGCTTCTCCTTAATTTTGCCCTTTTTAACAAGCTGAATTTTGGTTTCTTAACCTAAAATAGGATTGTTCTCGATGTTACCCAAACAAATGGAGACAATTAGCACAAATGCCACATTTGCCTGTGTTTATTGTAAAATACATTATCCAAACAGCAGTGACAACCATTTCAATGAGGAGCACAAAGTAAAAACAGCGATGAATGAGTGGCACAATGGGTGAATATGAATGAAGCTCCAGATGCTGTGTGTGGCCGGATGATTTTGATTCAATGAAGCATATCCACTGCGGAAAACGGTGCACACTTTACCCGGTGGAATAGAATGCCTACGCGCCAGAAGGGCAATATGTTGCCCAGACTAGCAATCAGAGCACGCCTTCTTGATACAAATTTCATAGAACAATTGGATATCCCGATATACTATCTATATGCCTAATTAACCTTTCATGTTTCAGATAGATTGACCACATTTGTATCAGCCATTCAGGCACTGTTGGCAGCTATGCATGTGAGACTGTGCTTTAATATACACATTTACACAAGCACAGTGTCTCACAGGCATAGTCGTCAACAGGGCTATATCTGTCAGAACAGTTCCTTTTTTAGGTCCAATGTCATTACGGTTGGGGCATTCCTGGCCTTCTGCTGCCAGAGCTGTTTTGCCCTTTGCACATTTGGCCATGGGCGTAGGAACTGGGGGGGACGCATCTCCTCCAGGAAATAATGTGGGGGTGACAGGTATGGTAAAATCCCCCCCATGTTTTGGGATTGGCCTACCGGGATACCAGGAAATTTCCCGGTAGGCCACCGGCCCTGGGGCCGCTTTAAGTATGCAGCTGCCTACTAAAAAAACAAAATTGTAAAAAAAAAAATGCGTTCCCCCCTTCCCCAATACTTACCTCCTTGCTGATCTGCAGGTCTGTGGCTGTGAGGGAAGCGTTGTGCGCGCCCCTCCAGCCAAGCAGCTTCAATAAAGTTTGTTTTAAAAAAAGTTTTAACAAACTTTATTAAATCAGCTTGGCTGGAGGGGAGCGCACAATGCTTCCCTCACAGCCACGGACATGCAGATCAGAGTGACAGAGCAGCAGCAAGGAGCTAAGTACTAGGTATGGGGTAGGGTGGCAAAATCCTGGAATATTGTCAGGGGAAATTCTGGCATATTGAGGGGGGATATTCTGGCATATTGAGGGGGAAAATCCTGGCATATTGAGGGGGAAATTCTGGCATATTGAGGGAGAAAATCCTGGAATATTGAGGGGGAAAATCCTGGCATATTGTGGGGGGGAAATCCTGGCATATTGAGGGGGAAAATCCTGGCATATTGAGGGGGAAAATCCTGGCATATTGTGGGGGGAAATCCTGGCATATTGGGGGGCAAAATCCTGGCATATTGAGGGGGAAAATCCTGGCATATTGAGGAAGGAAATACTGGCATATTGAGGGGGGAAATACTGGCATATTGAGGAAGGAAATACTGGCATATTGAGGGGGGAAATACTGGCATATTGAGGGGGGAAAGTTGCAGTGGCAGGCACACATTTACAGGAATAAGCTACCTTGCATCTTAACTGCTGAAGTACGCTGCAGTGGTTGTGGTGCTTGGAGAATCTCACTCTGTCTACAGTTAGAAAAATGTTCTATTTATATAGTTATAGTATTTAATTGTATTTATACAAGATCTTTTCATAATATTGGTTCTATTTATATAATTATAGTATTTAATTGTATTTATACAAGATCTTTTGAGAATATTGGCTCTATTTATATAGTTTTAGTATTTAATTGTATTTATACAAGATCTTTTGTTTTGTTAAAGTCAGGCAATAGTGCATTACTTAAAGTATTATTACCACTAGTTTTAAGTGGAATAACTGAAATATATGCCAAACGTTTGGTGAATTTCTGTGACCTGATAAATAAAAAACTGTTCCTTTTGCATATTTTTTTGTTGTGAGATTTTTCACACACACACACACTTAAAATTTAACATTATAAACAACTCCCAGTTTACTGAATAAGAATATACCCGGCGAGCAAAAATGTTGCGCCCCCCCCCCCCCAGATTTTCTAGGGTTCCTACACCCATGCATTTGGCGTGTGTGAGCTACAGGTCTCGGGTATGCACATAAAGTCACACAAAGTTTGCTGAGGATGAAAAAAAAAAAAAAATGTTTTATCTTTATCCACCTTTCAGGTTGCTGCTCCTGGTTCAGTGACATATGTGGAGAGTACATGCTAGCAATTGGGAATTTATTCTGGAGGATGTAAGCGGATTGTAGCAGCAGGCTGGTGTCTCTTCTGGCACAGATTTACTTAATTTAGTGCTTCCTTTCTGCATAACTTTCTGATTTGTGCCACACTCTGGTGCAGTGATAGCAGCAGGTCTGTACTCTAAGAAGCATGAGCCTGCTGCAATCATTGAATCCACTATCAATAACAATTTCAAGGATCAACATTAAACAGTGCACAAGGCCCCCTAAGGTATAGGGTCTGTGACCTATTAGTAGCTCCCCAATTTACACAAAAGTCCCTGGGCCAACACTACTCATGTACTCTGCATTGCCCCAGAATGAGGATCCCCATGTTACAGGACATCTGCTTAAATTACAGGACTGTTCCAGGCAATTTGGAACACATGGTCATCCTAGTTTAAGAACATATATTTGCTAGCACTGAAGTTACAGAAAAGAGTTATATTCTAGAAGTCCAACTGATGCAGCCCTCCAGGTGCTAATGAACGACAAATCCCATAATCCCTCAACAACCTTTAACAATTACAGGAAATCACGTTAGTTGAAGTTCTGACACAGCTGGAGGGCCACAACTGAATACTTACGCTCTATGGGAAAACATCTGATATTCTTTTATAAAAAATATACCACTGACACTTGAGCAAAACATGTTAGTATGCTGAAAAGCATAGAAAGTTGTCTCAGCCTCATTGCAGATTATATTTCCATTCACATCAGCAGCTTTATGTCCCCTTGTCCGTGTCTCAACCCTGTAGAAGCTGCCTGTGGGACACAATAGACCGTATTCTGGCAATTATGAGTGGCATTTAATAATGAACAAGATTGTAACACCTAGTTAGAGCTTAATTGACAATCAGTCTTTGTTCACTGTGAAGTGCCAATGCACTTGACATGGGTCTTGCTTAAATATCATTGTCATTGTTGGCTGCATTCAGAAGCAGCACCAACTGCACCACAATGCAGCCCGGGAGGGTAAGAACAAATGAGGTCATTTATCAAAATCTTGTTAACAGACAAGCTTTTTTCCACTTTTATAAGGGAAGAGTAAAATAAATTCTTACATGCAAGATATGTACAACATTTAACTGGACCACATTAATCTTATTTAACAACAAATACATTAATAATAGTCAGCCCGTTACACTGGTGGTTGTTGATCTACCATTCAAATCATTCTCAGCTTGCTTGATGTCTGCCTTGAACTACATAATATGAAAATAGTCTGTTATGAGTCGGTTCTACTAGAAGAGTGAGAATCTGAAGTATACAAGACAAAACGTGATGGATGTTTGGACTACCGGACGATTAGGAAGGCAACTGAATTACCATCAAAACTCCCAAGAGCTTATCACATCTTTGAGTGGCCTCAGTCTGACTAAGGAAATGTAGCGAATGCTCAAACAGAGCGTTCATTACATCTCCGGCATCCCTGCGTGCCCGAGCTTCAGGTCGTTAAGGACCAAAGCACCATCTGACGTGAAGGGGTTAAGAAACCAAGTGCTAAGGTGTGAAGTATGAAGACTGTGTTAATTCAGGAAGAAAGTACTACTTTCTTCCTCATTATCAGCGCTGCCACTAAAGCCCGGCTGGAGCACCCCTTATCAGGTGATATTTACAAGACATATGTCAATTGTTCTCTGGTGGCTTGTTTTCTCTTTTGTTCTTGTGTTAATTCAGCTTGCACAGACTTGATCCCTCCCACTGCACTAACATGCTCTGCATGGCGGGTGGATGATCAGACAGGTGGGCTGCCATTTACCAGTGGGTCCTGCCCGCTTTACTCGCTGGTTCACTTATAAGTATATGTTACAAATCAATATCTAATGAAGTTTGTCAATTTCCTTCCACCTAAAAAAAAAAAAAAAATGATGTCCTTATCATGGAGGTTATCACCAGGGACTGTATTAGAAGTATCAGCAGCACAGATGGTAGATTGGTAATGAAGTGCAACAGATGGTGAGACGTAAGTAAAGTACAAGGAATCAATACTTAAGTGTCAGTTCAGCTCACTATAGTGAAAAAAACAGCCACGTTTGCCAAACTAAAATGAACAAAACACAACAATCTAATATTATTTGTGTCAGGCATGCATTCTATCAGGGAAATTGCTCAGTGGGGATAATGCATCATCTGTAGAATTTGTTTAACACTCAAAACCCAACTGTCAAGGTTGCAAGCATAATACATGGCAGGGATAACTCAGACCTTCATTCTACTGATAAAATGAGCACTGTTAAATAGGGTATTAGTAAAATCCACTGGATATTGGGTAAAAAGTATCACCCCAAGGATGTACTTGAAAGCCAGAGATCATGTGACTATACCCCTCCTGGTTAAACATTTTGTTAATGTTATCACTGCTTTAATTATGAATTCTTTTCAAAGATACCTCATGCAGTCAGCCAATCATTTCCATACAACTCTACATTTTCCATAAGCATGTCTAATTAAAGAGGTAATAGACACTGCCTAACACAAACTATTAAATGATCAATATTTCTAAAGTTTCTTTTTTGACAAATACTTTTTTGGTTCACAAAAATAGCCTTGGTAAATTGAAACTAAGATAAAGTATCATTACATAATACAGGTATTAAGATATGAATATATTATACATGGACATGTATCCTTATTTGGTTTGAATTTGTTGGATTTTGTCTGTGTGTATCTGAAAAGTTCAAATTGAGAAGTATGAGATGGACTGTATGATCTTACATAACTTCTTATGGAGTTTTATAAACACAGTTTTAAGTGGCTCCTATTCCCAGGGTCTCCTACTTGGAAACTATCTCCAAGACACACAAAATAAAGGGATTTAGAGAATTCTGTATACTTCAAGCCATTTTTCATACCAAAAATAAATTCTAGTCTTAGACAAAAACATAATTGAGATTCTGTAAGTAGAAAAAACAAGAGTCAAATATTGTGTCTCAAAAATCAGTAAAATAATTTATTAATTAAGTAAAAAGGAAATGTAGACAACATTTCATTGAACACTTTGCCAACTACTAGAATAAAATTAGCCAACCACGGGTTGTGGTATAATAGAGCATATGTTAGTTAGTAGTTAGCCAGCCACTGCTGGGGCTACAATACAGCGTCTATATTCTTGCCAGTTGCTGATGTGGTACAGTATAGCGCCTATCCACATGTGGTAAGCTAGTCACTGAACAAGTTTAAATGTTGATAATATATATATTTAGCCAGACACCAACAGTGGTAACCTATATTAGTATATTAGACAGTTTTGTAAACAAATGCAAAAATTAAGCTCACAAAAAAAGGAAGAATTGATACAAATAATGGAAAAGAAGTTGATCATGCAAAATGGTGGTGTCCTGCACAAGAGTCTCATGCTTCTTCATGAAGATGAACTACTACAAAAAATGTAATTCATTCATAAGTATTGTTAGAGATTCGACTTAAAATGCGTTAATTAACTTGCTTCTTTCCCATGCAAATGGTCCTTCAGCTGACTTGCTATTTCTATCTTTCGGATTAATTATTTCTATTTTTTCTGTTGCTCCAGTTAAAGTGACATGTCATACACATCATTATTTAGTATGAATGCAAATACCGAGTCTAAGCCTTGTTTAGTAGGTGTGGAGATTTTTCACACTTTTTCTATCTAATGTCACTTTCTGCTGTAATTAACAGATATGTTTGTCATATTTTTGTAACTCAATTCTCCCTACTTCCCTCTGAGAGCAATGTGTATGTAATGTCACCACTGCATTATTAGGAAAGGGTTTTTACTAAGTTTAAAGTGACTCCGCCACTTTGGTTGTAATGAAGATGAAGAGAATAAAAATGATATATATGTTGTGTTGGCAAAATTGCAAGAAAATACATGGATTAAGAAAAATGTGTATAGAATGGGTGCTGGGAGCCCTTTGGCCGGTTCCCAGCCCCATTTATGGTTGGGGGGACCAGGGCTACTTGCACTGCTGTTTTATATATTTTCTATATATAAATCAAGTTCAAGTATCCAGTACCTTGAAATAAATGATATAATTATAAAGCTAGGAAGCATTAATGTCATCATTGATTTATAATTAAAGTGGCAATAACTGGAAGACGATCAACATTATTAATGAACCTGCTAAATGTCAACACAGGGTGTGTTTCTTATATCCTATTGATTCCATACAGCAGGTCTAGTAATCCGGTAGCCCCCCATAACTCTGATATTCCTCCTTTACCATTTCACTGAGAACAGACTGGGAAAGATTTTAAAAAATCTTTTTCAATGCATCATAGTTGTATATGGCAATCTTCTTCAGTTAAGTAGGATATTTTTATTCTTCATATATTTCATACATCACATATGAAGAGGCATAGGAATCATCATATGGAATTAAAGGAAGGCACTTTATCATTGAACACTTGGTTGATCCAGGTCTGAGGTACCTAAATACTTTAAGACAAAAAATATAAATATATATATATATATAAAATGTCAAATCCAGTTCATAATTTAATGAATTGCATTTAAGATAGCTTAACACGCCAAGCCATTGCATCAATGTTTATTTTTGTGCAATTGGATGCGCATAACATACACAGCTTAAGTGCTGTGGATTTCTGGTGTTATTGGGAGATAATGTTGTCTGTTGCCATTTTTGTAAATAATTTATTGGTCGTGTGGTTAAGATGCAGAGAACAAAGTAGTGACACTATCACCGCACAAACCAATGTATAGTTCTAGATCTTGACAAAAGTAGTGAATGAGTGAGTGTTGTGCTGGTGCATTGTGTTAGCCTAATAGCTTCATCCTCTGTCCAAGAGTTCCCAATTAAACATACAGAGGCCAGAGTAGTGAAAGTATAGATCTTCTCTATTGCAATACAGAGAGAAGCAACAAACACAGATGCCTATAGATGGTAATTTAAGCAATATATATATTGCTATAAAAAGAGTAGATTAAAATAAAAATAATAATAATAATATATATATATATATATATATATATATGAAAATATAGTGTGATTTTTTTAAAAGGATTGCAGGTTTTTGAGCAAATGTGTTTGAAAGCTGCTACCCCTGAAGGTCACTACTATAACCGCATATAGAGTAACAGCCTGGTAACAAAATCACACAGGATCAACCACTTGCACTTTACTGTGGGATTTAATTTGTTTAATGTCTGTGTTCGAGACCTTTGGATTTATTACTGAAGTACTGGTTATTATAGGGTTAAAGTTCATCAGATAGCTTGCAATCTATCCTGATGTGATCCACCATCAAGTTGCTCATAACACGTTTATAACAAGCCATAAACCTTTCTGCAAAACATGATATTCACTCGATTTACGGTCAATCACATTATCATGTGCCTTTTCTATCATTATTGATTAGTTATGTATTGTCAATCAATTTAGAGTCATAATGTATTTATAATAATGCTCCAAACGGAAGAGAAAAGATAGTAAGATGCCACAAGTCTTTTTGCTGTTTTTTTGGGGTTTTCAATAATCTCACCAAGGTTGCCAAGCTCTGCTAGTGTGTTTTATAATATACATTATTGCACACACTTATCATACAATCCTCTATAATAATGTTCAAGTGTCTCTGTGTCCAGTCCCTGTTTCCGTGGGATTGCGCTACTGCGCATGTGCCCCACAGACAGCCGTTGGGACTTGGAACGCAGAGACTCCCTCCCGCCCAAAGAAAGAAAAAAAAAAGCCGGTAGAGGCACTGGGTGGGGGAGATCTAAAGATCCCCCCTCACCAGCCCTCTGCTCGGCATGCTGTGCTGGATCTGTGGAGGGGGCGGTGCTAACCGGCTGAGCGGTTTAGCTCCTCCCCCACCCTGTGAAGCAGAGCAGCGTCTGCTTCACGGGGAGCCACTGGCACCATGAGAAAGTGCTGCTAGGCTCCCCATGCTTGCATTAAGCATGGGGAGCCCGAGCAGCACCTTCTCTTGCTGACCTGGGCTCCCAGTGAAGCAGACGAGAGAGGAGAGGGGAGAGACAGAACAGGGGGAGGGGGAGAGACAGAACAGCTGGAGGGGGGAGAGAGAGATACAGAACAGGGGGGTAGAGAGAAAGAACAGAGGGAGGGAGAAAGAGACAGAACAGGGGGAAAGGGGAGAGAGAGAGACAGACAGTACAGGGGGGGAGAGAGAGACAGAACAGGGGGAAGGGGGGGAGAGAGACAGACGGGGAGGGAGGGAGAGAAAGACAGAACAGGGGAAATGGGGAGAGAGAGAGACATAACAGGGCTAGAGAGACAGAACAGGAGGGAGAGACAGAACAGGGGGGGAGAGAGACAGAACAGAGGGAGGGAGATAGACAGAACAGAGGGAGGGAGAGAGAGACAGAACAGGGGGAAGGGGGAGAGAGAGACAGACAGGGGGAGGGAGAGAAAGACAGAACAGGGGGAGGGGGAGAGACAGAACAGCTGGAAGGGGGAGAGAGAGATACAGAACAGGGGGTAGAGAGAAAGAACAGAGGGAGGGAGAAAGAGACAGAACAGGGGGAAAGGGGAGAGAGAGAGACAGACAGTACAGGGGGGGAGAGAGAGACAGACAGGGAGGGAGGGAGAGAAAGACAGAACAGGGGAAATGGGGAGAGAGAGAGACATAACAGGGCTAGAGAGACAGAACAGGGGGGGAGAGAGACAGAACAGGGGGGGAGAGAGACAGAACAGGGGGGAGAGAGAGACAGAACATGGGGAAGGGGGAGAGAGAGACAGACAGGGGGAGGGGGAGAGACAGAACAGCTGGAAGGGGGAGAGAGAGATACAGAACAGGGGGTAGAGAGAAAGAACAGAGGGAGGGAGAAAGAGACAGAACAGGGGGAAAGGGGAGAGAGAGAGACAGACAATACAGGGGGGGGGGAGAGAGACAGAACAGGGGGAAGGGGGAGAGAGAGACAGACGGGGAGGGAGGGAGAGAAAGACAGAACAGGGGAAATGTGGAGAGAGAGAGACATAACAGGGCTAGAGAGACAGAACAGGGGGAGAGAGAGACAGAACAGGGGGGGAGAGAGACAGAACAGGGGGGGAGAGAGACAGAACAAGGGGGGAGAGAGAGACAGAACGGGGGGGAGAGACAGAACAGGGAGGGAGAGAGAGACAGTACAGAGGAAGGGCAGGCAGGGGGGAGAGAGAGACAGGGCAGGGGGGAGAGACAGAACAGGGGGAGGGGGAGAGACAGAACAGCTGGAGGGGGGAGACAGAGATACAGAACAGGGGGGTAGAGAGAAAGAACAGATGGAGGGAGAGAGAGACAGAACAGGGGGAAGGGGGAGAGAGAGAGACAGACAGAACAGGGGGGGAGAGAGAGACAGAACAGGGGGAAGGGGGAGAGAGAGACAGGGGGAGGGAGGAAGGGAGAGAAAGACAGAACAGGGGGAGGGGGAGAGACAGAACAGCTGGAGGGGGAGAGACAGAACAGCTGGAAGGGGGAGAGAGAGATACAGAACAAGGGGTAGAGAGAAAGAACAGAGGGAGGGAGAAAGAGACAGAACAGGGGGAAGGGGGAGAGAGAGAGACAGTACAGGGGGGGAGAGAGAGACAGAACAGGGGGAAGGGGGAGAGAGAGACAGACAGGGAGGGAGGGAAAGAAAGACAGAACAGTGGGAATGGGGAGAAAAAGAGACAGAACAGGGCTAGAGAGACAGAACAGGGGGGGAGAGACAGAACAGGGGGGGAGAGAGAGACAGAACAGGGGGGAGAGAGACAGAACAGGCTGGGAGAGAGAGACAGAACAGGGGGAAGGGGGAGAGAGAGACAGACGGGGAGGGAGGGAGAGAAAGACAGAACAGGGGGAATGTGGAGAGAGAGAGACAGAACAGGGCTAGAGAGACAGAACAGGGGGGGAGAGACAGAACAGGGGGGGGGGGAGAGACAGAACAGGGGGGGGGAGAGAGACAGAACAGGGGGAGAGAGAGATAGAACAGAGGAAGGGCAGGAGAGAGACAGAACAGAGGAAGGGGAGGAGAGAGACAGAATAGAGGGAGAGAGAGAACAGGTATGGGGGAGTTAGAGAGAGACAGACAGGGCAATGAAGAGGAAAGGGACAAACATGGGAAGACAGAGAGATACATACATGGGGGGGGCGCCATGGGGGAATCCCGCACAGGGCGCCGGAACACTTAAGACCGGCCCTGCTGACAGATTTCTCGAGCAAATTCTCCTGCGCAATCGCAGGAGAATTTACTCATTGCGCATGCGCACAAAGTTACAGCTGATCACTCAGCTGTAACTTTGTAAAGACTACGCATGCGCGAGAGGAGCGACGCTACCCACCTCCTGCCCCCTTCACACCACGCTAAGGTGGTAAATAACACAGGGAGGGGGGACATAAGGGGGCAACATAGGGGCAAGTACCCTGGCGAGGGGGGAGCCTTGAGGGCTGCCTCATCTTGATGGGAGTTGTGATCCCCCTGCTGCATCAATAATACAGCAGGAGGATCACAACTCCCATAAGGATGAGGCAGCCCTCAAGTCTCCCCCCCTCACAAGGGTGCTTGCCCCTATGTCGCCCCCTTATGTCCCCCCCCCCCTCCCCGTCCACATATGTTCTAGCGCCCGTTAATTTAACGGGCTTAATGTCTAGTCTTTTCATAAAGTTGAAATATTTTACAAGGTACAGTCCTGTATCCATTATAGTTGCTTATTTTTAATTTTTATAAAGTATGACATACCTAAGATTTTTTGGATGCATTTTATTTATTACTAGCATTTTGCTAATGACTCATCTTTCTCACTTTCTGCTCCATGTTGACTGCTCAACTCTGCCAAGCCCTCCATTGGCTTCCTGTCTGCTCTAGGATAAAATTGTAAATTCTATCCTTAACCTATAAAGCCCTCCACTCCTTGGCCCCTCCCTACATTGCCTCCCTCATTAACTGAAACTACCCTGTGTGCGACTGCTACATTCCTCAAGTGAACTACTGCTCTTCTACACCCTTGTCACCTCTTCCCAGTCACACCTGCGTGACTTTACCTGAGCTGCCTACTTTCTCTTGAACTCACTTCCACAGAGCATCCTGCTCTTCTCTTCATTCTCATCCCTTAAATCTCAACTCTGTAAGGAAGCTTATTATTCATCCCACTATAACACCCATTAATTAACCTCTAGTTAAACCCACCTAGCTCTCACGTTCCCCAAATATGGTTAGGAATAAGAAACCTTACTATTCATCCAACTAGAATAGCTAGCAGGGCTCTCTTCCTCATGTATCACTCAGTTGTAGTTCCCATCTATGCTCTGTACCAAGCACTACGTAAATGGTTGGTGCTATATAAATATTAATGTAATATAGTCTATAGATTGCTTTATGATGCACAGATTTTTAGTATGCTTAAATCTGTTTCCCTTCAATAAAAAGTCTCCCAGGGAATAAATGTTCTGACAATAATCAGCGTGAATCCAAAACTAAATGAGCTATGTCACACACACAATAAGGATTTTCGGTGATGACACTGCAAAGTAGGCACTGATTTCTTTGAAAGCCCATAATAATCAAAGCAATTCTGGGCTGAGATGATTGCTTTATGTATCATTAAGAAGTGTCCTTTAGAAATTAACATACTAGATATTTGTTACAAGAGAAGGGGAGCAAGGGCAGGCTACTAGCTAGAACAATTAAACCCCCCACCCCATCCCCCCCACCCCACCCAAGAAAAAAAATGCTCTGCATATATTCCAAAGATAAAGGACAAACAATAGTATAACTGTTACCAGACCATATCACTAACACTTTTCAGGCCAGTTATCAGCTATCACCAGTCCATGCTAACCCAGATGCTCACCTCAGCCCAAGTAAAGGCTCCTGATGAACCTGTCACAACAGAAGAAATCTATCCATTTGCTATTGTTTTTAAGTGTCCAGATTAACCCATGTTCTCTCTCTCTCTCTCCCTTTTGGGAATGTCCCTTGCTGCACCTCTAGTAAACAAGCAGAACCAAAATATGAGGGATGTCACACTCCCTTACCTTTTACCACCTTGTCTGTATTCTAATCTATCTTTAATTTTAATTATGTATACCACCTACTTCCCCAATCTACCCACACCATCCCCCTACTCTCTGTTCCTCTCAATCCTCCTTCCTTTTTTCTTTTCTCTCTCTTTTTACATCTCTGTACAGCACAAGCAAAGTTCCTGCAGCATCAGGTTTTACCATTTTCCATACTGCACCACACCAGGTACTCTTTCAGTTGATGATCTTGCATACACTGCTTTTGACCAGGATATGTGTCTTACTCATTATAATATATAATTTAATATCTGACCCTGTATACTTCTAAATGTTACATGTGCTGTTCTTCATTATATATTTATCTATTTGTTTCTATATTATGCTTATTATTTTTAACCCAACTTCATATTTGTATTCTGTTTATTATTCCTTGCCTCCCCTGTTTTTATCTACTTGTTTGAACATATTTCTATTTTTAGGGGGGGGGGGGGGGAGAAAGAAACAGGCTGCTTCATAAATATTACACAATCACTAACTTCAGAATTGGCCTCATCTAACCTGCAGAGGCTGCACTTTAAATTGACACTGCTTCTCATAAGTGTTTCAGTGATACTCATAAATATTACAATATGTCAAACATGCCCTATTTAGCAGTATTGTCTTTAAGCTTATTTAAAACTGTGCCAAGTTCTGGCTATCATGTAAGGCCCCCTACCTCACTAGCTATATTTCTGCATTTAATCCCTTCATGACTGGACTGTTTTTGGAATGTTGTGCGTTAGTGACCGAGGCTGTTTTAAAGACTAACCCTCGCTGTACAGACAGTTCTCTCAGTGTTCTTTGGTTTACTATGTGGCAGCTTCCTGTTCTAACCCAACTGAAAAAGGAGTTTTGTTTGGTGCAGTGTTGTCCAATTCTTTAAGGTGGAGGGCCACATACCATTTCGAAAATTAGGCTGGGGTCCATCCATTATTGGTTTCATGGGATAATATCTTTTGTGCTTTTAAGCATGGATGGGGGCCACGCAGGAAAACTTGAAGGCCACATTTTGTCTATGGGTCACCAGATGCACATCAGAGGTCTGGTGGTTCAAGTATTACATATTTGCCAACTTTGTGGCAACAGGCATGTGCCTTTTCACACTCCAATGTACTGACCAGAATCTGATGTCGACAAGACCAAAAAAAACGTGACTGTTGGCAATTATGGTGTTAAATAATCTGAAATACAAAAGTATAGAACATACTTTGCAGTCAGGAAATAGAGCTTAATGTTAGAGACGGATTTAAACCTCTACTGCTTTGGTGCTTAACGTTCAGTTTTGCATAGCAGATAAGCTTCTGTATTTGATTTTAAAATAAGAGAATGTGGTTTTTATTGAACAGATTTTTGCAGTTACACTAATTTCCCTCTATCTCACTGCCTAATATGTGTTATTTCTAGTGAGGGAGGAATGAGGTTTAGGCTGGTAGGAGATTTGGGCAGGATGGTACATTTCTGACAATGGTTTAATGCATTTTCCATGCAGCTGAACCTTTTTACTTTGCTTCAGAGTAAACAGTAGCAAGTGCATATTAGGTTATGAAATTGTTTCATTACAACCAGTTTTAAAGAAAATTTGTACCCAAAGCCCAGGTGGATTGTACATGGAAAAGCAGTTTGTAATATATGTCAATACCTTGACAGAACGTAACTAAATTTGCATGGTTATCTAAATGGACTGGAAAGAGTTGTTTCAATTTGAATTTTCTAATGTAAACACTTCACAAGATAAAGTAAGACATAGGAGTACAAATGATGACTGCTTCCTCTATCCAGCTAAGAATCAGCAATATAATGTCAGCAGTCTTAAACTGTGTTAAAGGGATAGTTCCAAGTACAAGATATTTGTTCTTATTTTATGGATGTAGTGCATTATTTTTAGTATGTATTAAATACAATTTTTACCTTTGGAAAAAATGGAGTGCTACAATTTATTTTAGATTAAAAATAATCTCACTAGGGCTCTAAAGTCTGTGACAATAGTGGGAGGGAGCACACAGGGGGATGGGTGACTCTCACAGCAGCAGATGTCATTCTCCTCAAGTGTTGTCATTAGCTATGACTTGTGGAATCAGCCTCCTTGTGTTGAACTCAGGTGTCTTAAATACTTGGGACACAGAGGGGCATTTTACACCAACTAGGTGTGCTGTAATGTAAAACAAGAAAGAAGGCTTGTATGCCACAGTAGTAACACTACACTTTATGTGCTGTATTTTGGAAATAAGAGGTGTTGAGTTTAAAATCATAAAAGACGGATCTGTTTATGTGTCTTTACTTTACATGAGGAAATATTAATGTAATAGGTTTTTGAACATTATACGTGAAACTGTTTAAGATGTGGGAGCCTTCACATATAATTAATAACTTCAAAGAAACTCTTTCTATGCCATAGTATCGCATGTTGGCATCTTGCTATCTAAACTCTTCAACCGGACATTACAATATGGTTCTATTAACGGTAGAAACCAATTATTACTTACTAGAAGCAGTGGCTGATCCAGGGGAAGGGACAACAGGGCAATTGAGAGGAGATCACCATCGCTCTGCCTGCCAGGCTGCACGGGGAGCCGAACAGGCAGCAAAGAGAAACCTCCGTGCTGCCTGTTCAGCTTCCCATGCAGTGTGACACGGAAGTGCCGACAGGTCACATGACATCATACCTGTCGCCACAACCGCCTGGGAGCCGAACAGGCAGCAGGGTGGAGACCATACTGCCTGCCACTAACCACCAGGGAAAGGTAAGTGATGGGGGGGATGTACTGGGAAAATTGGCAGGGGCTTATTAATGACAAATAACAATGGCATATTATTGGGCAAATTGGCTGTTGGATATTAAATAGTAAATAACACAGGCATATTTTGGGCAAATTAGCAGGGGCATATTAATGGCAAATAACACTGGTATATTATTGGGCAAATTGGCAGGAGCATATTAAATAGCAAATAACACTGGCATATTATTGGGCAAATTGGCTGGGGCATATTAAATGGCAACTAACACTGGCATTTTATTGGGCAAACTGTCTGGGGCATATTAAATGGCAAATAACACTGGCATATTATTGGGCAAATTAGCAGGGGCATATTAAATGGCAAATAACACTGGCATATTATTGGGCAAATTAGCAGGGGCATATTAAATGGCAAATAACACTGGAATATTATTGGGCAAATTGGCTGTGGGATATTAAATGGCAAATAACACTGGCATATTATTGGGCAAATTGGCTGTGGGATATTAAATGGCAAATAACACTGGCATATTATTGGGCAAATTGGCTGGGGCATATTAAATGGCAACTAACACTGGCATATTATTGGGCAAATTAGCAGGGGCATATTAAATGGCAACTAACACTGGAATATTATTGGGCAAATTAGCAGGAGCATATTAATGGCAAATAACACTGGCATATTATTGGGCAAATTGGCTGGGGCCTACTAAATGGCAAATAACACCGGCATATTATTGGGCAAATTGGCTGGGGCATATTAAATGGCAAATAGCACTGGAATATTATTGGGCAAATTGGCTGGGGCATATTAAATGGCAACTAACACTGGCATATTATTGGGCAAACTTGGGCATATTAAACGGCAAATAACACTGGCATATTATTGGGCAAATTAACAGGGGCATATTAAATGGCAAATAACACTGGCATATTATTGGCAAATTGGCAGGGGCATATTAAATGGCAAATAACATTGGCATATTATTGGGCAAATTAGCAGGGGCATATTAAATGGCAACTAACACTGGCATATTATTGGGCAAATTGGCTGTGGGATATTAAATGGCAAATAACACTGGCATATTATTGGGCAAATTAACAGGGGCATATTAAATGGAAAATAACAATGGAATATTATTGGGCAAATTGGCTGGGGCATATTAAATGGCAACTAACACTGGCATATTATTGGGCAAATTGGCTGGGGCATATTAAATGGCAACTAACACTGGCATGTTATTGGGCAAATTAGCAGGGGCATATTAAATGGCAAATAACACTGGCATATTATTGGGCAAATTAACAGGGGCATATTAAATGGCAAATAGCACTGGCATATTATTGGGCAAATTAACAGGGGCATATTAAATGGAAAATAACACTGGCATATTATTGGGCAAATTGGCTGGTGCATATTAAATGGAAAATAACACTGGAATATTATTGGGCAAATTAACAGGGGCATATTAAATGGCAAATAACACTGGCATATTATTGGCAAATTGGCTGTGGGATATTAAATGGCAAAAAAACACTGACATATTATTAGGCAAAATGGCAGGGGCATATTAAATGGCAAATAACACTGGCATATTATTTGGCAAATTAGCAGGGGCATATTAAATGGCAAATAACACTGGCATATTATTGGGCAAATTAACAGGGGCATATTAAATGCCAAATAACACTGGAATATTATTGGGCAAATTGGCTGGGGCATAATAATGGCAAATAATACTGGCATATTATTGGGCACATTGGCTGGGGAATATTAATGGCAAATAATATTGGCAATGTGTATGTAATGGGTTGATGGAGGCATGTAAATGGGGTGATGGGGCATGTCCTTGGTGTGCAACGTGGGTTATGGGTCATGTCGTGGGTGTGCATCGTGGGTAGGGGGGGTGCCCAAAATTTGTCTGCCTAGGGCAGCACAAAACCAAGATACACCACTGGGGGGTAGAGAGAGGAGAGAACACGGGGGAGAGAGTAGAGAACACTGATGGGGGGGAGAGAGAGGAAAGAACACTGATGGGAGGGGAGAGAGAAGAGAACACTGATGGGAGGGGAGAGAGGAGAGAACACTGATGGGGGAGAAGAGAGAACACTGAAGGGAGGAGAAGAGAGAACACTGACTGGTGGGGGAGAGATGAGAGAACACAGACGAGGGAGAGGAGGAAAAGAGACAGCTATTGGGAAGAGGAAAGACACATACGTGTTTAGAGGGACAAAGAGACAGTCATAGGAGGTAGAGAATAGAGAGAGACATGGGAAGGGAGAGCAGAGAGACATAAATGGGAAGGGAGAAGAGAGAGACATAAATGGGACGGTAGAGGAGAGACAGACAGACATTGGTTGGCAGAGGAGAGACAGACATACATGGAATGGCAGAGGAGAGACAGACAGATATGGGATGGCAGAGAAGAGACAGACAGACATGGGAAAGAAGAGGATACATAGACGGACAAGGGAAGGAAGAGGAGAGAAACGGACATGGAAGGAAGAGAGACAGAGGGACACGGGGAGTGAGAGGAGTGCGACAGACATGGGAAGGGAGAGGAGCATGACAGAAGGACATGAGATAGAGGATAAGACAGATGGACATGGGAGAGAGGATAAGACAGACGGACATGGGAGAGAGGATAAGATAGATGGACATGGGAGAGAGGAAAAGACAGACGGACAGAAATATTTTTTGAAGAGTAGCAGTTTTTTCTGTGTTGGGGCTCCACCTAACAGCACCAAAGTAACCACATGGAACATGTTTGGGTCATTAGTGAAGTTTCCTAGGAGTGGTCATCCTGCTACAGTAGCTCCAAGAACACGGCTTGAAATCATTGACAAAGCCACAAAGTACTCAAGAACAACTTCTTGGAAGCTGTGCTGCCACTGATACTGTCCTCAGCTTCCAAGACGCCTCCATAAAAAAGTAATTGGACAAACTTGAGATTCATAGCAAAGCTGTGGTTATATACCATTGCTCACTAAGGTTAACATTAATACTCATTATTATTTTTTTTTATACAGGAAAAAGGAGAGCAAAGTGAAACCTTTTTTCTAGCACGGATCCTTTTATATTTAGTGAGAACCAAACACTTCCAAGTTAAGTTAAGAACCTCATACCAATGATCAAGCATGCTGATCACTGTGCCATGTTTAGGATGCATTTTAGAATGAGGATGTAAATAAATTAATTGTCACCATTCAAAGCTATGAATTGCCCTTTTTTTTTAAATATTCTTTAGGTAAATGTGAGACAATCATGAGCTGAGTCTGAATTACAGCTATGTCATGCAGCAAGACAGTGATCAACTACACAAGCAAGTCTACGTCCAGGTTTTTTGGGGAAGGGGCGGATTGTAAATGTTTTGAAATTGCCTAGTTAATGTCCAGACCTAAGATCAATTGTTGATGTTGTGGCAGTACCTTAAATGACCCCGTACCATAACCAACAAAATTAACCAACTTAAAGAAGGTAGGCATGGAGGCTTAGGCATCAATAACTGATAAATAACCAAGTAACCAGTATCATAACCAAGTTTGAAATCTAGCAGTATAGTGCAGCATCACAATGTTTGGGAGCTATTAATTAAAAGTGAGATACAGATGCTGGGAAGATGGAGTGAAATTAACAATTCACTTTGACACCAACATTGCTTAGAATGGGTGTTTACTGTAGTTTGTGGTGGACAAATTAGTGATGTTCTATTGAACTTGACAAACCATGAAGACTTGTGTCCTTGTATTGACACTTTGCCAAACCCTGGATTTATATATACCTGCTAGAAGAGCTCCATTGACTATGCATAGTTAAATCTTCAAATATAAATTCACCAAACTAAATGAATCGGTCCATATTTCTCATCAAAACTCTTGGGAACAGAGGAGGTTTAAAAATATCTTCACAGAACTGATGTACAATTGCATGATTACTTTTTTCACAGGTTTCTATCACCTTCTTAGACAATATGTTTGTTCATCTTTAGTTAATCTCCATCTTGTTTATGGATATAAGAGAAGCAAGGTTCCTGTAGCAAGGTTAGCTTATGAATATCAGTTTGACATGAAAAGCGATTTACTCATGTAGCTACAATTAGTGTTGAGCGAACCCGAACCGCACAGTTCGGGTTCGTACCAAACTTTACGGTTTTTGGACCCCGAACACGGACATTTCACTGTATGTTAGGGTTGAAGTTCGGGGTTCGGCGACGGGGTTGGCACGTTTTGAAAGGCTGCAGGGCAGCCAATCAACAAGCGTTTGACTCGTTTGCCCTTAGAAGCCATCACAGCCATGCCTACTGATGGCATGGCTGTGATTGGCCAGTGCAGCATGTGACCCAGCCTCTATCTATAAGCTGGAGTCACGTACACACACATCACATGAGCTGTTCTTATTGTAGGGAGAGGATGCTGCAGCTGTGAGGGACAGATTTAAAAAAATTCTGGTGTTGAATCTGCAAACTACAGCAATTATTCAAACTACAGCGATTATTCAAATTACAGTGATTATTTTAGTGGGTGCTATAATACACATGTGTGCCCTGCCCTGAGCCCAGTGCCACAGAAAATGCAGTGCACTTGCAACTGCATGTGTGCCAGGCACATGACTTTAATCCTGTTCTGTTAGCTCAGTGGGCAACATCTAGGCATTTTCAAATACTGCAATTTGTTGGTGTTAAATATTACATTTGCGTCCTGCACTTCATATCTGAGAGTCACATAGAACCGTCAAATACTGTGCTTACAGCGCACTTTGAAAAATTCTAATAGTTTTGGGTGGTAAATAGTACATTTGCGTCTTGCGGTGCACTTCATATCTGAGAGTCAAATAGAACAGTCCAATACTGTGCTTACAGCGCACTTTGAAAAATTCTAATTGTTTTGGGTGCTAAATAGTACATTTGCGTCTTGCGGTGCACTTCCTATCTGAGAGTCAAATAGAACAGTGAAATACTGTGCTTACAGTGCACTTGAAAAATTCTAATTGTTTTGGGTGCTAAATAGTACATTTACGTCTTGCGGTGTATTTCTTGCAGTCCAAAAAAATTGCCCTTTATGCCTTGGAGGTGCTGGCCTGCCCTGCAGCCAGTGTATTGTCTGAACGTGTGTTTAGCATGGCAGGGGGCGTTGTCACAGACAAGCGCAGCCGCTTGTCCACAGTCAATGTGGACAAGCTCACGTTTATTAAGATGAACCAGTCATGGATCCCACCAGACTTCTCTGTACCTTGTGCAGAATAGACATTTATACCAGCCTCACCCAGTCACTGTTATACTCAAGTGCACTTATTATTTGTTTTCTGTTGTTATATGTCCCAATATTTTGGGGGCTACCCCAATTAAAAAAATAAAAAAAACAAATAAAAAACAGTGTTGGCTACCACCTCCTCCTCCAGCGCCGCTTCCACCTACACTGCCACGGTCACCTCCTCCTCAACCCATGGGTTAGTATAAACTGAAAGAGAATACCCTGCACTCCAACCCTCTCTCAAATGGATAATTCTGTTGATCCTCCTCGCAGCCATGCTTTAGATTTAGATTTATGTTCTTCCAAAGCTAAAATCAAAGATTCCATCTAGTGCTATTTTATGGCTCAGCTGTATTTGTAATTTGTATGTATTTTATGTTATTTTAAGTTATTTCCCTATCCACATTTGCTTGCAGGGCACTTGTCCTACTCTTACCCACATTTTACATCATTTTGCAGCAATCTAGCCCTTTCCAGGACTTTTTAGAGGCATTTTAGTGGCCAAAAATTTGTGTCCCCATTGACTTCAATGGGGTTCAGGTTCGGGGTCAAGTTCGAGCACGGACCCGGACATTTTTTTCGAAGTTCGGCCGAACCTGCCGAACCTAAACATCCAGGTGTCCGCTCAACTCTAGCTACAATGTTTCCATTGCCTTTGGAGAGATTTTAGCACATATGTGAATTGTTTTAACTTGTTTTACATGATTGAAGTGGAGAATAGTGACTGTTTCTACAGCGGATTTGGGCATCTTCTGTGCCTTAGTGGCGCTCCTTTTTATAGATTACAAACTAATAATTTCCCACCATCTCCTGTAGTGTCAGTTAATTATTTTGTTACATTTTAAATTGTTAGTCATTATTAAGGATTATTAATAAAAATGATTAAGCCTTATTATGACGCTATAGTAATGGTCCAAAACCTAACCAATTATTAAGTGGTACTTATGATAATAAAATAACAGATATTAATATCTTTAGGGTTTAACCCTTTGTTCAGTATCAAAAGCTTGACAAAAATTAAAGATGGTTGTGCGTTTGGGGTTCAGTTCACTATTCTATGCACAGGTGAACAGATATTCACTATCTGGATTCCAATAACATTTATACAGCCGTGTTTACCAGTTCCCAGTTTGTTCATCTGATATGGCAGTACGTGACAAAGTGGAAGACTGGCAGGCAAGCAGTGAATTCAGCTATCTCCAGATACCTGGATCATGGAAAATATGTACTAGAAAGAAAAGCAGGGAAATACATCCCCAACAGCTGATTCAGATTTAAATGGAGTTGCTGCATTTTCTGAAATTTGTGAAATTCAGCTAATGTGCCCAACCCGAATCCATTTTGGGACAAATCCCCTTAAATGTATATTCTCGTTCTTTTTTCTGAACTACCATTCAAAATATATCCCATGTGGATTTATTTATTAAAGAGGGAATTTCTGAATTCTCCAATTCAGCTGAACTGTGCCCTTAAGTTTGAAATCCCCTTCTGAAGTTTTTATTCAGTACATAAATATTTGGGAGAGATCATTGTGTGAGCGGAGGCTTTAATGAGCCGATCAAATGCTCGTCAGTTGCTTCTTGTGGTGTGTCTATTTGTCAATCATCTAAGTGGGGAGGAAGGAAAACATATGGACTATGGGAATGAGAATTGTAAGAACAGTGTGAAGGATGTGATTGTGGACAATCAGTTAGAATTATACATAACAAGTGAACTTTAAAACAAATGATTAAATATTTGCTAGCATGAGTGGATGTTGTGGAAAGAACAAATATAATTACTGTAGGAGAGCAGGTAGTTTAAGAAAAAGCTGCATCAGTCAAATCAAGCATCCCTGTGCTAAATTTAGGAGGTTGGCAAAATTACACTACACCTCCTTGTTTTTAATAATGACATTGTGTTCCAGACACATGATTAAAGTGTTCAATTTCAATCGTGTAAAGCTTTGAAATGAGCTAATTACAGCATCTTCCTGCAGCTACATTTCCTAAACTTTGCAATTGATTAACTTTCAACATGATCCAATAGAGAAACTACTATGCTAGTCCACAGAGTAAACAATTAATGAAAGGTAAATGGTGTATTTTTTAATTAAGAGTAATTAATGTGAACGCTTTTTTCCGGCAAGCCGCATCCGATGGATGCGACGGCCGAAAAAGAAAAAAAAAAAAAAAAAAACTGGCGCCGTATGTGACGTCGCGTCACATCCGGTGACTGTTTCCCTCCTCCGTGCAAGAGAGAAGACTGCACGGAGGAGACATCCGGCGGGGGACACAGAGCAGGGTTATGTAAGTACTTGGGAACGGGGGGGGGCGGGGGGCTGACTGGCACTATATTACTCGGCATCTGGCTGGCACAATATTACTGGTCTCTGACTGGCACTATATTACTGGGCTCTGACTGGCACAATAATACTGGGCATCTGGCTGGCAGAATATTACTGGGCTCTGGCTGGCAGAATATTACTGGGCTCTGGCTGGCACAATATTACTGGGCATCTGGCTGGCACTATATTACGGGGCTCTGACTGGCACTATATTACTGGGCTCTGACTGGCACAATATTACTGGGCATCTGGCTGGCACAATATTACTGGGCTCTGGCTGGCACAATATTACTGGGCATCTGGCTGGCACAATATTACTGGGCTCTGGCTGGCACAATAATACTGGGCTCTGACTGGCACAATAATACTGGGCATCTGGCTGGCACAATATTACTGGGCATCTGGCTGGCACAATATTACTGGGCATCTGGGTGGCACTATATTAAAGGGCTCTGACTGGCACTATATTACTGGGCATCTGAATGGCAGAATATTACTGGGCTCTGGCTGGCACAATATTACTGGGCATCTGACTGGCACAATATTACTGGGCTCTGGCTGGCACAATATTACTGGGCATCTGGCTGGCACAATATTACTGGGCTCTGGCTGGCACAATATTACTGGTCTCTGACTGGCACTATTTTACTGGGCTCTGACTGGCACAATAATACTGGGCATCTAGCTGGCAGAATATTGCTGGGCTCTGGCTGGCACAATATTACTGGGCATCTGGCTGGCACAATATTACTGGGCTCTGGCTGGCACAATATTACTGGGCTCTGGCTGGCACAATATTACTGGTCTCTGACTGGCACTATATTACTGGGCTCTGACTGGCACAATATTCCTGGCCTCTGACTGGCACACTATTACAGGCATCTGACTGGCATAATATTACAGGCATCTGACTGGCATAATATTACAGGCATCTGACAGGCACAATATTCCTGGTATCTGACAGGCACAATATTCCTGGTATCTGACTGGCACAATATTACAGGTATCTGACTGGCACAATATTACAGGTATCTGAATGACACAATATTCCTGGGCTCTGACTTACACAATATTCCTGGTATCTGACTGGCACAATATTCCTGGTATCTGACTGGCACATTGTTACAGGCATCTGACTGGCACAATATTACAGGCATCTGACTGGCACAATATTACAGGCATCTGACTGGCACAATATTACTGGGGTCTGAATTTCACAATATTCCTGGTATCTGACTGGCACAATATTCCTGGGCTCTGGCTGGCACAATATTCCTGGTATCTGACTGGCACAATATTCCTGGGCTCTGACTGGCACAATATTCCTGGGCTCTGACTGGCACAATATTACTGGGCTCTGAATGGCACAATATTACTGGGCTCTGACTGGCACAATAATACTGCGCTCTGAATGGCACAATATTACTGGCATCTGAAAGGCACAATATTACTGGCATCTGAATGGCACAACAATTATGGCATGTGTGTGTGTGTGGGGGGGGGGGAGTAACATTGCGATGGATGGCGGGATTGCATGCAGGGGAGGGGGCAGGGTCCAGGGGGCCCAAGCAAATGCTTGCCCAGGGTCCAATCACTATTAAAGACGGCCCTGCATGCACCACGCACTTCAGTTCTCCACAGAGTGGCAGGAAGAGCATAGTGAGAACCAGGTGCAATCTGCATGCTGGGGTAAGGCCTTGATTCCATCTGGGTGCTGGATTCTGTCCTGGGTTGTGAGGAGAGTCGTGGGTGCAAAATGCAGTGGCAAGTCCTATGAGTGCAATGTGGGTTCTAGGAAATGTCCTGTAAGTGGAATGAGTTTTAAGACAAGTCCAATGAGTAAGTCATGTGAGAAGAATGGTGGAGAAAGTCCTATGTGTGCAATCTTTGTGCTCTGGGGCGCAATGTAGGTGACAAGTTACATGAGTGCAATCAAGCATGTTTGCTGCAATGGAGGAATGTGGGGCAATAAGGAAAGAAGGCCATAGAAAATAGAGTGATGAAGCATAGAAATAAAAACAAGAAATGTATTTTCTCAAAAACAACTGAATTATTATCTGATAACTATACCATACCACAGCATGTGACTGACAAGTGGTGGGGTGGCACCATAGGGGTGACATCTGAACATGGCATCTGAGCACCTAAGATCAGCCCTGCTTGCTTACCATTGTGGTAAATGTGGACTATAACTGCCACTGCTCATAGGTCTAGTGGTTTGCTCAAGCAATAAGGGATTGTATGTAGTGCTCCCTTGAGGTGGGCCTGCACACATGCATAGTAGTGCTCCATTCTGTTGCTCCTTGCCAATAAGTGCAGGAAGTTATAGCAGGGATGGGGAGGGTGTAAAACCCAACAAACCCTGCACATTGCAATTGGGTTCTCAGATATGTTGTAGCCTCCAGAGTGTGCATTTCCCTAGTACAGTGTTTACTTAGTCTACTCTTAGTCTTAGTTCTCCTGATACTAATAAACACTCATCTCAGTTGCCAGTGCCTAACTCAAGGCCAATAGTTGCCATTGTGGTAAATGGCTAACTTGATAGACTCATACCTCTCAGATTAATCTTCTAAATGGCATGCAGCCCTCCACAGTTGCCTTTGCAAACATGAGGGACAAAATAAGATAGCATTTAATCATTTAGTACTGTTTAACCAGTTCTTAATAAAACAAATTCTGGTTGAGGATTGTGAAATTATTAGTTTATAAATAGTCAGAAAATTGCCTTTTATATATTCTAATTCTACAATTTACAACACTTTAGCGCACCCTCAATAGTGCATCATAAAGCCTATAGAAACCAAGAAAAGGGAAAGCTAATGTGTTGCACTTCTTATCAGAAGTTATTTATCACATAGACAGATGTTCTAGGAACTGATAACTAGACATCTTAGGGCAGCAAAAAAATTTGTGAGCAGTTTCTGAACGCTAGATCATATCTGCCATCTTGATTGATGGTTCAGGAGAATGCAACCATTTGTCTCCTTTTAACAAATTCTGAATTTTTTTTACATAGCAGATTAATGAGAGTTCTGGTCAATATGTTTTACAAGACATTTAGCCAACATTTTTAGTAACTGCTAAGCAAAGAAGCTTATTATTCCAAGATAGTTATTATGCTGCTCTGTTGATGCAAATATATATACACACACAAGCTTAAAGATAATTTAATGTAATTTAATTAAAATGATAATTATAACTATGCCACCATTCACCTGTTCAGAGACTAGTAAACGTCTACCCTGCATGAGATCCAAAACAGAACATTGGGTGGCCACCAGATTAGATTTTTTGTTATACAGTTCCCCCGCTGTTTTGTACTCCATAGTTGTCTATAAAGCAGAAATAAAAAAAAGTGTATTGTAGGATCTTTTAACTGCTTTTTTTGAACATTGTAGGAAATATGTGGCCCAGTAACCTAGACATTCCTTTTCCCTTGGGGGTTGGAAGAAGCATGTCTCAGTTGGTAGGACCACAGGATTTTTGATTTTGACCTGGGAGGTGAGATGTTTCTTGGAGGTGGAGCTCCAGGAAAGTGATGAGGACTCCTGGAAGTACACAGACCTAGGTAGGAAATGAGCTAATTGCAGCTCCCCTACCAGAGGGAGATAGACTAGAGGCTATGCAATAACAGAAAGGAGTATGTCTGAGATCAATGTTAGTTTAAAATCCATGCATGTAAATAATTTAAATGTCATTATTGTTGAATTATTATTTTTTCTACAGTATATTAGTTTATATGTTCATACAAAGATTAAGAAAGGATTCATTAAATTGAAAAGGCAATTCTAAATTCCAAATACAAAAGAATGGTTAGGCACTCAGTGGGTATGACACCAGCAGCACAAACAGTGTGACAAATCCCTCAAATCACACAAATATAAAAACAAAATTTACAACAAAAAGTGCGTGTACAAAAGTGTGAGAAAAAAAACAAATACACACTTTTTTTTTATATTATATAATCGTGGCTTACAACACTAGGGCTTGCATTAAAACCACACAAAAAATATGAGCTGCAATCAGTGGTGGATCCAGGGGGGGGGGGGGGGGCGCAACGGGGCAGCACAAAACCAAGATATACCACTGGGGGGGAGAGAGAGGAGAGAACATGGGGAGAGAGGAGAGAACACTGATGGGGGAGAGAGAGGAGAGAAAACTGATGGGGAGAAGAGAGAACACTTATGGGGGAGAAGAGAGAACACTGATGGGTGGAGGAGAGAGGAGAGAACATACATAGTTAGAGGTACAAAGAGACAGTCATCGGAGGTAGAGAATAAATAGACATGGGAAGGGAGAGGAGAGAGACATAAATGGGAAGGGAGAAGAGATAGATAGAAATGGGATGGTAGAGGAGAGACAGACAGACATGGGATGGCAGAGGAGAGACAGACAGACATGGGATGGCAGAGGAGAGGCAGACAGACATGGGATGGGAGAGGAGAGGCAGACAGACATGGGATGGGAGAGGAGAGACTGAGACCTGGAAAATGAGAGGAGAGACAGACAGACATGGGAAAGAAGAGGATACAAAGATGGACATGTGAAGGAAGAGGAGAGATACAGACATGGGAAGGAAGAGAGACAGATGGACACGGGGAGTTAGAGGAGTGTGACAGACATGGGAAGGGAGAGAAGTGTGACAGAAGGACATGAGAGAGAGGAAAAGACAGATGGACATGGGAGAGAGGAAAGCAGATAAACATGTGCCCCTCCCGAGGTCAGACTCTGGATCCGCATCTGGCTGCAATGACAAACATCTCACATCGTGCTCAAATCAGTTATACAGAGAAGGTATGATTGAGAAAAATGAATGAATACAAACTGATGTATAAGAGTGATGAGCTCAGGTCAGAGATATGCCTTATGTAATAAAGGTCTTCAATTAATACAGAACATGCAATAAAAGAAAGTCGATAAATAGACTAACATAGTGTTGTTTTGATAATAACCATAAAAAGAGTCTGATTAGATATATATGTGCACTCACATGTTCAACAAGTGAGCATCTTAAGGGTTAAGCCCATAACAGTAAATACAGGGATTTCAGATCAAACTAAATCCCCAGATACCAGTGATATGAATGTCAATCAGCAGTATCAGTGTAGCACACAACTTTATTTGAAATACAATTTCGGACTTCTATACTGTTGGATTCAGTATCCAAACAAAATAGAGAAATAAGTTCATACCTGGTAAACATCAGGTTGCATTCATTCATTTTTCTCATACCTTTGTACACTATTGGACACAGTAAATTTTGTAATTCCAAATGGATCATTCTACAACTTGTGATTTACAGTTTCCATTGACCATATGCCTTAACTCCCTTTCTTTTATGTATCCCTCGCTCCCCTCTTCTTCTTTCTATACCCTAGTTTAAAGTCTGCATATTTTACTGTTCTCATTTACAAAATCAATATAAAGAGCTAATTAAAATAAAAGGATGAGTCACTTATCGACATCCATGTTTGTTATTGGCCTCAGACTTTATTGTGAACAATTACTAATTCTGTTAACAACTTAAGAACAGAAAACCTATTCGACTGCATGCCTTAGCTTTTGTTGTACAGAAACTCGCATTAGCTCTAACCAACATTTTGCTTGGCACAACCATGAGGAATTGGGAGTGTCGTCAAAATCAACCACATTTGGTCACATTTCCTTTACATAGTGTTAAATTCTAAATTTCAGAGATAAAAGAGCTACTGTTTTTTTTTTTATCTATAAATCAACACATTGTTTATCTTTTGCTCTGTTTTTTTTTTTCAATTGTGTTTCCATTACTCCAGATATCTATAAAGCCTGTGAAGAATCATGCAGAATACTGTAGTCTGTCCAACGCACATACCCAACATTGATGCAGCCAACTACGGATGATATATTACAATATACTGCTTGGATCTAAGATGAAAGAATAATGAAAAGACCTTCATAATGGAAAGACCGTCATAGATCTTCAGTTATATTTGTTTCCAAAATAGATGGGGAGCAAGACTAAAGAGAAAAAGAAAAATAAAGTGGAAAAAACTGATGATATTTATATCCAGATATATTTTTTTTTATTAGTGGATGCAGCAGTGCCCATTTTATATTCATGATATATAGCAACACACCTTTCTTGGGATTATTTTATCAAGTTTTGCTGTAGGGGTCCAGCAATGCAACATAAATAGTGCATTGCTGGACCCCCTTTGCTTAAGATACATTTTTGAAGTCCAAATTCTAAATTCATCCAGAGCCAGAGAAGTATCTCAGAGCTGAAGCAATGTGTTCACCTGTCATGGGTGATGACCTCAAAGATGCTGTGGTCACTTGTTGGAGGACAATTCTTTATAATGTACTCATTGGAGTTGTCCTTGTTCTGATAATTATCATGACCATTTGTGGCAATGTCGTGGTTTGCCTGGCTGTGGGGTTTGATCGTAGGCTCCGTAGCATGACAAACTGTTTTATTGTCTCTTTGGCTATTACTGACTTGCTGCTTGGTATTTTGGTGCTACCATTTTCAGCCTTGAACTTGTTACAAGAAGAATGGCCATTTGGAGCGACCTTCTGCAACATTTACACCAGCCTGGATGTCATGTTATGTACGGCCTCTATCCTAAATCTGTTCATGATCAGCCTAGATCGATATTATGGTGTCACAGCTCCTCTTCAGTATTCAATGTTTGTAACTCCATGCCGAGTTGGTGTTGCTATGGGGGTCATATGGATAGTATCCCTTATGGTCTCCTTTCTTCCCATCCATTTGGGTTGGAATACAAAAGACAAAACAATCCAGAACTCTAGAGATGATGACCACAAGGAATGTAAGTTGGAGTTGAACAAGGAGTATGTCTTGGTGGATGGTTTACTAACATTCTACCTCCCCTTGTTTATAATGTGTCTCATGTATTACCGAATCTTTAAAATTGCACGAGAGCAAGCCAAAAGGATTAATCATGCAAACTGCAGCAATGCTGTAAGCCCCTCTTTACCCACAGTCCGAGAACATAAAGCTACAGTGACTTTGGCAGCTGTGATGGGGGCATTCATTATCTGCTGGTTCCCTTATTTCACTGTGTTTACTTACCAAGGAGTGAATGACATTGAAGTAGATGAAACAGCCTTCCTAATTGTGCTATGGTTAGGCTATGCCAACTCCGCTCTTAACCCAATCTTATATGCTGCTCTGAATAGAGATTTCCGCACAGCGTACCAACGTTTATTACACTGCCGGCGCGTAGGGCCCCTGAGTCAGGAAACTCCTCTGACATTGCTTCACATTCGTCGTCCTGGTGAAGCAAGGACTCAGCAAGAAATTAAAATCATTCCGGAAGACAAGCCACATAAATTGCAAGAGACAAACGGAAAAGAAGGGAGTCCATTCATTGGAAATACAGAAGAGAGGTAACATTACTATCGATTACTATGCTGTATTCTATTAAAAATCAGTGATACACAATATTATGCAGATAAACATCAGAGCAGGGAGATTTAGTAAGAATGACAAGCCCCAACATAGTTTTTCAGGATTATTGTTAACCACTTTTCTCAATAATATTCAAAACCACTACCCAATAGATTGGTTCACCAGATATAAGTCTGTTGATTGCCAGTTGTTAAGGCTCCTAGAATGAATGTGTATGTGGTGCATAGTAAGATATTGGTGATACAACATGAACAAATGTTAAAGGAGCATTAAACATTGTTTAACCCTTGCCTTCTTGAAGGAAGCAAGGGTTAAACAAAACATGTCCCGGGACATTTAAGTAAACCCGACGTGTATCTTAATAGATACACATGGGTTTACTGTCTGCTTCATCTCACATGCGAGACACAGCAGTTCCTGGTTGTCGCATGCCGACAAGCAGCAGCATGCATGCCCCGTGCTGACAGCCGAATGCAAGGGTCTCTCGCTGCTAGCACTGAGAGAGCCCCTTGTTTTTGCATGGAATCAGAAGGGGGGACCTAGTTAAGGCATGCAAAAATGAGACGGCAGCCTTCTTCCAATGGAGGATAAACTGGCTTGTTCTATCAAAAGTAATTGCCATTAAGTGGCGTCCCGAGGGGGCGCGGGGGCGGACCGCACCGGGTGACACCTCCAGCAGGGGGTGACACCCGAGCTGTGTTTCCCTCCTCCGTGCACGAGGGAAGACTGCACGGAGAGGTGCGGCTGGAGACACGGAGCAGCAGCTACTCAGTAAGTAATGGGGATAGAAGTGGTTTAAAACTAGCACTTTATTCCTGGGCTCTGACTGGCACTATATTACTGGGCTCTGACTGGCACACTATTACTGGGCTCTGACTGGTACACTATTACTGGGCTCTGACTGGCACTATATTACTGGGCTCGGACTGGCACTATATTACTGGTATCTGACTGGCACAATATTACTGGGCTCTGACTGGCACACTATTACTGGGCTCTGACTGGTACACTATTACTGGGCTCTGACTGGCACTATATTACTGGGCTCGGACTGGCACTATATTACTGGTATCTGACTGGCACAATATTACTGGTATCTGACTGGCACAATATTACTGGGCTCTGAGTGGCATACTATTCCTGGGCTCTGAGTGGCATACTATTCCTGGGCTCTGACTGGCACAATATTACTGGTATCTGACTGGCACAATATTACTGAGCTCTGAGTGGCATAATATTACTGGGCTCTGAGTGGCACAATCTTACTGGGCTCTGACTGGCACAATATTACTGGTATCTGACTGGCACACTATTACTGGGCTCTGACTGGCACAATATTACTGGGCTCTGACTGGCACTATATTCCTGGTATCTGACAGGCACAATATTACTGGGTTCTGACCGGCACTATATTACTTGGCTCTGACTGGCACAATATTACTGGTATCTGACTGGTACAATATTCCTGGGCTCTGACTGGCACAATATTCCTGGGCTCTGACTGGCACTATATTCCTGGGCTCTGACTGGTACAATATTCCTGGGCTCTGACTGGCACAATATTCCTGGGCTCTGACTGGCACAATATTCCTGGGCTCTGACTGGCACACTATTACTGGGCTCTGACTGGCACAATATTACTGGGCTCTGACTGTCACTATATTCATGGTATTTGACAGGCTCAATATTCCTGGGCTCTGACTGGCACAATATTCCTGGGCTCTGACTGGCACAATATTCCTGGGCTCTGACTGGCACACTATTACTGGGCTCTGACTGGCACAATATTACTGGGCTCTGACTGTCACTATATTCATGGTATCTGACAGGCTCAATATTACTGGGCTCTGACTGGCACTATATTACTGGGCTCTGACTGGCACAATATTACTGGGCTCTGACTGGCACAATATTACTGGTATCTGACTGGCACAATTTTCCTGGTATCTGACTTGCACTATATTACTGGGCTCTGACTGGCACTATATTACTGGGCTCTGACTGCCACAATATTCCTGGGCTCTGACTGGCACAATAATGCTGGGTTTTGACTGGCACACTATTACTGGGCTCTGACTGGCACAATATTACAGGCATCTGACTGGCACACTATTACTGGTATCTGACTGGCACAATATTACTGGTATCTAAATGGCACACTATAACTGGGCTCTGACTGGCACACTATTACTGGTCTCTTACTGGCACAAAATTACTGGGCTCTGAGTGGCATAATATTACTGGTATCTGACTGGCACAATCTTACTGGGCTCTGACTGGCACAATATTACTGGTATCTGACTGGCACAATATTACTGAGCTCTGAGTGGCATAATATTATTGGGCTCTGACTGGTACAATATTACTGGGCTCTGACTGGCACTTTATTCCTGGTATCTGACAGGCACAATATTACTGGGCTCTGACTGGCACTATATTACTGGGCTCTGACTAGCACAATATTCCTGGTATCTGACTGGTCACAATATTACTGGGCTCTAACTGGCACACTATAACTGGACTCTGACTGGCACACTATTACTGGGCTCTGACTGGCACACTATTACTGGGCTCTGACTGGCACACTATTACTGGGCTCTGACTGGCACGTTATTACTGGGCTCTGACTGGAACACTATTACTGGGCTCTGACTGGCACAATATTCCTGGGCTCTGACTGGCACAATATTCCTGGTCTCTGACTGGCACATAATGCTGGGTTTTGACTGGCACACTATTACTGGGCTCTCACAATATTACAGGCATCTGACTGGCACACTATTACTGGTATCTGACTGGCACAATATTACTGGTATCTGACTGGCACAATATTACTGGGCTCTGAGTGGCATACTATTCCTGGGCTCTGACTGGCACAATATTACTGGTATCTGACTGGCACTATATTACTGGGCTCTGACTGGCACACTATTACTGGGCTCTGACTGGCACAATATTACTGGGCTCTGACTGGCACAATATTTCTGGGCTCTGACTGGCACAATATTACTGGGCTCTGACTGGCACTATATTCCTGGTATCTGACAGGCACAATATTACTGGGCTCTGACTGGCACTATATTACTGGGCTCTGACTGGTACACTATTACTGGGCTCTTACTGGCACAATATTACTGAGCTCTGAATGGCATAATATTACTGGGCTCTGAGTGGCACAATCTTACTGGGCTCTGACTGGCACAATATTACTGGTATCTGACTGGCACACTATTACTGGGCTCTGACTGGCACAATATTACTGGGCTCTGACTGGCACTAAATTCCTGGTATCTGACAGGCACAATATTACTGGGTTCTGACCGGCACTATATTACTTGGCTCTGACTGGCACAATATTACTGGTATCTGACTGGCACAATATTCCTGGTATCTGACTGGCACTATATTACTGGGCTCTGACTGGCACTATATTCCTGGGCTCTGACTGGCACAATATTCCTGGGCTCTGACTGGCACAATATTCCTGGGCTCTGACTGGCACAATATTCCTGGGCTCTGACTGGCACACTATTACTGGGCTCTGACTGGCACAATATTACTGGGCTCTGACTGTCACTATATTCATGGTATCTGACAGGCTCAATATTACTGGGCTCTGACTGGCACTATATTACTGGGCTCTGACTGGCACAATATTACTGGGCTCTGACTGGCACAATATTACTGGTATCTGACTGGCACAATTTTCCTGGTATCTGACTTGCACTATATTACTGGGCTCTGACTGGCACTATATTACTGGGCTCTGACTGCCACAATATTCCTGGGCTCTGACTGGCACAATAATGCTGGGTTTTGACTGGCACACTATTACTGGGCTCTGACTGGCACAATATTACAGGCATCTGACTGGCACACTATAACTGGTATCTGACTGGCACAATATTACTGGTATCTAAATGGCACACTATAACTGGGCTCTGACTGGCACACTATTACTGGTCTCTTACTGGCACAAAATTACTGGGCTCTGAGTGGCATAATATTACTGGTATCTGACTGGCACAATCTTACTGGGCTCTGACTGGCACAATATTACTGGTATCTGACTGGCACAATATTACTGAGCTCTGAGTGGCATAATATTACTGGGCTCTGACTGGTACAATATTACTGGGCTCTGACTGGCACTTTATTCCTGGTATCTGACAGGCACAATATTACTGGGCTCTGACTGGCACTATATTACTGGGCTCTGACTGGCACAATATTCCTGGTATCTGACTGGTCACAATATTACTGGGCTCTAACTGGCACACTATAACTGGACTCTGACTGGCACACTATTACTGGGCTCTGACTGGCACACTATTACTGGGCTCTGACTGGCACACTATTACTGGGCTCTGACTGGCACGTTATTACTGGGCTCTGACTGGAACACTATTTCTGGGCTCTGACTGGCACAATATTCCTGGGCTCTGACTGGCACAATATTCCTGGTCTCTGACTGGCACAATAATGCTGGGTTTTGACTGGCACACTATTACTGGGCTCTGACTGGCACAATATTACAGGCATCTGACTGGCACACTATTACTGGTATCTGACTGGCACAATATTACTGGTATCTGAATGGCACACTATAACTGGGCTCTGACTGGCACACTATTACTGGTCTCTTACTGGCACAAAATTACTGGGCTCTGAGTGGCATAATATTACTGGTATCTGACTGGCACAATCTTACTGGGCTCTGACTGGCACAATATTCCTGGTATCTGACTGGTCACAATATTACTGGGCTCTAACTGGCTCACTATAACTGGACTCTGACTGGCACACTATTACTGGGCTCTGACTGGCACACTATTACTGGGCTCTGACTGGCACACTATTACTGGGCTCTGACTGGCACGTTATTACTGGGCTCTGACTGGCACACTATTACTGGGCTCTGACTGGCACAATATTACTGGGCTCTGACTGGCACAATATTTCTGGGCTCTGACTGGCACTTTATTCCTGGTATCTGACAGGCACAATATTACTGGGCTCTGACTGGCACTATATTACTGGGCTCTGACTGGCACAATATTCCTGGTATCTGACTGGAACACTATTACTGGGCTCTGACTGGCACAATATTCCTGGGCTCTGACTGGCACAATATTCCTGGTCTCTGACTGGCACAATAATGCTGGGTTTTGACTGGCACACTATTACTGGGCTCTGACTGGCACAATATTACAGGCATCTGACTGGCACACTATTACTGGTATCTGACTGGCACAATATTACTGGTATCTGAGTGGCACACTATAACTGGGCTCTGACTGGCACACTATTACTGGTCTCTTACTGGCACAAAATTACTGGGCTCTGAGTGGCATAATATTACTGGTATCTGACTGGCACAATCTTACTGGGCTCTGACTGGCACAATATTACTGGTATCTGACTGGCACAATATTACTGAGCTCTGAGTGGCATAATATTACTGGGCTCTGACTGGTACAATATTACCGGGCTCCGACTGGCACTTTATTCCTGGTATTTGACAGGCACAATATTACTGGGCTCTGACTGGCACTATATTACTGGGCTCTGACTGGCACCAAATTACTGGGCTCTGACTGGCACAATAATTCTGGGTTCTGACTGGCACACTATTACTGGGCTCTGACTGGCACAATATTACAGGCATCAGACTGGCACACTATTACTGGTATCTGACTGGCACAATATTACTGGCATCTGAATGGCACACTATAACTGGGCTCTGACTGGCACACTATTACTGGTCTCTTACTGGCACAAAATTACTGGGCTCTGAGTGGCATAATATTACTGGTATCTGACTGGCACAATCTTACTGGGCTCTGACTGGCACAATATTCCTGGTATCTGACTGGTCACAATATTACTGGGCTCTAACTGGCACACTATAACTGGACTCTGACTGGCACACTATTACTGGGCTCTGACTGGCACACTGTTACTGGGCTCTGACTGGCACACTATTACTGGGCTCTGACTGGCACGTTATTACTGGGCTCTGACTGGAACACTATTACTGGGCTCTGACTGGCACAATATTCCTGGGCTCTGACTGGCACAATATTCCTGGTCTCTGACTGGCACAATAATGCTGGGTTTTGACTGGCACAATATTCCTGGGCTCTGACTGGCACCAAATTACTGGGCTCTGACTGGCACAATAATTCTGGGTTTTGACTGGCACACTATTACTGGGCTCTGACTGGCACAATATTACAGGCATCAGACTGGCACACTATTACTGGTATCTGACTGGCACAATATTACTGGCATCTGAATGGCACACTATAACTGGGCTCTGACTGGCACAATATTACTGGGCTCTTACTGGCACAATATTACTAGGCTCTGAATGGCATAATATTACTGGGCTCTGAGTGGCACAATCTTACTGGGCTCTGATTGGCACAATATTACTGGTCTCTGACTGGCACAATATTACTGAGCTCTGAGTGGCATAATATTACTGGGCTCTGACTGGCACAATATTACTGGGCTCTGACTGGCACTATATTCCTGGTATCTGACAGGCACAATATTACTGGGCTCTGACTGGCACAATATTCCTGGGCTCTGACTGGCACAATATTACTGGTATCTGACTGGCACAATATTACTGGGCTCTGACTGGCACTATATTACTGGGCTCTGACTGGCACAATATTACTGGTATCTGACTGGCACAATATTCCTGGTATCTGACTGGCACTATATTACTGGGCTCTGACTTACACTATATTACTGGGCTCTGACTGGCACTATATTACTGGGGTCTGACTGGCACAATATTCCTGGGCTCTGACTGGCACAATATTGCTGGGTTTTGACTTGCACACTATTACTGGTATCTGACTGGCACACTATTACTGGTATCTGACTGGCACAATATTACTGGTATCTGAATGGCACACTATAACTGGGCTCTTACTGGCACAATATTACTGGGCTTTGAATGGCATAATATTACTGGGCTCTGAATGGCATAATATTACTGGGCTCTGAGTGGCACAATCTTACTGGGCTCTGACTGGCACAATATTACTGGTATCTGACTGGCACAATATTACTGAGCTCTGAGTGGCATAATATTACTGTGCTCTGACTGGCACTATATTACTGGGCTCTGACTGGCACTATATTCCTGGTATCTGACAGGCACACTATTACTGGGCTCTGACTGGCACTATATTACTGGTCTCTGACTAGCACAAAATTACTGGGCTCTGACTGGCACAATATTACTGGGCTCTGACTGCACAATATTCCTGGTATCTGACTGGCACAATATTCCTGGTATCTGACTGGCACAATATTCCTGGTATTTGACTGGCACTATATTACTGGGCTCTGACTGGCACAATATTACTGGCATCTGACTGGCACAATATTCCTTGTATATGACTGGCACAATATTACTGGGCCCTGACTGGCAAAATATAACTGGTATCTGAATGGCACAATATTCCTGGTATCTGACTGGCTCAAAATTACTGGGCTCTGAGTGGCACAATATTTTTGGGCTCTGACTGGCACAATATTACTGGCATCTGACTGGCACAATATTACTGGGCTCTGAATGGCACAATATTCCTGGTATCTGACTGGCACAATATTACTTGGCTCTGAGTGGGACAATACTACTGGGCTCTGAATGGCACAATATTCCTGGTATCTGACTGGCACACTATTACTGGGCTCTGAGTGGGACAATACTACTGGTATCTGACTGGCACAATATTACTGGTATCTGACTGGTGAGGCATAAATAGTGGGGCTCTGGTGTGGCATAATTTATGGGGCTCTGGTGTTGCATAAGTTATGGGGCTCCTGTGTGTGGCATAGTTAATAGGCCATCTAACTGGCATTACTAAGGAATCTGTTTGGCATTGTATCGAGGAAATCCAGCGGGGTGACACCATGAGTTTCTGCACCGGGTGACACCAACCCTAGTGACGCCCCTGATGCCATTTCATCCTCATACTAGGGACAACTAACTTTTCACTTGTGCTTCTATATTACAAGCACAAGTGAAAAAAAAATGTTGTGTAATTTTAAGCCTATCTCCTAACTTTTATTCTTCCTATAGGTTGGAATAGTTATAATATTTCAACTATTTGTGTGTCTGATACCACCAAGTACGGGTTACAAGGGATCATTGTACATCATGAATTATAGAGTTTTGTGAGGATGTTTTTGGACACTAAGTTGAGGTGTTTCTCATGCAGTACCACCATTTTACTATTAATGCAAGGATGAATGATGGCATTCCATCATGAAAACATAACATTTTTTTCTGCTTGTTCAAGGGTGAGATAAAATATATATACTCTGTTGGCTACCTTAGATGAAGACTTTGTCATGTCTTTTTTTTAAGTTTGCAGTCATTTATATGACAATAGGTAGCATCTTATAGATAATGTATACGCTTTATATACCTTCTACACCAGTGATAGCAAACACTGTCAGACCAGAAAACCAAGTCTTCTGACAAGTTCTAAGTAATTAGCTACAAAGTGCCAATAATGTGCATGTACAAGCACATATTTTTTATGTGTGCGCATTGTGCAAAAGCACCAAGATTGTTCACCCATTACTTGCCCCAGCACCCAGATTGCATCTTTAGAAAAGTCCTGGGCACTGGGCAAGTTGGGTTCCCTGGTGTCTTGTGGCAGGCAGCCCAATGTCTGTGCACTGCCCAGGTGCACTGACATCCTTTCGGATTGCCTCCTGTGTTCACCTTGAGTCTCTGGAGTCTGAGAGCTCATGTAAATTTCAACATTCTGACTTCAGATGATGAACGGGGAGCATGAGAGGCAACCAGAGAGGGTGTCTGTGCAACTTAGCAGTGGGCTGCCTGCTCTTGATGGTGTGGGGGGGAGGGCATATGTTTATTAAAAAAAAATGACGGCACTATGCTCATGAGCATAAGACTGCTGTTTTCTAATAACGTTCTTCTGAAAATCAAAATGAAGCTAAATTTAGCAATTACTTAGTATTAAATTAGTTACTGCTGAACCCATGACTTTTTTTTGCTATTTTCTGTGCCAACCAACATGTCAGTTGGATTGCAGTTGTTAGTATTTTTCGTAGGGCTCCATTTGAATGATACCTAATTAGGGTCCCCTCTATTATTACATATAAATAAGGTGATTTTTCACTGTGCCAATAGTAGCAGTCCATGGATAAAATTGCATGTGTCTTAAAAAGAAAATGTAATTTTATCCTCAAATATGGGTCGCTGAACTTTTAACTTGTGCTTCTATTGTCAAGTAAAAAAAAACTTTTAATGGCTCTTTATTATTAAGGATATAATAGACAAAATAGAGAAAATGTTACTTACATAAATCATGAATGAATATATAAAATTATAGTGACAGATTCAATTTAAACAAATTTTCCTACAAGAGCTTTATTCTGAAAGAACTCCAAATACCTATCCAAAAAATGTTGTCTCCATATGCACTTTTTTTGAACTTCCATGAACATAATCATACGCAACTTTAAGCACAGTCTAAATTATTGGAAAATTGTTTTTAAAGCAACATAGATTTCATATATGTCATAACATTATAAGGAAAATATAATCCAAGAACTTGAAACATAATTTGTGTATTTCTTAAAATATTTCACTTGTGAAACACAAATTAATGGTTTTTATTCAGTAAAGGTTTCAAACAGATGTCAATGGGGTCTTGTGGTGGTGATGGGACAGTTCAGAGTGGCCGCTTTATCACGGCCGGCCCATCGGGAGGCCTTCAGAGTGCAGCCTTTCATCGCAGCCAGCAGCACCTTCACCACATAAGTATTTTAGGTGTTAGTTTAAGGTTAGTATTAGGGGTTAGTTTTAGTGTTTGGGGTCATTATTAGGTTGGGCTACTACTTTCTATCTAAAGGCGCTAATAGTTCAGCACTGAAATGGGCTCTGAACTGTCAGCGGGGAAATGGCCGGGCTGGGTTATAGACCCTCTTGTGGTAGTACCCTACTGCAGGGTACTTTCGCACCCGGACGGGGCATGAACATTGTTAAATAAAGTCACTTTTATTTTCACTGTACAGGCCAGTAAACACAGACTTATGGCAACAGTAAAAAAAGTAAAGTAAAGAGTAAAGTTTCTTCACACATCGAAGGTATACACTCACTTCACTGTTACATAAATGCAGCACATTTTTAAATACAATTTGTTTTTGGAATTACCTGTGCAGCTTCTGCCACTCCACTGCAGGCAGAATGTAAAAAGGCCTGATTTAAGGTTTTAACCCCATGGTGTTTTATTTGGGGAAGAATTTGCACACCCCTTCACAGGTCTATTCAGTAAAAACATGAACCGACAAATGTACTCTGACTTCTCAATTAATGCCTCGGTTTTGCAGTTCACCACAGTTCACTTTCGAGTAAATAGATACCAATGAATTAGAGATATGTTTTGGTTGACTGATTCATCTAATGTATTATTAAATGTAGATTATTTATTTATATTTATTTATTTATAATGGGTATTGCTCACATTTTAAGTCCTGGGGACCAAAGTCCAAAATGATATTATATAGAATTATACATTTAAAATAATAAATACATATTTATGAATCAAGAACACATTCAAGGGTATACAATTATGCATTAACATAAATAGAAAAATAAAAAAAATACAACAATAAACAAATAATATATGTGAACCTATTATCAGGTGCATTCTGCTGCTGATCAAACTAATGATAAGTTTGCGATGGCTTTAGGAAGAAAGAAATTTGACTCTCTAATTAAAATCCATTCCTGAAGCTTGAACTTTATAAAATCTGATATTGTTCCTTCATTTTTAACTTCCTTATGATTCACTACAACTGGGCAGCTGAAATATATTTACAAAACTGTCTCGGCATGAGTACATGGTTTCACTCTGCTGGAGAACTGTTTACTTTTCTGTTATATATAGAATGAAATAAAACATTCCTTAGATAGTGATACGATAAAGAAATAAAGTAAGGTGATTTCAAGAGCAACAAGACAAAGCATGGGCATAGAGCAACAATAGGAATACAATTCCAGCAAGTAAAACAACTTTAAGATGTTTGCAACCACACACACACAGGCTCTTGAATCTTAACCCCTTCGTGACTCTAGGAATTTCCATTCGTCCTATTTTTCTGGTCCCAAAAGATGCTAGGATGGCATAGAATATCCTTCAGTGAACAGCTCATCGTGGCTCCCTTCGATGAGCTATGCTCGGATCCCACTGCAGGAACTTGCAGCAGGATGCCACTTGTCAGATGAGACCACTTTGCGTGGCCTCAGAATGACAGGAAAAATGTAGCCGATGGTCAAAGCAAACATTTTACTAAATTGTGCCGCGCCCGAAGTCTGGCTGTCTTCTTGACGTGACAAGGGATATTGAGATGTCTCACAATTTTTGGGCAGGGACCTACAGGGTATATTAGTAGGGTACCACTATCTCCTTAGAATCTATATGGCCAACTCCTAATAAGTTTCAGATTCGATAAAAAACGTTTAAAAATTAGATAGATATATCTATCTATCTCTCTCTCTCGCTGGTCCTAAAAGATAAACTTTATAGCTTTAATTTAATTGTGAGATACAGAAAACTCATAATTATAAATAACATCAACCTAGGAGCCTAGAAATAGCCCTACGGACTTAGATTTAAAAAAATAATAGTTGCAGGACAAAATCCTTGTATCAAATCACTACTGGATAAGCAGAAGAAACCCTGAACTCCCTATTTAAATTTAAAATTTGACTCACATTGGTTAGGAACCAAACTGCACAAAATGTAACATATGCTGCTAGAGTTCAGTCTGACAAGTTCTGGATATCAAAAACAATTCCAAGAAAACCTCTAAATATAATAACTTGTAACCAGGTTGCATTATATTAAACTCTCTCTTTCACACTTTATTGCTTATCGTGTGATGGAATAATTAGTAGTAGTCTTGCAAAAGGAGTTCTACACAAGAGAACATATTGATTAAGCATAGAGATTAATTGTGTCTCTTCTGGTATATTAGAACTCAATTATACTATGTAACATGTGATTTAAACAAGCCTTACCTTATCCCAGGTTGTGAGGACAGAGTTCACATTAGTTGTAGGAATGCCATGTCAAGTATAAATGCCATTTCACGAAGGAAGGGTTTCCCATTCAGAAGACAGATTTTCTGCATTTGCTCCGGATCTAACAAGTATATTTAAAGTAAATAATGTATGCAACAAAAACTATATAAGTTTCTAACACAGGCAATTTGGCCAAAAATAAATTAAATGTTGTCAGACTGAATTAGACGGAAATAAAAATTAGGCATGAAAAAGGTCTAGATTCAACAGCAGGATGCAAAATACCTGGCAAACCTATCCAGTGTCTGAGTTAAGTATACAATATAATGACAATAAAAGGACACTTTGGGTCAACCCATGTAATAACAGCGATAGTGTATAACATAGGATAGTGTCTGACCAGATAAATCCGCTGTATGTGCACATATGTAATTATCCACGGTTAATGGACCCAAGAATGGTTCAGATCTTTCGAAGGGGTCAAGAAAAATATACACTGTATTAATATCCAAGAAAACTATATAAAAATTATTCATAGGTGGTACATGGTTCCAACAAAATTGTGTAAATTTCAGACACAAACTGTTGGCGTTGTGGCCTAGCTCCAGGATCATTACTACATATATGGTGGGAATGCAAACTACTAGACAATCTCAAAGAAATCGTTTCGAGCCTTATCTCCAAGACCGGTATAGATATTGGAGATCTCTCTTTACCTAAATTCCTCTTTCATATTAGTCTCCATGAGCTTCCCAAACCACAGAGAATATTAATAACACATTTTCTATTGGCTACAAAGCTGTGCCTGTCAAGACACTGGAAGAAGGCCACAACTCCAAACCTAGCTGATATCAGGACCCAGGTAGACTACCAGGCCTCTATGGAAAAAGTGATTTATTATGCAAACAAGAATCTGGCCACTTATAACGACATATGGGGAGCGTGGGTCTCACTGTCCCCGTCCACTTAGCCGCCCTTCACCCCTGCACTCCTGATTTCGCGGAAGGGAATAAATAAAAAAACCTACTGATGGGCTTGACTTATCTCTACCACCCCCCCACCCGCCTGTCTTCCTTCCCGGCTGGGGGGGACCGGCCGACCCCCACTGACCTCCACGAGGCAAACATGTTGATGCTGAGTTTGTTGAAAAATTGCTAGAATGTGAGCACGCACTGATATACTTAAGTTAAGATGACGATATTTGCCCGATCGATCAAGGTCAATGACTACGAAATGTTTACTTAAATATCTAGCATTATGTTAAATTGTGCAATCATTGGCTTATTCTCTCTTCCGACGATCTATGTGTAAACCTATGTGTCTGCTTTTTTTTTATGTATGTACGTATGCTATTTATGTTGTACTTTTTGTATGTTTATAAATACAAAAAAAGTTTAAAAAAATAAGTTTATCCACGGTTAATGGAATAAAAACCTAATTAGAGAAGCTACTGATTAATCAGTATAAAACATGAACCAGAATGAGTTCCATAACAATTTTCAGTAAATGGGTCTAATTATGGTTCTCTAAATACAGGGCTATACAAATATTAGAAGACACCAGAATACAGTCAACCAAATGACTGTATTATGGGAATGAGAGAAATAGTAATTAGATTGGAGCCTATATAAAAATCTGGGCAGAAACTCCTGAGAGTTTATCATCCCCTACTAAATACTTTAACCCCTTCACGATATAGGATGGACTTAGTCCTGGCCTCTCTGGCAAAGCGCTGCCGACATAGAATGAACCTAGTCCAATCACAAAAGGAGCACCTGAAAGTGATTTTTTAACACTTTAAGCACTACATCTATATTGCTACAATGCCTCCATGTAGTGGCATTGTGCTATACCAAAAAAAAATGTGCTTTTCGATTGCTCCGTAGAGCGATTTAAAATTCTGGTTTTAAAGACTCAGTGCCTTTAAAACTCATGCTGTGTTTAAAGAGCATAGGAAGCAATAACATTGCTTCCTATTTCTCTCTGTGTGTTGTTGACATGCCTTGTCAGGCCAGTCAGTAACACACACAAAAAACAAATCACCTGCCACCCCACTGTCCTGTGGCCAAAGATGTGCTCTGGAGGCTGTTACAGGCAGAGTGTAAGGTAGTGGTAATGCTCAGAGATGAATAATTGTAAAATCTCTCTCTCCTCACTTGTGTTTTAGTGAGGTAGAGCTAAAGATCAGTGTTTTAAAATAAGCTAAAATAATAAAATAACATGTTGAGACCCAAAAGCTTTTATAAAAGTCATTCCCTGTGTTTAACCACTTCCCTGCCATTAATCACTGCATAAGCACTGATCTTGCACAGCAGCACTTTTTTAGCAGTCTGCATTTTTTTAGGCATTAATTACTACTACTGTAATTTATTAGAGCTTCTAAGAGCTATTAACCCCTTCCTTGCTGTAAATCACTGCTTAGGCATTGATTCTGAGGCTGCTGACTCAGGGTCCTCTTTTGACACGTCAGCTTTCTTATACATCATCTAGTGATGTTTCAGTGGCTGCTGATCCATCACCACAAGGAGTCATGGGTGTCTACTTTTAAAAAATATATGTTTTGGTGTGGGTAAATGCAGTGGCGTCCCGAGGGGAGTGTGGACCGCACCGGGTGACACCTCCAGCCGTCACCCCTCGCACCGCGGCCGCAGGAAAAAATAAAATAAAAATCACAGCGACCGGATGTGACATTACATCCGGTGACTGTGTTTCCCTCCTCTGTGCAGGAGGGAAGTCTGCATGGAGGAGGCGTCCGTCCAATAACACAGAGCATCAGCAATTCGGTAAGTGAGGGGGAAGGGGGGAGGAGGGTGGTTGAAAACTAGCACAATTGCACAATATTACTGGGCTCTGACTGGCACAATATTACTGGCATCTGACTGGCACACTGTTACTGGGCTCTGACTGGCACAATATTCCTGGTATCTGACTGGCACAATATTCCTGGTATCTGACTGGCACAATATTACTGGGCTCTAACTGGCACACTATAACTGGGCTCTAACTGGCACACTATAACTGGACTCTGACTGGCACACTATTACTGGGCTCTGACTCTCACACTATTACTTTGCTCTGACTGGAACACGTTATTACTGGGCTCTGACTGGCACACTATTACTGGGCTCTGAGTGGCACAATATTACTCTGCTCTGACTGGCACAATATTACTCGGCTCTGACTGGCACAATATTACTGGGCTCTGACTGGCACAATATTACTGGGCTCTGACTGGCACAATATTACTGGGCTCTGACTGGCACAATATAACTGGGCTCTGAGTGGCACAATATTACTGGGCTCTGACTGACACAATATTACTGGCATCTGGAAGGCACAATATTACTGGGCTCTGAGTGGCACAATATTACTGGGCTCTGACTGGCACAATATTACTGGGCTCTGACTGGCACAATATTACTGGGCTCTGACTGGCACAAAATTACTGGGCTCTGGCTGGCACACTATTACTGGGCTCTGACTGGCATGCTATTACTGGGCTCTGACTAGCACGCTATTACTGGGCTCTGACACGCAATTACTGGGCTCTGACTGGCACGCTATTACTGGGCTCTGACTGGCACAATATTACTGGGCTCTAACTGGCACAATATTCTTGGTATCTGACTGGCACAATATTACTGGGCTCTAACTGGCACAATATTCTTGGTATCTGACTGGCACAATATTACTGGGCTCTAACTGGCACAATATTCTTGGTATCTGACTGGCACAATATTACTGGGCTCTGACTGGCACAATATTCCTGGTATCTGACTGGCACAATATTCCTGGTATCTGACTGGCACAATATTACTGGCTTTGACTGGCACAATATAACTGGGCTCTGACTGGCACACTATTACTGGGCTCTGACTGGCACAGTACAACTGGACTCTGACTGGCACAATATTACTGGGCTCTGGCTGGCACACTATTACAGGGCTCTGACTGGCATGCTATTACTGGGCTCTGACTAGCACGCTATTACTGGGCTCTGACACGCAATTACTGGGCTCTGACTGGCACGCTATTACTGGGCTCTGACTGGCACAATATTACTGGCATCTGACTGGCACAATATTACTGGGCTCTGGCTGGCACACTATTACTGGGCTCTGACTGGCATGCTATTACTGGGCTCTGACTAGCACGCTATTACTGGGCTCTGACACGCAATTACTGGGCTCTGACTGGCACGCTATTACTGGGCTCTGACTGGCACAATATTACAGGTATCTGACTGGCACAATATTACTGGGCTCTGACTGGCACAATATTCCTGGTATCTGACTGGCATAATATTACTGGGCTCAGACTGGCACAATATTCCTGGTATCTCACTGGAACAATATTACTGGGCTCTGACTGGCACAATATTCCTGGTATCTGACTGGCACAATATTACTGGGCTTTCACTGGCACAATATTACTGGGCTCTGACTGGCACAATATTACTGGTATCTGACTGGCACAATATTACTGGGCTCTCACTAGTACAATATTACTGGGCTCTGACTGGCACAATATTACTGGGCTCTGAGTGGCACAATATTACTGGGCTCTGAATGACAATATTCCTGGTATCTGACTGGCACAATCCTACTGGGCTCTGACTGACACAATATTACTGGTATCTGACTGGCACAATATTACTGGGCTCTGACTAGCACAATATTACTGGTATCTGAATGACACAATATTCATTGTACCTGACTTACATAATATTACTGGGCTCTGAGTGGCACAATATTTTTGGGCTCTGACTGGCACAATATTTTTGGGCTCTGACTGGCACAATATTTGTGGGCTCTGACTGGCACAATATTTGTGGGCTCTGACTGGCACAATATTACTGGTATCTGACTGGCACAATATTACTGGTATCTGAATGGCACATTATTACTGGACTCTGAATGCAAAATATTCCTGGTATCTATAATTGTACAATTGTCACCTCGTGGGGCTCCTGTGTGTGTTGCATAATTAATGGCGGTCCCATGTGTGCATAATTATGGGGCGCTTGTGTGTGGCATATTTATTGGGCCCCATGTGTGGCATAATTAAGGGACTCTTTTGTGAGGCATAATTTATGGGGCTCTGGTGTGGCATAATTTATGGGGCTTCTGTGTGTGTTCATAGTTATGGGGCTCCTGTGTGTGGCATAGTTAATAGGCCATCTGATGGGCATTACTAAGGAATCTGTTTGGCATTGTATAAGAGGAAATCCAGAGGGGTGACACCATGAGTTTCCGCACCGGGTGACACCAACCCCAGTGACGCCCCTGGATAAATGACATTGGATGGCTTCAAAGATATCCCGAATAGAACATGGGTGTGACACACAGGGTACTAGACCCTGAGTACAGGATATCAGGAGCCCGATGGCAGAGAGACAGGGTTTGAAGCTGGGTAACCACATTCCTCCAGTAGTTTGGGACCCTATGTTTCTTCAGCTACATTTCAAGACCCTGTAGGAGTAGCCATTGTATTCAGTAGATGAGGAATAGGAGCAGATACGCTGCTGACATACTGGAGTGAGCATGGAGTACAAACTTGAACAAGATTAACAGGATGGTGCAGGCTTAAACAAAGAAAATCTACTCTCCCACAGGAAAGAAACCAGGCGCGTCCTCGCTGGATAGGTAAGTGAATGAATTTAATAGCTTGGCTGCTCTTCTAAGAGCTGCTTTTCAAAGAGTATATTTAAGAGATATTCTGGAGATACTCTGGAGGTAGTCTGAGGTATACAAGAGGTGAGAAAAACTAAAAGATCTTTTTGATTTAAATTCTTAAAATGGCAGATTTGGTTTACTGTGATAATTGTTCTGCATTTGTTTCACATTCCATTTTTTGGAGGTTTGGAGGCTGTCTAATCTGTAGACAGTTCTCAAGTTTGCAGCAGGAGATTGCATTTTTAAAGTCCGAGATTTGTAATTTATCTGTAAAACAAACTCGGGCTGAGACTGTTGCGAAGTCACTGCCACAGAGGCCATTGCCGCAGAGGCTTCCTAGGAATGGCAGGTGGATTACTGTTGGATCTGGTAGGCTTAGAGTTGTGGATAAAAGGCATGTCCCACAGTCTGTGGCTGTCCAGAATTCATTTTCAGCACTTGCAGAGTGCAGTGGTGTTGTGGAGGCAGGCTCAGACGCAGAGTTTGAGGAACCACTCTCCTATGTGGCTAAGGTGTGCAAGGAGAAGGTGAGGCCTGATAGAAAGCAGTTGTTGTTGGGCGATTCTATCATAAGAGGTGCGGAGTTGGACACTATTGGCTTAGTGAGATGTCTTCCTGGAGCTACTGCTCGCAGAGACAGGAGGCGTATTTCTAATAGTGTTAAGCACGCAAATCAGGAAGGAGAATTGGATGTACTGGTTCATCTAGGGACAAATGATTTGGCTTGCAATGAGGTTTCAGAGGTGAAGGAAGCTTTTCGTGTTCTTGCCAATGATATACGGCAGGTTGTGTCCACGCTGTCCTTTTCTGAAGTTATGCCTGTGCACAACATTCAGAATGATAGACGGATGTGTATTAGGAACTTCAACTTGTGGCTTGGAGAATGGTGTCGGGAGCAAGGATTTGGCTTTGTTTCTCATGGAAGTTCACTATGGGATAGAAAGGAACTGTACAAAAAAGATGGTTTGCATCTTTCTCAAAAGGGAACGAATGTTCTCAGTGAGCAGTTCAGAGGTTTTGCTAGGAGGTTTTTAAACTAAAAGAGGGGGGCAAAATGGCGATAAAACATCAATCCAATTGCCCCCCAAAAAAGGTACAGAAGTTACCTGTAGTCAGCGTGCTAAAAAATGATAAGCTTAGGGTCATGTCTACAAATGCTCGCAGTTTAGGGAATAAGATCCATGAACTTGTGACAATATTGGCAACTGAGAATGTAGATTTAGTGGCTGTTACTGAGACATGGTATAATGAAAAACATGACTGGGACATTTCAATACCAGGGTACTCTTTATATAGAAAAGACAGAGAAGGTAAAAAAGGGGGAGGGGTGGCCCTGTATGTGAGGGATAGCTTAAAATGTAACGTAATACAAGTTAGTGAGGCGAACATAGAGTCAGTTTGGGTTACATTAGAATTTGGTAATCATATGGTAACTCGGGTAGGTGTGATTTATAGGCCCCCTGGACAAATAGAGGAGTTAGATAATCTACTAGTTGAGGAAATAGCTAAAATGACAATGAAGGGAGAAGTGATCATCATGGGTGACTTTAATCTTCCTGATGTGAACTGGAAATACAAAACAGCTACTTGTGCCAGGAGTACACATATCCTAAACTCCCTACTGGGATTATCTCTAAAACAAGTAGTGGAGGAGCCAACTCGAAAGCAGGCCATACTAGACTTAGTGTTCACAAATGGAGATTTGTTATCAGATATTACTGTAGGTGAAAGTTTAGGATCTAGTGATCACCAGACAGTGTGGTTTAATATAAGAACAGTGACGCAGTCACACCACACAAAAACAAAAGTTTTAGATTTTAGAAAAACAGACTTTTCTAAAATTAGATTAGATGTGAAGGAGTCATTATCAGACTGGAGCAATTTAAATGGAGTCCAGGAGAAATGGGATTATCTAAAAGTTGCACTACTGAAGGCTACAGAAAATTGCATAAGGCTTGTCAGTAAGAGCAAAAAATTGAAGAAACCATTGTGGTACTCTGCAGAGGTGGCTAAAATAGTAAAAAATAAAAAGCTAGCATTTAGTAATTATAAAAATACTCAGAGTGAGGAAGATAGAAAGATCTATAAGAGTAGGCAGAAAGAGGCAAAGCAAGCTATAAGAGCTTCCAAAGCACACACAGAAGAGACTATAGCCCAGTCAGTGAAAAAGGGGGATAAAACATTTTTTAGATACATAAATGAGAAAAGGAAAGTAAAACAAGGATTAGTTAGATTAAAAACAAAAGAAGGATGCTATGTAGAAGAGGATAAAGGCTTAGCAGACTGCTTTAATGAATATTTTTGTTCAGTTTTTACAAATGAAAATGAGGGTAAGGGACCTCATTTAGGGAAAAAGACTAATGAGTCTTTTGATGCATGTAAGTTTACAGAGGAAGAGGTTTTACTTCAGCTGTCTAAAGTAAAGACAAATAAGTCGATGGGACCTGATGGGATACATCCAAAGTTATTAAAAGAACTTAGTGGTGTACTAGCAAAACCGTTAACAGATTTATTTAACCAATCATTGTTAACGGGAGTAGTTCCAGAAGATTGGAAATTAGCTAATGTTGTGCCCATTCACAAGAAAGGTAGTAAGGAGGAGGCGGGCAACTATAGACCAGTAAGTCTTACTTCAGTAGTGGGGAAAATAATGGAAACCTTGTTAAAGAATAGGATTGTTGAACATCTAAAGTCGCTTGGATTTCAAGATCAGAGACAGCATGGGTTTACTTCAGGGAGATCATGCCAAACTAATCTTATTGATTTTTTTGATTGGGTAACTAAAATAATAGATCAGGGTGGTGCAGTAGACATTGCTTACCTAGATTTCAGTAAGGCTTTTGACACTGTCGCACATAGAAGGCTTATCAATAAACTGAAATCTTTGAGTTTGGATTTCAATATTGTTGAATGGATTAGACAATGGCTGAGTGACAGGCAACAGAGGGTTGTAGTCAATGGGGTATATTCGATGCAAGGTCTTGTTACTAGTGGGGTACCTCAGGGATCTGTTCTTGGACCCATTCTCTTTAATATTTTTATTAGCGATATTGCAGAAGGTCTTGTTGGTAAAGTATGTCTTTTTGCTGATGATACAAAGATTTGCAGCAGGGTTGATATTCATGGTGGGATAAGCCAAATGGCAAATGATTTAGCTAAACTAGAAAAATGGTCAGAGCAGTGGCAACTGGCATTTAATGTGGACAAGTGCAAGATTATGCACCTTGGGCGTAAAAACCCAAAAGCAGAATATAGACTATTTGGTACAGTCCTAACCTCAACATCTGAGGAAAGGGATTTAGGAGTAATAATTTCAGAGGACTTGAAGGTAGGTAGGCAATGCAATAGAGCAGCAGGAAATGCTAGCAGAATGCTTGGTTGCATAGGGAGAGGTATTAGCAGTAGGAAGAGGGAAGTGCTCATGCCATTGTACAGAGCACTGGTGAGACCTCACTTGGAGTATTGTACGCAGTACTGGAGACCTTATCTCCAGAAGGATATTGATACTTTGGAGAGAGTTCAGAGAAGGGCTACTAAACTGGTTCATGGGTTGAAGGATAAAACTTACCAGGAAAGGTTAAAGCATCTTAACATGTATAGCTTGGAGGAAAGACGTAACAGGGGGGATATGATAGAAACATTTAAATACATAAAGGGAATCAACACAGTAAAGGAAGAGAGTATATTTAAAAGAAGAAAAACTACCACAACTAGAGGACATAGTCTTAAATTAGAGGGGCAACGATTTAAAAGTAATATCAGGAAGTATTACTTTACTGAGAGGGTAGTGGATGTATGGAATAGCCTGCCAGCAGAAGTGGTAGAGGTAAACACAGTCAAGGATTTTAAGCATGCGTGGGATAGACACAAGGCTATCCTAGCTATAAGACCGGGAACGGGGGACTAATAAAAGTACTCAAAAAAAAAAAATTGGGCAGACTAGATGGACCGAATGGTTCTTATCTGCCGACACATTCTATGTTTCTATGTTTCTATGTAATGATTACACCAAAGGATCCCAGGTGTTCAGGATACAAACAGCTGCACAAGCTGCAAAGTCACTGAAGTTAAACTCAGGGCAAATATTAGAAACTATTTAGCAGGGTTTTTTTTGGTAGCTTTTGTAGATAAGGATACAATTTTTCAAATAAAATCCAGAAAAACTTTTTTTAAAAACGTTTCACCCTATTTTATTTGTTATATATAACATTATATGGTGTGATCAAAATAATGGTATCAGAAAGCCATACTTTTGCCAATAAAAACAATATAACATTTGTGTGGGTATGATAAAGGAGAAATACCTCTGCCTTAGATATATCCAAGAGAGATAAGTCTCAAGTCTCCCCTACAGATTGATAATGATTGATGCTAGTGCAGAATCATCACTTGCATTTCATATTAAATAGAAATAAATGTTAGAGACAAAAAATGCAGCACAGATGGCATGCAATAATTATGCTCCCCAGCTACCTGATCCGATGCGGTCACAGCTCACCTGTAATCCTGAAACTCAAATTGTTTCCTTGGTGGGGAGGCTGCAACTGGAAGACAAAGGTGAGAAAACTTCTAAATTCTGTAGAATGCCAGATTCTGTGGTTAACTCCCTCTCTGCCAGCTGTAGGCACAATATTGACTGGCTTATAATGATCCGAAAATAAAGAAAGCTCGGAAGCATCTGCAGCCCAGTCAAGTTGAAAACTACTTCTAAAATAAATTTAGTGTGTTCCAAACAGTGAACATAGTACCAGAAAATGCCAAACATTAATCAGATAAATGCACACAAAATGGTTTGTGTCTTACCCTGTGTAGTTTGTCTGATTCTTCCACAATGATCAAGGAGCATACGAGTCATGATACAGGTCAATTTGCTAGTGTAAAGGCCACTTGCCACAAGAGACTATCACATAAGGGACTATTCACTAAAAGGTGAGTTATACGTGAGTTGAGGTGAGATAAACATTTAATCTCACCATTTTAACTATATCATAGTTGCCAATATTGGCCATGTTTCAAAGGACATGTATTTGTTCCACATTCTGTAGAAAGAGCATGCAAAGTGCAGCCCGGCAATCTGTAGAATGCATATACACACAGACACAATCCAAAATATTAATCATGGTAGGTCCTATGAGATCTCCACCTTGTTTATTTAATTGGATTCTGTTTGTGCGTATACCCATATTACATACTGCAGGGTTGCACTTTGCATGGTCTTTCTGCAGCATGTGGAACAAATATGTGTCTCTGGAAACATGATCGATGTTGGAAACTATGCTATACATTGTGCAGGTACAAAGTTGGTGAGTTCTTCCTGCTAAGCAAATTCACCAGGATTGTCCCTACATCATGTATTCATCTAATACCTGCTTTAAACAGTTACAACATAACCTGGCTACTAACCTCACATGATGGATACTAACCTCACATGATAAATACAGGTTAGGGGATTCATGAGTAGTCTGGAGAGCAAGGCTTATGTAAAAGGTAACCTTCCACAATAAATATAAGTGAGAGGGTTCAAGTGTGCTTTAGATAGCCTCATAGAGCAGCCTGGTCAAACAGCAAGGCTTATGACAGGGCTTGAAAATCTTTACTGAGTTTTAGGAGTCAGCAAAAAAATCTAGGAGCCAGACAACGGAACATATACACACAGAGTCAATCACATTCACACACACACAGTCAACCACATACACACACAGTCAGTTGCACACAATCACACACATACTGTCAGACACACACACACACACCGTCAGTCACATATTCACACACATAGCCAGTCCGATACAGTCAAACATATACACACATACAGTCAGTCACATACACACACATACACACACACACAGTCAGTCCCACATTCACATACACACACACATTCAGTCAGTCACTTACACACATTCAGTTAGTCACATACATACACACACTTAGTCAGTTACATACACACACGCACACACAGTCAGTCACACACACATACAGTTATTCACATGCACATATACACATTCAGTCAGTCACATACACACAGTCAATCAAATACACACACACAGTCACACACACAGTCACACACACAGTCATTCACATACACACACACATTCAGTCAGTCACATACACACACTCAGTCAGTCACATACACACACACACACACAGCCAGTTACATATATACATACACACATACAGCCAGACACACACACAGTCACATACACAGTCACTCACTCACATATGCATGCATACATACATATACATAATGTCTGTTAGATGTTTGTTACATACATATACATCAAAATCTTAAGTAGCTGTAACTCAAAAGTTAGCTTATGTTTTTTGTGGGATGCAGATTGGTAGGCTCATTTTCCGAAGTGGTACTGCCAGACACAGGCACCATTGCTAGTGTTGACTATTAAGGCCTAGACAACCTTGTCAGTAAAGTCCCAACATTCGGACCTATTAAATGGTTAGGTTTATTTTATTTTATTTTTTATGTCCCATGTCTTGGCAGATCTTTGAGGAACCCAGTCCAGCTGTTTTCACCGCAGTGGCCAGCTCAGTTCAGTTTTTCAGTTGGCTCAGCCCCTGCCTCTGACCTCTGTGTCAATGTATGTGTTTATCTGATTGTGTGTATAAGAAGGTAGGAGAGATAACCAACACTGACAAACTTTATTTTGCAGTTCGAAAAAATGTACGGGTCCGTGCTTGAACTTGACCCCGAACTTGACCCCGAACTTGACCCCGAACCCGAACCCCATTGAAGTCAATGGGGACACGAACTTTTGGCCACTAAAATGCCTCTAAAAAAGTCCTGGAAAGGGCTAGAGGTCTGAAAATGAAGTAAAATGTGGGTAAGAGTGTCCCCATTCATATGAATACCTATGTGTATGAATGGGGACTCTATTTCGGTTTATAGAAAGCCAATAGCATTACATGTATTCCATAAACCGAATGTCTTTCCCACCCTCCTCCCCCCTTTCCCAGTACTTACCTCCTTGCTGCTCTGTCTCCCGGTGCAGGTCCGCGGCTGTGAGAAGTGTTGTGCGCAATGCAGGGGGTGCCAGCAGCTAGGGTTTCACACCCGCTGGTGGTGTCACCCGGTGCGGTCCGCACCCCCGCACCCCCCTCGGGACGCCACTGCTGCCAAATAAATAGAGAAGGAAAATCTTCAGTAGATCAAGCAGTAGATGACCTCCAATATTTTCAGCATGTAAAAATATTATTCAACATCTGTGTCCTGTTTTTTTTCTCTCACAAAAAAGGAGATAAAGTGACATACGAAAGGAAAAATAAAATGAGGTGTTTATCTCGTGGCTCCATTTTGTGAATAATTCCCATGATGCAACATCATCCAAAATCTTCCAGCCAGTCTCAATTTACAACTGTTGCCAGAGCCTGCATGATGACAATACTCCCCTGCTCTCTTACTGGCTCCTATGTATCATAGTGGGCAGGACTAGGGGGCTTTGTACAACTTTTTTTTTACCTTCCTTCAAACACAAAGAGAGGAGATTAACCTGATCAAACAGGATTATAACTCTGCCCCCTTGTGATGTAATAGTTACATTATCCTCCCATTCAATGCAAGTCTATGATCACAATTCTGTGTCCCAAGCAGCGTTGTATTTAGCGCAAGGCAAATAAGGAAAGTGCCTACGGCGGCACTTGCCTTCTATGCTTTTAGGGGCAGCACAAAAAGCAACAACAAAAAAGCAGCCCCTTTAAAAAAACTAAAACCTTGCTTGCTGGCAGAGATGGTGGTGAGGGGAGATTGGAAGATCCCCCCTCACCATCACTCTGCCTGCCAGCAGGGTGCACGGGGATCCGAACAGGCAGCACAGAGAAACCTCTGTGCTGTCTGTTTGTCTCCTCATGCAGTGTGACGGGGAAGTGCCTGACGGGTCACGTGACCAGTGCTCTGACATGAGACGCGCATCGGGTCACGTGACCTATCTGCACAACCGCCGGAGGACACCATGCTGCCTGCCACTAGCCACCATGGAAAAAGGTAAGTGCTGGGGGATCAGGGCATCTTAATGGCAAATATTGGCATATTATTTTGGCAAATTGGCAGGGGCTTATTAATGGCAAACAATACTGGCATGTTATTGGGCAAATTTGCTGGGGAATATTAATGGCAAATAATACTGGCATATTATTGGGCAAATTGGCTGAGGAATATTAATGGCAAATATGATTGGCATATTATTGGGCAAATTTGCTGGGGCATATTAATGGCAAAACATCACTGGCATATTAATTGGCAAGCATATTTAATATATAAACTGGCTGTTGCATATGTCAATGATAAAGTGACTGTGGCGTGTTAATTTAGTTAGGATCTAAATAAGATTAATGGTAGTTTTGCTTGGTGGGGGATTTCATGAATATTATTATTTATTTATTTTAGGTGGTAATTCCTCCAGTTTATGTAAAAACATTTTGCAATATATTTAAAATGGTTAAACATGGTCAGATTTAAATTTGATTGTCTGTGTAAATAAAATCACTGAAGATCAATACTGAGAACAGACTGCAAATAATTAGCTTACTGCATTTCTTTCACCTTGACAAACGACCTTCACAAGATCCAGCAGCAAATACTGTCTGGCCAGGATATGGTCATATACAATTACGCTGAAAAAGCAGCAGAAAGACAGAGTTACTGTGAGCTTTGCAACTCAGCAGGTCATGTTCTTTACAAGCCTGCCCTCTTCAATATCACTGTGCTTTGTTCATCTTTAGTGTACTTGTCATTTCCTGACATTTCCTTTTAAGTGGAATACTTAGCTTTAGAACATCTTTTAACACACACGCACTCATCTATTGTGTGACATTAAAGTTAATATCCTGGCACAAAAGGACAGATACAATACAAACTACGCTGGGAATATTCCTTAGATAAAAGTAATCTAAAATACAGGTCTGCTTTGCAGGATTTCAGGTACTAAGTCTTACGACGATGCTCCATGAGAAGATGCTCATTTATTGTGAAAATATATTTTAAAAAATCCCATTCAATTATAATATTTTTGTGGTAGTCATCTTGTTATAAATTACAATAAAGGTTAATGATGTTTTGCCCTGGTCCCCCCTGTATTTTTTAAAGGCCCCACTGGGGTTAATTTGTTTTGAAAATGTTGGGTGGTATGGTAATGCCATATGTGCAAATAAATAAATTTATAAATTTTTCAACAAAGAAGTGAATTATGGACATCTATAGCTAACCAGATGAAACTGTAACAATTGGATAATTCACTGAGTACTGGAACTAAAGAAGGAATGAGATAGGGTATTTAAACCTTCGTCTCACAAATTCACACCTCAATCCACTTTTATCTTGGTTTATAATAAATAAGCCCATCACTAGCCCTGAGTCCTACAGTCTGGTACAAGATGACCGTGGCAAAATATTGGTGTCTATGTATGCTTCAGATATCATAAGTATACAATGTAGGAGTGTCCGGTCGGCATAAAGGTGACTTAACTACACATATTCTCATTAGTGTAGTTTTGTTTGAATAAAGTTACATTTAAATATTTCTGGACTGCCTTTGTATTACTGCTACAATAACCAAACATTTTTATATTGATCCCAAGCTATTCTCCACTATTGCTAAACATGTAAAGCTGCCTTACACACATGCATTTTGGAATATGTTCCCACTTTAGAAAAAAAAAACTCAAACCCCCCTGAAATAATCTTTTTTTTTAGGAAAGGATTGTAGCAAGGAAAGCAAAGTAGTTCTCATCTGCATTGTCATTGACAGTCTTTCACTTACATTTACATTTTTTTGTTTTAGCAAATCTTATGTTTTCTTTTTGATTAAAACTTTTAAGTGTTAAGCAATCAAAGCTTAATCCTAACACCAATACATTGCTAGTACAGTGTAAAAACAAAAATCAGCAGGTCTCTTGAAAAGAAGCAGTATTCGGAATGGTTCAAGAAAGTAAAAGCACACGGCTCCATGCCGCCCCATTGTTTCTGGAGTTGCCCAGGCATGTATATGAACATGAGCAATGGGGGGGTCTCATCTCTGAGAAAAGGAGCTTTGCTTCTCCTTCTCAAAGTCATAAAATGAGAATATAAAAAAATAATTATGTCACAAAGTTAAACAATAATAGCAAAAAAAATTAAATACTACATTCCTGAATGTATGGAGGTAGAAGAAAGAGAAATTAAACGTTTCCCTACTAGTGTACTGTACGTATATAAAATATAGAAAAAGCACCATATCACTAGTTTCTCTAGTATCAGTCAACCAGATATGAACCAAAAGCAAAAGGCAGATACAATTTGAAAATAAATCTTGCATCAACCACAACAAACGATATCACAGTCTTCCTGGAGTAAGCTGGGATAGGTTAGTAACCTGAATTTTAAGAAAGAAGAATACATCACTTATTTTGATCCTCCCTGTCTTGTGGAAGAGAATTTTCTCATCCAGTCTTCCAGTAACAAATGGCACCTGTTCTCCAGAGTTTCTCACCTGCCACCGTCAGACTCTTTCACAGCTTTTAGCCATTGACTACATTTATTTTTGTCCCACGTATCTTTTACTGTAAAACCTTTGAAAACGCGACCATTTTCTTGCTATTATTATATCTCTTACCTAAACTCAACCCACTGTGTATCTGAAGGATTCCAAGAACGAACATAACTGTACACCTGCTGGCAAAAACCTATGTATGAATACTTTGTACAGGCTCTTGTGTGATATACACTATACGGACAAAAGTATTTGGACACCTGACCATTACACCAAATATGCAATATGTCATTGGTCCCACCCTTTGCAACTATAATACCTGATGTTGGACGAAAAGGCAGTCATGTTAAAATAGAAAAAGTCTTCCCCAAACTGTACAAAGTTGGAAGCATAGCATTGTCCAAAACATCTCTATATACTGACTCATTAAGATTTCCCATTACTGGAAGTAAGGGGTCTACCCCATGAAAAAGAGGCCATTATCCTTATCTACCAAACTTCACAATTGGCACACTGCAGTCTGGTAGATAACATTCTCATTGTATCTGCCAAACCCAGACTCGCACTGAGTCCAGTGGCATCGTAAATCGTTTACACCACTCAATCCAGCTGCTTGGCCATAAAAATCCATTCAAAGAAACTCCTGACACAGTTTTGTGCTGATATTAATGCCACTGTAAATTTGGAACTCTTCAGCTATGGAATCAGTAGAACATTGGTGACGCCTATGCATTGTGCTCTTAAGCACTTGGTTACCCTGCTCTGTGACTTTACGTGGTCTTTTTCTTTGTGACTGAGTTGCTGCTGTTCCTAAATACTTCCACTTTTCAATAATACCACTTACAGTTGACTGTGGAATATCTAGCTGGGAGGAAATATCACAAACTCACTTGTTGCAAAGGTGGCCTCTTACCACACTACCACATTTGAATTCACCGAGCCATTCAGACGACTCATTTCTTTAACAATTGTTTGTAAATGCAAACTGCATGGCTAGGTACTTGATTGTATACAGCAGTGGGAATGGGTCTGGTTGAAACACCTTAATTCAGTATTTAAGTGGTGTGTCCCAATACTTTGTCCATAGTGTGTATGTACACATTGCAATTACAGTTATCACTTGATACACTTTGATTGTTGCTTTTGCCCTCTCATGGTCCAAGCAAATGCTGTAGAGATGAGTAGAAGTTAGCATCCTTCTTGTTCCACTTGTTTCTTATGTTATTTATATCACAGTAATGTATTTGCTCAAAAGCTTACTCTAGATAATAACTATGCCAAGCAAAGAGCAAAAGGATTATCAAATATTAGATCTGAATTAAAAGATTTTTTTTTATTAATATTGAAATTGTTAAATTAAGAGCCATTTTCAGAATGCCAAACGTAATGTTTCTTTTGTAGTTTATTTTTTGGTGACCTTTCCATGTACAATACTGTAAATAATAGCTAGCTAAAGAAAGAATGAAGAAAATCCTTTTAAAGAAAAAACGAAATTACAGCATTACCAATGTGTGCGTATAGCACTTTAGATTTAATTTGTATGCACGCTTTTCTTTTGTTATAAACTAAATCATAGAATCTTTATTATTTACTAAATCACAATCAGGAATTTTATGGACCAGTATTTTTTGTTATGTTTCAATATGGTTTCTTTGTTTCTATAAAAATAGACATTTTTACATGGCCAAATTATGAAAGTCTCTCCATTAGTTTTAGGTATCATTAGGGCTATGGATAACAAAATGATTTATACATATTCAATAGATTTCTGAATTGCCTGATGAAGCCCTATCTTAAATGAATAATAAATTCATAAATATTGTTGGCATCTAAATGGTAAAATCACAGAGAACCATTTGAGCTGAAAAACACATGGAAAAAATGGGGTACCTTGCATTTCACCTCATTTCAAGGGTGATGAGATCTGGATTGATAACCGGTTACTGGAGATTCTCCTAAACAGAAATAATTTTTTCAATCTTCTGTTTTTGTTAATTAGATACTCCCTAAATCCTAATTTCAACTAGTGCTACCCAAATACTTTGAGGTCCAACATGCCGCACACTGAAATCTTTCTCTACAACACTATTGTAAAAAGAGATCTCCCTATCAACTTTCAAAACTTCACAGGGTCTATTTAACTCCAAAATATGACCCCAATCAGATCCCTTTTGTGATCTGAAGGGTCATTAAATTCTGGCCACTCAGGGATCACCAACGTGACCACGAATCAGTATCAAAATCGGCTTTTGTGGAGTTTGGCCGATTAAAATTATAGCCTTGATTGGCCCTATACATTTTTATGGGAGAATTTTGGCTATTTCAGTTATTGCGAAGTCCTCCCTAAAGGGCTCTAACAGAAATAAGATTTTGTTAAATACAAATAAGTAAAAAATAAAATATAAAATGCAAGAAAATATAATATAATGAAGTCAAATAAATTTGAATTATAAATAGAAAACAAATTAAAAAAATTATAAAAAATGAATTCAAATAATAATAATTCAAAACATCATAAATCAATTGATAATTGATATGGTAATTGTTTTAGTATGCCATGATGGCATATTTCTTGATACAAAATAAATGTCATTTTTTATTAAAATATGCTATTACAGCATAAATGGTACAATGAGCACATCAATAAACACATAATGTCCATGGTGTGGATGGCCACATTGCTTGGCAATGTACCATTGTATACTGTGGATATGTGAGTGGGCTAGGCAGTGGCAGAAATAGAAGCCGCCTTGCCATAATTGTAAGATTGCCACTTGGCCGTTTGATCTGCCATCAACTTTTAGTGAATAGTCTCCAATGATTCTACATTTTTCCCACTCTAATATTTGTTTGAACAACAGCTAAACCTCTTAACCATGTCTGCATGCTTTACATACAGCCACATTAATTAGTTTGCTTTAAAAGAACACCGGGGTCATTATATTTATAGTATATATACAATAATATAATATAATATAATACAATAATATTATATACAATATTGTGGTTTTTTTGCATGCATATTGCATATGTACTACTACTATTTTATTATTTTTAATGTTATGAATATTTCCAATCTTTTCAATATTGAAGCCACCAAATTCAGAACTCTGTGGGAAACTAACATTTATTGGCCTACCCACCAAACATAAATATGCAGTAGCTATTAAAATAAAATATAAAGTCCTGGTTAAAAATAGACTACTCTGGGAGCATTTTCACACTTTTTGACTCTAGAGGCACTTTAATGCTGCCACAACAGTATTACTTTGTTTATTGTGATATTAACCTCAGATATTTTTTGAAGCCAATGTAATATAGCAAACCTTTAAACATAACCATTTGTTTCCTGCACAATAGCTTTGGTACCTTCGGAATTGAGGAAGAGAGACAGACAATGGTAGAATAACAAAGAGACACTGATTAGAAATGGAGAGATTGCTTTCTTTTGTTAAAGGCTACTATTTCAGCTGTAAGACAAACCCTCATTTATTGTAACAATAATCCATCATTTAAGTCTATATTTCCTTTTCTTCACATATTGATGCATAATAATACCCAGCATCCCCCATCAGTGACACGGAACACCGGGCTGTGTGGTTTGGGAGGAGAACAGTTGGGGGATATGCTGATGCGAAGATTACCATTCGCAAACTGTCAATTAACTAGGATATACTAACAGGAACAGATTGCTTACAAAATGCAAAATGTAAATACCGCAGGACAACTGGGTGCCACACTGTAGCATGTATTATAATTAAATACATAACTTGTTAGTGGAACCCTGGTGTCTTACTAAAATATGGGATGCTTATACATTATCAGAAAAAGTAACTTAAAACTTACGTTGAGCTTAATTAGTATGGTCAGGCCAGTATAAAATTGAGGCCAGTGTTAATTCTGTGGAGGCAATATCATGGCCTGTATATTTTTTTACATGTATCATATTTGTTCCAATTTTCTAAATTGGGTATCACAATTATGAAAAACAACATAAAAATTCCCAATGGATAATCTGCACATGCATAGTTATACATCATAAATAAATGTTGCACACAATATATTTATATTTCCCATAAAGTGCATTATTATTATATCCATACTCCTCTCATGCAACAAACGGATATATATATATATATATATATATATATATATATATATATATATATATATATATATATATATATAAACGTATAGGACAGACAACATCAGGCTCCTGGGTGACAGGGGGCAACTGAACGGTGGCCTGTATCTTTTTGAAGAAAAGGTTTTGGTTGAATAAAAACAAAAGAGAATTTGTCAGCTATAACATTTCCTCACTTATTAACGTATTCTGATTTATTCTAGCAGTTTTCAATGGAGAAAAAAGGGAAGCATGCTCAAGACATGGAAGTCAAAAATCATGCAACATTTACAAAATTTACAAGTATTTAGCTGAAGTAAACACTAAAATCTCCAAAATATTGAATATGTAGACCGTTTATGACAGTACATTATATAAATAAATTGGTGACCCTAAAGGCTTCAAGGTGACTAGGCATGTTGCTGCTGTATGCCGGTCTGTGTTGTTGCTGCCATTCAAAAGCATAACATTTTTACTTCTCAAAGCAAACCAGTCATCAATACACTGCTTTCTAAGAAATTCAATGGTAGCCATACAGTTAACTTTTCATACATTTTGACAGACGAAAGCGAGCATAATAGTATAGATACAGATCATTCTTTATATTCAAACTACATTCCTTTTCAACTAATATCTTCTCGCCACCAGCTCTAATCTTCCCCATCATAGAGTAATGCACAACTTTGTATTATCAGACCTTCGTAGGTATTGAAGTGACAACAAAAAACTTGACATTTCCAAGGCACAATATGTGTAAACACGTTTTATCTGTAACTCATGTTATATTGTGAAGCTGAAGATAACAGATTGTGTTAAAACATTTCCAAGACAAGTATATTTGTTATATGAATTTTCCTCTTCCTACAATAGTGTATTGATGGTCGACGTGAAAGGCCAATATCTTTCTTTAGCTTTCCATGCTTAGAGTATGCAAATGCACATATGCTCATCCCAATTGTTATTTGTTTCATAATGTAACCCTTTTTTTAGCTCAGGACCATAAGTTTCCTGCTGCCAATGATTTCTAGCCTGGTGCAAGGTCTTCCACTATAACCTTTACCTCATGGCTGCCCACTGCAAAGTCCAGCATGACCATAGGACCAGGTCAGGTCTTCTTGGAGATACTAAAAAAATGCAAATCACAAGGGTGAGTATGGGGATTGCATTTCATTTATACATTTTCTATTGGATAGTTTGAGATGGAATACATTGATAAATTCACACGTTACAAAACTTGCATAACATTTTTAAAATGCGTTGTGCCTTTAGCTAAGCATATCAAGATAGCTAACCTCTAATATTTAGACATTTTACTGTAACATAATTGAAAAAAAGTCAATCTTGTTCAATCCTTCTACCACTCATTCCTGTGTTTAATCTAAAATAAGAGAAAAACTAAACTATGTTGAATGATGCCACTTGAGGGGGGGGGGGGGGGGATTGCTTTTTGACTCCCAAAGGCAATCAGATTTTTCCTTGGATCAAGAAGCTCAAAAATATTAATGTTTATTCTATATTGAATAGCCCTGTATGTTCTGCTTTTCCAGAAAAATACTAATTAGATCCTTTCTGAATGGATCTATTGTATACGATAGCACCACCTCTCTTGGCAGTAACTACCATATTGCCCTTACCATAAAGAATTCATTCCTTGGTTATCTATGAAATATTTGCTCTTTCAGTCTCAAGGGATGACCTTCTTTGTATATTTCTGTTAATGAACAGGTCACTGCTTCTTTATATTGGTCCTGCACATAATTATATAATGTTGGCATTTCCCCTCTAAAACACAGTTTTTATAGCTGCAGTTTCAGTGTCTCCTGAAGCAGGAGACCCTGATAATGGTACAGGAGATACTGAAACCCGTTTTGTGCTAATGGATTTATTATTTTTTACTGTATAAAGGTAGGGTGATTATGCCATCTACTGGATTATTTAATTTTTTACCTTTGGATATAAATTGCAAAAGACAAAAAAAGATATAAGGAATTCAAGGCACAATATATACTCAATGATTACAAAGAAACATAGAAGATAATGGCAGATAAGAACCATTCATCCCATATAGTCTGCCCTGTTACTTGGATTAGTGTGAAAGAATGAGCAGTACAAAATACAGTAGGAATAGGTATTTGAAGGTTGAATTTTAAAGCATTAACATCTTACACTAATAGTAATAAATAAATTAAAATGTTTTAAAAGTTATTTTAAAATAAACTGTAGATTTACATAGTTAATATTTAATGAAGGAGCTGAGTTTTTTTCAGGTGTGAGTTAAATTCCTCACTGACAAATTCAAAGTGACCTTCAGGATAGGTTGCCTTCTGTGAATTGTTCTTTGCCTCAAGCAAATGTGATAAGGAGCTTTCCTGCCAGAAACAGGGCCTAGAATAGAGACATTGTGACTGGAGCTTAAACTTTTTTTTTTGTTTGTTTTGTTTCAACCCCTTGCTATTGTTTTAATCTTACTAAGAGATCATTTTTTTTTGGTTTTGTTTTCTTTTACTTTATATCTATGCCAAAGACACCAGGCAAGGTCATACAGCATTATTTCCTGCCCATAATGAAAGACAAAAAAAGTATTTGTTCAAATTCAATTTTCACTGTAGTCCTTAGTTTCAGAGAATTCCAAAGTACCTGTGTAAAACTAATGATTCGTATAAAGTTTCGCTGAGCACTACAACAGAAGGGCACCCATGAAAATGGGTTATATGACCTCCTAAATAAACAAATCTCACATAGTTTATGAAATATCCATTTGTTTATTTTTATTTCTTAATTTTCCATGTTCCATAGGACTTGTTTTTATGAATACAATTCAGTTTTTGCATTCTGAATTTTGGTTGGCTACCTATACCTCTGCTGGTAACTTCTAATACAGTAACTAAAAAATATTAAATACATTTTAGGCATTTACTGGTTTTACTTTATAGCTGACACAAAGTCTGGTTACAACAAAATCATCCAAATTATTTAGATTCAATAGTTATTTATTTTAATGGACAGCTTTCTCCTTGACTTTTGATTCTAATATAGAAGCACGAGGGAAAAAAATCACTGCCACTTGTATGAGGATAAACTGGCATATACTCTTGATAGTTGGAGACTGACCCCCACTGAATATAGACCATGATCAGACAAGTGTCACAATGCCCAGCTCTGATTAGCTGTGCACATATCAACACTGCCATCAAATGCCCGCCTCCTACTGGTTCTGCCGCAACTTTGAGGCAGACCAGAGAGTACCTGTAGAAATACACATCAGGTTTATGTGGGACAAGGGCACACTATAAAAATAAAAATAAAAGCGGCAAGTCACATCTATTACATTGTTATTGTTTCCAAAACAGATTGTCAGTACTATAGTTTTATTTTTGTTTTTACAAACAAGAAGTAAGTCTAAAAATGAATAGGTGAATTATCAATTCATTGTGGGGTTTGTGTTATTTCGCACACAGTGAAGAGAAATGTTATTCATTTGAGGGAGAATTTTGCTTACACTAATTAACACAATGATATGCATCTTATCAATAGTGTGATAGTTCAGTGGGCTAGTGCTCCAGCTGTAGCATCTAGTCTACTCTCAGAGTTGTAGGTTCATTTCCAGACATGGTTGAACTCCATTGTTATTATTCATTTTACAAATAAACCATATCAGTAAAAACTACAGAGAGTAAAAATGTTTCTGCCTATTAACATATTATACATTATTATTCTTTGATCTTTCTCTGAGGCCAGATGTCAACACAAAGGTAGTTACATCTGAGGCTTTGTATTACATCTGTGCAAAGAGGATATCATGTTTGTAATCAGCTATTATGATCTAAGAATTCAGAACTGTTTTATCTTTGTTAATGGAAAGGTTGTTATAGGATGAAGGATGACTCTTTTGGACTGCTCTCAGCGTTTTAACTGCTACTCCAACAGCTGGTGGGAGAGAGCATGAGATTCATGTGTATTTCTGGCAGTATGAGTCACAAAGATACACAAAGGCTGAGAGAAGGGATGTTTGTCCCATTAGAGGAACAGATTGTATGTTCCTTTCCACCAGGATTTGTGTAATGAACACTTCCCACCAGGGGTATTTCTACATTCCTTAAATGTTCTGGGGTTACTACCCATGTCAATGTTTAAAGAAATCAAAAACTGCACTGAAAATACAGAAAACTATAAGGGGTCACATTGTCCAGTTCATAGACCTACTTATTGGAAAATCTCTGTCTCTATCTGTTGTTGAAACACAGTTCTTATGATTATTGGCTAGCCTATACCCAACTAGTACAATATTATAGGATGTGGTATCAGAGGCATCACTAGGGTTGGTGTCACCCGGTGTGGAAACTCATGGTGTCACCCCCCTGGATTTCCTCCAATACCATGCCAAACAGATTCCTTAGTAATGCCAGTTAGATGGCCTATTAACTATGCCACACACAGGAGCCCCATAAATTATGCCACACCAGAGCCCCACTATTTATGCCTCAACTCTGCCCAATTAATTATGCCACACACACACAGGTGCCCCATAATTATGCCACACTAGAGACCCATAAATTATGCCACACCAGAGCCCCACTATTTATGCCTCACCTCTGCCCAATTAATTATGCAAACACACACAGGAGCCCCATGAATTATGCCACACCAGAGCCCCATAAATTATGCCACACCAGAGCACCACTATTTATGCCTCACCTCTGCCCAATTAATTATGCCAAACACACACAGGAGCCCCATGAATTATGCCACACCAGAGCCCCATAAATTATGCCACACCAGAGCCCCACAATTTATTCCTCATCTCTGCCCAATTAATTATGCCACACAGGTGCCCCATAATTATGCCACACACACACATATGCCCCATAATTATGCCACTCAAAAGAGTCCCTTAATTATGCCACACATGGGGCCCAATAAATATGCCACACACAAGCGCCCCATAACTATGCCAGACATGGGACTGCCATCAATTATGCAACACACAGGAGCCCCACGAGGTGTCAATTGTACAATTCTAAAACAATACATATCTATACATACAGACATCTCTCTCTCTCTATAACAGCCAATTTGCCCAATTATATGCCAGTATCATTTTGTCATTAATAAGCCACAGCCAATTTGCCAATTAATATGCCAGTATTATTGTGCCATTCAGATGCCAATACCATTGTGCCATTAAGATGCCAGTATTATTGTGCCATTCATATGCCAGTAATATTGTGCCATTCAGATACCAGTAATATTGTGCCATTCAAATACCAGTAATGTTGTGCCATGCAGAGCCCAGTAACTTTATGCCATTTAGATACTAGTAATATTGTGCCACTCAGAGCCCAGTAATATTATGCTATTCAGATACCGGTAATATTGCACCACTCAGAGCCCAGTAATATTGTGCCAGTCAGATACCAGTTATATTATGCCATTCAGATGCCAGTAATATTATGCCACTCAGAGCCCAGTAATATTGTGCCATTCAGAGCCCAGTAATATTGTGACAGTCAGACACCAGTAATATTGTGCCATTCAGAGCCCAGTAATATTGTGCCAGTCAGATACCAATAATATTGTGCCATGAAGATGCCCCAGCCAATTTGCCCATTCCTCCCTCCTCCCCCTTCCCCAGTACTTACCGCCTGGCTGCTGCTCCGTGTCCCTGGCCGGACGTATCCGTGGAGTGTTCCCTGCACGGAGGGGGGAAACACTGACACCGGATGTGACGTAATGTCACATCCGGTCGCGGTGATTTTTTTTTTTTTTACTTTTTTTTTCTGGCAGCTGAATCCAGCGGATGCAGCTACCAGAAAAAGAAAAAAAAAGTCAAGCAATGCTTAACTTAACTTCACTGCAGGGTGATGCCGGCAGCACGGGTGTCACCCCAGCTGGAGGTGTCACCGGTGCGGCCCGCACCCCCCGCACCTCACTCGGGACACTAATGTGTGGTATAGCAACTGGAATGCTACAATTTAACTACCACTGCTACAGGATATAAAATATCCTAACATGTTGCAGTCAAATCTAGTTTAGAATTGTACCTTTAGAGCAAGTCCACTCTGTAGCCCTAACCCTAACCCTAACCCTAACCCTAAAAACTTTGGCCTAACAGCAATAGTCAGTAATGTTGCCCATAGACCTGAAACTAATGGTAATATTCTGCTCTATGGCTTATGCACCCAGAACAAGCAATGGGGACTAGTTCTGCACAGACACCATAACTTGGACTAACAGAAATTGACAGACTTTTAGGTCATGGACTGATATTAATAGGATGGTAAGAAAGGTGCGAAATAAAGATGGTGTGAAGAGAAAGAAAGAAATATGGTGATAAATTCAAATATTAAATGCTATCACTGTGATCTATTGCAATTTACTACGTCAAGAAAACATGACCAAAGTGTATTCACTCATACATGCTTCACCTTACATATCTGCAAACTTTTCTGGGCAGACTTCCAGGACTCTTCAAAATACATATGCAAGGCAGAGTCTCTCATTTGCAAAAATAGCTATTTGGGACTACATTTCCTATGATGCTCAAAGGCAACTGACAAAAGTTCTAATATCCTTAAACAGAATAGGATTGGGAAATAATTCTATAATGCCATACCTTTTTTTTTTCATGTGAGAGTGCATACATAACATAGATAACAAGGATACCAGACTCATAGCAGTACAAAATGAGTACAATTAATGGCGAAAGGGTATCTCTATGAACATATAATAATACAAACAATGACTGACCACTGTTTCTGGCGTTGTAATTCCATTCCTTTATTGTCCTTTACATAAGAAAAATCCTTCATTGACCATGAAATCTTACGGTTTGAACTAGATTCAATCAAAACATTTCTGATATCAGTTCTTCTACAAAGAGCATAATACCTATATGTGCATTGAGATGCATGCTTAATGTTATTTTGGTCACACAATGTATTGATTTTTAACCAGGTATCGCTATTGTTTTTGTTTTTTACTGACTTCTCAGTTCATAATTAATGTATTATTATTTGCTAATCAGTCCATTCCATTTAATTTATTTTTCTTCATTATTCATATTTATACATTTCTTTACACTTTTTTCTTGCATTCACATACAATCTTATAGTTTCATTTTTACTATCATCTACATTTAGATTTATGCTAATGAAAAGTAAATTTTGTGTTAACCACACAGAGAGATGGAGCTCAATGCAACTTGGGAGATCAAAAATAGTCAAATTAAAAAGAAGTGGACCCAGGGCAGACCTGAGATATACCACTTAGTACTTTCATCCAGTTTGAGAATCCTTAATTTTAGCCAGTTTGCAATCAAAATACATACCTTTGCCTATTTCTCTCAATTTGTAGAATATACTTTTGTATCGAACTGGATTAAATTCTTTAGTAAAGTCTAAATTGGTCACATGCACCCTATATTTTTTACTGACTTCTTCATAGAATTATAATAGGGATTAGTTTTACTCTCCTTAGCACTCAGTTTCTTAACATTGTCTAATGACATCACTAGAGAGACAGGATATTCCATTTATTTGAATGAATTTATTTTCATTGGTTCCTTAAAAAAAAAATGACTTTTACTCAACTAGAGTGGGCAGTCCTGGCTTCTTGTAAACTGCTAAAATTTAACAAATTCATCTAACTGTAATTTTTTTTTTTATATTTAAAGCAATGCAAAATGTAAAATATGCATTGTGAAGAACTTTGAATGTACTTTAATATGCATTAACATTTGGAAGATGCATTTTAGGCACCAGACTGTCCCTTTAAGTTCACTAGTTTGGACGGTTTTCTTTAATTTTGAAATAAAATTATTTTTAGCAGTTTCAAAATCTTGCTACACTTAGTCGACCTATTGTGATAAAAGCTGGTCTTCCCTACCAATTCTAGTGTTTGGTGGCTTGTATCTATGTGACCGCTGCAGCTCTCTGCATGTCCTGAACTACAACCACCATAATTATCTGTCATTCTAAAAGGCTGTTGGGGATTGTAGTTCATCAGCAGCTTCAGGGCTGCAGTTAGATGCCAAGACTTTTGGAAAAGCAGATGAAGCACTGACTCTATATCACTAAACCTCATCTTGCAATCTCAGATTTTGAAAATGTCTCAATCCCAGCAGCTTTTCAAAGAAAATCAAATCCTTTTGTTCAGTTACTTAAATTAGTTAATGACTTTCACATCAGACATAGCTAATACATTCACTATTGAATTGACAGGACTGTAAATGTAAGATTCCAATGCAGTTGTAGCAACCATTTTGTGAGGAGAAGGACTAGTTAGTAATGCATTGCGCATCTCTCTGGCACTTGAATAGTAAACAAGCGCTTGTCACTAAATCGAAAGACAATGGTGCAGCTTGCTAATGTTTCTATTACTCCCTGCTGGTTTGCTAAGAACATGTTGATCATATCAAAACACGCCATTAAAAAGAGATGCCGCCTATAAATCTGTGTAGTGAATAGCTAGTGTTTGAACACCTGATTGGAATTAAGGGATGTTTTTCCATATTTATTAAGACGCGTTTCTCTTCACAGGGAGCAACGCAGACTTTGCAATAAATGCTTGGATTTCATGACCTACAAGAGAGGACCGTGGCTTCTTAACCTTCTCCCGAAGGGAAGACTAAGAAACTCCATGGCAAGGGATACTGTGGATGAGGCACCAGATGGAACACAGATGTCAGGATCTGGAATCGTGCTTTCAACACATTTCCCCAACACTACGTTTTCAGAATAAACCTGAAATAAAAGACATGTTTATAATACTGAGCAACATCATGCCTGAAATTAGCTGGAACATTGACCTATGTTGACACTCATGACAACACTGACCATGGGCATTTTTTAAAGCTAATTATGCTAACATTGGAAATACCTACCAAAAACTACATTTGAAGTGGAAATGTGTACCTTTTCCTTCTTTTGTGGATTGTATATTTGAAACATACTGTATGTGTTATTTTTTTCCTCAGAATCTTTCAACACTGTGAATAGGATTTATTAAATGTAAATTATAATAAAAATGTAGCCAGGTGGTCTTACAACTTTCTGAACAGATCATGTGTGATCATTAGTCTCCTAGTCAGTGCCCTGTGCAGCTATGGATAATACAGAAAGGTATCATTGTCCTTTCCTTAAATCACTCCTGAATCAGTATTTTTACTACTGTCTGGCCTAAAAGAAAGTATGTAACCCATGCAGACTATTGCACCCAAAAACTCTGGTGACTTTAGTGGCAAATTTAACGTAAGTGTGTGCACATATTTATTTTTTTAACTACTTAAATACAGGGTGAGAGATTAGTTCATAATAAACTATTAAGAGTAATACAGGTTGAGTTGAGTACGAATTATCCAAAGTGCTTGGATCATTTTCACCAATAAAATATATTAAAGCCTTTCGTCACTTAAGAAACACAGCAGTAATAATGGATAAACTGTATAGAGCAAATACATCACATGTGATGCAGCTGTGATGTGAGGCATCGTTGAGAACCTGCCATTGGTGCATCAGGCCTGCACACCTGCCATTGTATTACCCTTTGTGGGGGAATCCGAACATGCATGGAAACACATATATCATAGCTTAAGGAGGCCGAACACTGAATAAACTGTTGTGCGCTTGTGTGACAGGTGTGTGCAGAATTTGCAACTTCTGGCAAAGTTTGCTCCCCCTTAAAACTTTGCATACCAGATCATGTTGGATAATAGATTTCTCAATAAAGGATACTCATACAAAAAATGAACACTACAAAAGGTGAAAATAGTGAAAAAAAATTGAACAGATACTCCTCCTATAGTACTGGAGCTCTTAGATAGGTGCTTCTCGGGCACTCCAAATAACAAAACACACCAAAGCAGAGGTGCATGTACAGGAGAAAAAAGAAATATACATAGTGTAATACAGTACAGAAACAAAGTGTCAACTGGTAATGTTTAGTTTTCACACTCACAAACGAAGGAGGATTTCAGGCTCAAAGTATAAAACCTTCTGATTTATTTTCACAATCTAAAAATTCATAAAAAGTGGCAATTATAAAAACTGATTACACGCACAACAAACTAAAGCATATAAAGTGCAACTTCCGTATAATATCCTGATCCCTAAAGGATACTCAACCTGTAGTTCTAAACCAAACTTGTGCATATTACATTCATATTTTGTATTACTACAGATTGAAGTAGTTTCTGTTATTACATCCTATTGGCAGACACAAAATCTTGCAAAGTACAAATCTAAAAAAAATATCCAAAGTAATCCAAACGTAAGCAAAATAAGTCAGTCCACCCAGACTACATCGGCTAATGTTCTACGTTGTTATTCTTTTTTATAACAAAGATAAATTTATTTTTATTAACGGAGAGCATTGTTTGTGACAAGGTTTAAAATGCAAAAGTCCAGGTGTTACATTAGAAAGAGGGACTATGAAATCCAAATGTAAATAACATACATATGTACTATTACATTAATTTATTTATTAAGCACCAATATAAATCTCAGCACTGTACAATTAGAATGTTAAGACAATTTAGATTTCTTAACAAAAAGAATAGGAAGGCACAGATATAGTAGGATTTAGGTATTTATACAGTCGGTTTCAGAGTATATATATGTATATTACTTGATAATGACTCTCTCTATACATAAAACGACATATATATATATATATATATATATATATATATATATATATATATATATATATATATTTATGTGTGTGTTTTACTTGATAATGACTCAAAAACTGACTTGAAAATTCTATCCATTCTGCTAATATATCTTAAAATCCCAGTTACATGCTAAAAGCCCTGTCATAACTGAGCATTTTTTCCCTCAGTTACAGACCATGCATAGCTTTCATCTCTTTTCTGTGGTATGGATTCATTTTCTCAAATGGATGCTATTTCTTTCGTTTGAATTATACTTCCCACACCATTGAGCATGGTTTAATTTGTTCAGCTTTCCTTTTGTGCTTGCATCCTATTATATTATCTGGAACAGGTAGAATTCCATCTACACAACAGAACATTGTAAGTCATAATACTGTGCAGGCAGCAATTCTCATTGACATGTGTTGTCTAACTTCATGGTGGTTCCTGAACAGTAGGTATATGTTGCAAAACCCTGTCCACCCTTGGGGCACTAAAAGGCTGAAGGTCTTTACGTGTGTGTGTGTGTGTGTAAAATCTAAAAAGAGGGAGGGGAGCTCTAACTGTATTAAAAGAGCATTAAAATTGAATCATTGCATAGCAACACCATACAAGCGATATCATTTCGTAATTCTGCATGCAAAGTATGTAAGAACTTTTTTTAGGAAGTTTTTAAAAAAAAATTTTTATATTGCACACCATTACTTGTTTACAAGTGTCTGTAGCTTTTAAAATATATGTCAGAGACAAATGAACATTCAACATCCCACCTTACAAATTCCTTCATTGTCGCATATTGTAATCATTGTAATCAAAATGACTTAAACCATCCCCAGGCATCTAAAGTCCAGTTAACTGATAGAACTACTAATATGATATTGCTTTATAAACAGATTTGCTGCTCTTCAGTTCACATGCTGAAATTTTTCCCCATCTTACTATCTGATGATCATAGCAATCATAGTGCAATATTATTAGCATGCCAACCACTTTAAACAAACAGAAAACAATTATCTCCTTGTAAGAAAGAATTATTGTCAAATGTATCTCTACTACATACACCAGGAGAGTGTAACGCATGGGGTTCCAGATTAAAATAGACCCTGAGCGCCTGAGATCAGGAGCTACGTTTCAGGGTGGAGACACATGACCTGGTGCTGGGTAACTGCAATCCCGAGGTTTGGGACCTTAGGTTTTTGCAGTCACAACCAGGCCTGGTGAAGCAGCTACTGTATCCAGGTCCCAGTGTTTAAGAGGAAACTAAATGATAGCCAAGCAGAGCTAAAACAGAAAAGTAACTGAGGGAGAATAGAACTGAAATACAGAGTACAGGGCTACAGAACAGAGGGAAAACATAAGACAAAGCATAAACCAAAATGAGGGTAAACAATACAAGGCACACGGTTAACCCCTTGGCGACACAGAGGCACAGAGCCTTTAAAACACGGGCATTAAAAAAACGAGCATAGGAAGCAAATTTTTCGCTTCCTATGCTCAGTAAGTGTTCCTGATTGCCTCGCAAGTCGAGGCAATCAGGAACACAAAAAAAAAATGCACGATCTTGGTCACTGAGTGACCAAGATGGCGCTGCCCTTCCAAGGGCAAGAGCACAGGAGGCAGGAAGTACCTGCTTCCTGTGCTCTCTGGCTGTCACACGATTGCCTCTTCACAGAGGCAATCAGTGACTGCCAGGCACACAGACAAGCAGTGGGGATATTCTGCTGAACATCCCCACTGACTGGTTAGATCAATATTAACCCTATATTGATCTGACCAGTTATGATCTGTCTCCCTCTCCTCACATTTTTTTTAGTGAGGGAGAGAGACAGATCAAAGTTAGTAAAAGTAAAAAAAAAAACAATAAACACACAACACACAAATAATAAAACAATAAAAAAAATTTATTAAAGCAATTCCCTGCGTTTAACCCCTTCCCTGCCACTGATCTTGTGTAAGTAGCGATCGTGCACATCAGCGCATTTATTTTTGCTGTTTGTGCATTTTTTAGGGGTTCATTTTTTTTGTACTGTAATTTATTACAGTACTAAAAAGGCTCTTCTAAGAGTTATTAACCCCTTCTTTGGCGTCGATCACTGCTTACGCAATGATATTGACGCCAAAGCAATTTTTATCTGTCTGCATATTTTTATTTTATTTTTTTTACACATACCCGCTAGGTGATTACATGTAAAGTAAAAATATTTGAGTTTTTTTTTTTAAGCTGCCTGAGCGCATAGCGATCAGTAACAGCGAATTAGTGGCAAAGGCGGTTTGGTGATTTCTCAATTAAGCTCACCATTCGCCATGGTCAGATTGGATGGATCAATATTCACAAATATTGATCTGCATCCCTCTCCTCACTTACATTTTTGTGACGGAAAGAGACAGATCAGTATAAGTGATATAAAATAACATTTTATAAAATTGGCAGGTTTTATGAAAGTCTTTCACTGTGTATTAACCCCTTCCCTGCCATTCATCACTGTGTAAGCAGTAATCTTGCACATCAACAGTATGTTTTTCTGTCTGCACTGTTTTATGGATTAATTTATTTGTACTGTAATGTATTACAGTACTAGATAGGCTCTTCTAAGAGCTATTAACCCCTTCTTTGCTCGAGATCACTGCTTACGCACTGATTCTGAGGCCGCGGACTCAGGGTTCGATTTTGACCCTATTCAGCTTTCTGATACATCATCTAGCGATGTATCGGTGGCTGCTGAGCCCTTGCCACAAGTAGTGATGGGGGTCTACCGATAAAAAAATATATGGTTTGGTGGGGGTAAATTACATTGGCTGGCTTCAAAGATATATCCCATAAAGGACACGGACGCAGGTTGACTACATGTCAAAATTCCAAGTTGGAATTTTGAGATGCGCATCTCACAAATGTTGCCTTCTAGTCAAAAACAAACCAACAAACCTATGCATGGGTGCTATCCCTGTACTCGGGAGATGTTGCTGAACACATATTGGGTTGTTGTTTGGCAGTGACATATACCAGAATCTGTGAATTCATGCCTGAAGTACAATGCATGTGGAAAAAAAACTCCCAAAAAAGTACTACCACAAACTTTTACAAAGGCTGGTGGTAGAATTAGTACCTATACAGTATTAAAATACCACCATTTGAAATACCTTAGGATGTCTATTTTCCAAAAATATATGGTTTGATGGGGTAAAATTCATTGGACGGCTTCAAAAATGTTCCAAATGGAACATGGGCGCAGGCTGACTACATGTCAAAATTCCAGGTTGGAATTGCGCACCCCCTAAATGTGGAATTTTAGACCCAATACAAACCAACAAACCTATGCATGGGGGGTATCCCTGTACTCAGGAGATGTTGCTGAACACATATTGAGGTGTTGGTTGGCAGTGGCAAATACCAGAATCTGAAAATTCCTGCCTGAACTACAATGTGTGTGGGGAAAAAATGACATCCCAACCCTTTGACATAGGTTGGTGGTAGAATTAGCACTTGGAAAGTGTTAAAATACCACAATTTTAAAAACCCTAGGATGTCTAGTTTTCCAAAATATATGGTTTTATGGGGTAAAATACTTTGACAGGCTTCAAAAGTGTCCCAAATGGAACATGGGCGCAGGCTGACTACATGTCAAAATTCCAAGTTGGAAATGCACGCCCCCTAAACATGGCCTTGTAGCCCCCAAATAATCTAACTAACCTACACATGGGTGGTATCCCTGTACTCAGGAGATGTTGCTGAACACAAGGTGTTGTTTGGCACTGACACATAATAGGATCTATGAATTCATGCCCGATGTACAATGAATGTGAAAAACAAATTACTATCCATAACATTGACATAGGCTGGTGGTAGAATTAGTGCATGAAAAGTGTTAAAATACTACCATGTGAAATACCCTAGGGTGTCTAGTTTTCAAAAATATATGGTTTTGTGGGATAGAATACACTTTTTGGCTTCAAAAATGTCCCAAATGGGACATCGGCGCAGGTTTTCTGCACGTCAGAATTCCAAGTTGGAAAACCAAAAAGCGCACCTCTCAAATGTGGCCTTTTAACCCCCAAATAACCTAACCAACCTATACATGGGTGGTATCCCTGTACTCAGGAGATGTTGCTAAACACATATTGAGGTGTTGTTTGGCACTGACATATAACAGGATCTGTGAATTCATGCCCAAAGTACTATGTATGTGAAAAAAAATTACTATCCATAACATTGACATAGGCTGGTAGTATAATTAGTGCATGGAAAGTGTTAAAATACTACCATTTGAAATACCCTAGGGTGTCTAGTTTTCAAAAATATATGGTTTTGTGGGATAGAATACACTTTTTGGCTTCAAAAATGTCCCAAATGGGACATGGGAGCAGGTTTTCTGCACGTAAGAATTCCAAGTTGGAAAACCAAAAAGCGCACCTCTCAAATGTGGCCTTTTAACCCCCAAATAACCTAACCAACCTATACATGGGGGTATCCCTGTACTCAGGAGATGTTGCTGAACACATATTGAGGTGTTGTTTGGCACTGACATATAACAGGATCTGTGAATTCATGCACAAAGTACAATGTATGTGAAAAAAAATTACTACCCAAAACATTGACATAGGCTGGTAGTATAATTAGTGCATGGAAAGTGTTAAAATACTACCATTTGAAATACCCTAGGGTGTCTAGTTTAAAAATATATATGGTTTTGTGGGGTAGAATACACTTTCTGGCTTCAAAAATGTCCCAAATGGGACATGGGCACAAGTTTTCTGCATGTCAGAATTCCAAGTTGGAAAACCAAAATGCGCACCCCCTAAATGTGGCCTTTTAGCCCCAAAACAAACCAACAAACCTATGCATGGGTGGTATCCCTGTACTCAGGAGATGTTGCTGAACACATATTGAGGTGTTATTTGGAAATATCCCTTCACATTTTAAGGTAATGTTTACCTAAATTGCAATATATGTGAAAAATTAAAAAAAAAGATTTTTTGCTGCAAACTTTGGCATAGATTGGTGGTAAAATGGCTACATGAAATGTGTAAAAATACCCCAAGTTAAATGCACTGAGTTGTCTAGTTTTCAAAAATATGTACATGTTGGGGGTCATTCATGGATTTAGTACAGAAATCAGTGTTACAATGTCACTATCGCTAATTTTGAAAGAAAGGATTTTAAAATAGCTTTGCACCACTTATAGTTCTGGCCCTGTAACATGAATAAAAAAGCACAAAAACATAAAAACATGGGCTATTTCAGAACTCAGGACATATATTAGAAACTTTTTAGCAGTGTTTTTTTGTTGTCTCTTGTACATGAGTATACGATTTTTCAAATAAAAGTAATAAAAAAAGTATTTTTTCAATTTTTTTGCCATATTTTATTATTTTTTTTACATCAAATTATATGCTATTATCAAAATAATGGTATCAAAAGAAAGCCCTTCTTATAACGATAAAAACAATATATAGTTTGTGCGGGTACACTAAATGAGACAGAAATAAATTACAGCAAAACACAAACACCTCAGAAATGTTAAAACAGCCCATGTCACCAAGCGTCGGACAAGCCAAAAAAGTCATGTCACTAAGGGGTTAAGGAACACAAGAGACACATACAAAGGAACAAACATAAATACAGGAACTAACCTAATACTAAAGATGGTAAAGGTGGGGGTTTAGTTCACCAATTGGCCAATAAGATGTTAGCTTGCCAACCACTTCAAGGTACCCCACATTAGGCCAAGTCCCTAACTAAGACATATAAGCAAAGCAAAATAAATAATAAAATCTAAAAGACATACATGGAATAGACACTTAGACAGAGGAAATACCTGTAGACTGCACTACTAAGACAAAACAGAAACAGGTGTGGTTTAAATATTAAAAGTAAACTTACAAGACAGAGGGAATGAGAGAAAACCTGGAATGAAACATAAGGACTGGCAGAAGGGAAAACATAACAGGAATACAGGACAAGGCCGGAATACTGGGCAATACAGGAATAAGCATTCAATAATAAACAAGAAAGCAAAGCAAGAAGGATACAGAAAAGCCTGGATACTGCCTGGATAAGTCTGCAAGGATGCCTGGTTACAGAGAGACTAAAAGCACAGGATATAACGTTCTTTGGAAAAAGGGAGCAGAGAAGAAAGGTGATGTGTCCTCCAGCTAGGTGCACATCTTTTTCTGACATATACTGTACACTAAGCACGTGACCTCGGACTTTGATCCCCCAATTAGAATTACATGTTGTTATGGAGGAAAGGGTGAAAAATCAGACTGGGAATGCTGTGCTATAGTGATTTTTTTTCTTTAAACTGAGATGATAAATCACTTAAAAAAAGGAAATTGTGAACAGATGATAATTGTAGATTATTGCATTTTCAATAGATCTATTCAGAATCATATTCCTGATCATCTAGTTAAGCAGTTTTTGGTCTTAGAATTATGAGACACTGCTCTGCAACATGTTACTAGCATCTTTCTAGATTGCTTCTGAAACCTGTACTCAGGACCCCTCAACGGTCCAGGATTTAGGGATTACCCAGTTGTATTTAATTAAGAATATGTACACCTGGTGTGGTTCCCTAACCATTAACCGTCCATACCAGGTGTTCTACATATTCTTATTTAAATACAACTGGGTAATCCCTAAATCCTGGACTGTTGGGGGGGTCCAGAGGACGGGTTTGAGAAACACTGCTCTAGAAGAATACCTTGATGGCCTTTTCATGATGCCTAAATGCAGGTACACCTATAGTTCATGGTGTAATATTAGGGGTTATTTATAGGTATCAATTCTGCAGGAATATTTTTATTAATGGTTCCCATGGTTTTAGAACTTTGCTCCCGACTTAACCTTTATAAACAATCCTGTATGCTTTCATACAGATAAAAGTATGACAGCAGTTTAGATGACAGACTCTGTCAAGGAAAATAAAAAAATATCTATACACTTTATCAGAACTGAAATCAAATGCATAGATCAACAGAAAACAATATGTATATGGAGTTTCCTGATAAGGAATTCACTGTGTGGTTTGATATGCACATGGAATATTCCACTTTGAAAGTAGTACATTTTCATATCAGGCCACAAAGTGATGTCCTAAACACATTTCTTTGTCTTAATCTATGCACTTGCTTGCAAACACAATTTAGGGATCAATCGACATATCTTTTTTTATTCTCTATAACAATATTGTACATGAAAACATGGTCTCAGAAGCATTGTGTCATATTTATTTTAAATAATGGTAGTTTTGAAAAAATATTCTGTTTTTAAATGTTGTATTCTTAGAAGAAAGATCTCCCAGTCATGGAGATTACCATTCTTATCTCTCCAGCCCTCCTCGGTATAATTTGTCCGTATTCATCAATTTAGGATGTACAATTCAGTTTCTTATGTAATCTACTAAATAATGGGCCAGGAAGTGACTTTTGAAAAGCTTATCAGAATTATAACTTTATCAGAATTGGATGACGCATTGGAATCAGCATTGTGCTATGTGTAAAGTGTATTATACATGCATCATTAAATCACCATTTTCAAGGTGACTCTGTGAAACAAATAGTTGAAGCCAAGATAAGTCTGCCATTAAGAGAGCTGCCCAAAACATTTTATATAAAAAAATGATATTTATTAAACACATTAATGAAATTGGCAGATAAACTATGATATTTTAATATATTCAAGCACATCACTCTAAATGGATGACACTAACATTAGTTAATGGATGATACATTTTCAAAAAAGCCCTGTCAACCAGCATTGTTAAAGGATGATAAGTGATGAGGTTTCGTGGAAAAGGAATAAACTGCTTTAGAGGAAATATTTTTAAAGTCATCAGATAGAACAGCTATTTGGTTATTACTAATAATGAAGGCTTTCATCCAATTAAAATTGAGGTCTGCACTCTGCACTTTTAAGGTCATTAGAACCTACTGTGTATGTAAATGTAGATCATAGCTCATGTGGATTCTTGTATTCTAGCAAATAATTATTTTCTCACTGGAAATACAATTTAAAGATCTCTTACTTAACAATACTTTAACATTGAGCATGATATTGGGAGTTATGTAGAAAGATGGGACACACACTGATAGCGCCAAATAGTGGCATTATCGGCATGTGCACCTATGTAAAAAGCAGACTCTCTGCGCCCGCTGGGGTGTGACGGCACACAGTGCGCCGTTTCAGTCAATGTAAAAAATCTGGAGCTTAAAAGCACATGATTATTGTCAGAGAACCTCCTACACTACAGTGTTTGTCGGAGGTCTAGGTCCCGCACTGCAAAGTGTCAGGTGTTATTAAAAAAGGTGCAACCGCCATTATATATAACAAATGGAGAGTGAGTCTTTTTTTTTATAAAATTTCCGACACTTTGCAGTGTGGGAGTTTTTATACATAACCCACAATGTGTTTGAAAATTCTTTTAAAAAATATGACCAACGCACTTCAATTAAATAATCCATGGCTCAAATCTATTGCTTGCTGTGGTGGACTATTCTGTTCTCACTGCTTCTCTAGGTATAAATCCAGTCAGAAATATTTAAATACACTTACAATTTGGTAAAATTTGGAAAAATGAAAATTTCTTACCTTCCTCTAAACTGCCCATAAAACACATTAACATGAAACATAGACAGTTCTTATATATATCTGCTATATTCAACTTAATAATTTGTAATTTAACAAAGCTTTGAGTAAACAGTTGTGTGTGTCTGGTTACATCAGACTAGATATTAATCAAAATTATAGGGAGTAAACTGGTCTTTTTCTTAAATAGTCACCTTTTGTTGAATAAAATATTTTTTTTACATTTATCACTTGCTGATTTCTTAAAATTTTACTGCAGAAATTACCAACACTAGGGAAAGTGAATTTAAAAAAATTGATAGCTTTGCTTTGAGGATTTCAGTGCATTCTAAATGTATGAATATTCACAGATGTAGTAGGTGATACATGATCATTTCAAGGGGTGATTGCATTTCTCACAGGATAAATTGTATAGGTCTTTGACATGTAAATGTGTCCGTAAGCTGAAGTTGTAAGAAGTTGCAAATATTGTAAATATTACACTGGAGGGTCAGGAAAATCTCTGAAGCAAAGCAATCATTTATAAAATGGCAGATGTTTGATATAAGAGCTTACAGAAAAATCTAATATCTCATTAAAGGCTAACCACATTAAAAAAAATATAAAAAGCATTTCATTCATCCTAATTTATTTAGGAAAAAAATTTTTTTTTTTTACTTTGCTCCTTTAAAAAAAAAGTGAGGCAAATTGCCCCAAGGAATGACTTAGACATCCTATGTAATGTGATCAAATAATCACCTCTTAATGAGAAATTCTCTGGACAAGATTTCCAGAAATGATTGTATCTATTCGTTAATTAATTCCACACTTTTGATGAAGACTGATACATCCTGGTAGCATTAGGACATCAGTAGAAGGTAAGCGCAAAATAAGTGATAGATTAGGCCAATCTCTATAAGATCAAATACCCCATACTAAATAACTACACTATATATTATTAACTCACTCAAAGCAAAATGTTCCCCAATGTGTACCCTAAGCAGCCAATCACTTTTGTTTTTCTAATATTTTCTTGCTATTAATCTGGATAGATCTTACATTAACTCCACCTTCTTTTCATTCCATGTATACATAATATACAACAAAAGTATAATTCTTAGGTGTTCAGAAAAAAGTCAGCTAATTAATCATTCCTCTCTTGATTAATTAATTGGTTTCTTCTGGGCACAGTTGCATTCTACATTTTGTAGATATCTGCTTCATAATGCTTTATGTGTAGATTGTAGGTAAAGTCTCAGAGACTTTGTTTTTTGAGGAAATACATGCTCTCTTGGTAATATTAACTTTTATTCAGGGCCGGTGCAAGGATTTTTGCCGCCATAGGCAAAATAAAAATTGCCCCCCCACATTATCATATTATTATTCCCCTCAATATCCCAGGATTATGCCCCACAATATGCCAGGATGTAGCCACCAAATATGCCAGGATTATTCCCCTCAATATCCCAGTATTATGCCCCTAAATATGCCAGGATTTAGCCACCCAATATGCCAGGATTATTCCCCTCAATATCCCAGGATTATGCCCTTCAATGTCCCAGGATTATGCCCCTCATTATCCCAGGATTATGCCCCTCAATATGCCAGGATTATGCCCCTCAATATCCCAGGATTTTGCCCCACAATTTACCAGGACTTAGCCACCCAATATGCCAGGATTTCCCCCCACAATATGCCAGGACTTAGCCACCCAATGTGCCAGGACTTAGCCACCCAATGTGCCAGGACTTTCCCCCACAATATGCCAGGACTTAGCCACCCAATATGCCAGGATCATTCCCCTCAATATCCCAGGATTATGCCCCTCAATATGCCAGGATTATGCCCCTCAATATCCCAGGATTTTGCCCCACAATATGCCAGGATTTAGCCACCCAATATGCCAGGATTTTCCCCCACAATATGCCAGGACTTAGCCACCCAATATGCCAGGATTTTCCCCCACAATATGCCAGGACTTAGCCACCCAATATGCCAGGATTTCCCCCCACAATATGCCAGGACTTAGCCACCCAATATGCCAGGACTTTCCCCCACAATATGCCAGGATTATTTAATAATCCTAAATCCTGGCATATTGTGTGGTATAATAATTATTATTATGCCAGGATCCTCACACCTTCCCCCTTACTTACTTCCTCTCTGCTGCTCTGTCTCCGGTGCAGGTCCGTGGCTGTGAGGGAAGCGTTGTGTCCAGCCAATGCACATTCAATAAAGTTTAATAAACAAACAATACAGTATACTGTGCCAATAACTGTGATGGAGTAAGCTAGCACTTGTGCACAGCTAGTGATTCGCTCCTAGCAAACCAGTGAAAACAAATACAATAAAGTGAACATGTGCGCTAGTGAACAACACTAGAGAAAAAAGAGCATTACCCTTTGTAAGTAAGTATTTTAATATAAGCAATAAAACCAACAAACAGTAAGATCTTACATTTAAAAACGTTTTTTTGAGTTAGTTAATCATTCCCAATATAAATGGCTATTACACACACACACACACATTTCGGCAGTCTGCTACATCAATAGAGGGATGTGTTTATGACAGTACAGCACTTTATTCACAGTAGTGCACTCGGAACATAACCCTGTTGAAGTGCCAATGTTAAGTTTCCAGCAATGTTATAGTCTCACCTTAACCCACAATTGGGGACTAGTTGAATGTATTTATTTTTGTTTTATAAACAAGAGAAATTGCTAGATGTGGGGTTCACAGCTAATCTAGACACTTAGTAACAAAGAGATCAGTTAGCCACAAGATCTGCTTCAATGTATGCAGTAAGGAGCAACTTTGCTATAGTATTGAATGATACCGCCCAGTATTGCTCTTCCTATTGAGTTTAGGTGCATCCAGATGAGTACAGATAAACTGCAAATCACTAGGACTTAGCAAGGGTCAGCACAGGCTAGTAATATCTGACAAATATAGGTGACCACCTCCAATTTCCACAGTCACTATGAACTGGAACGGAAAAAAATGGCTGTAAACCACCAAGAATCTATCTGACCTGTAAAACCATAGGATATATGATCCAGTGCCGCTGCTAAAAAAAGATATGTGGGTAAAAATGTTGGCAATTCAGGAGATGGATCCTGGAACATGTAATCCTCCAGTAATCAATGAACAGGAAACCTCAGTCTCCAAACGCATTAGAAATTTCCATGGGGTTACCTGAGCTATTTAAAATGTGTGGCTTTGGAGAAAGTGGTTGGAAATTTGTAGACTAATTCAGATTTTAGTAAATGGACCCAAGAGTGTTCCTTTAAAATATTTAAGTATACTTGTCATGCAGAAATGATGGCTGAGAGTCAAATTCCACTGAAGTATATATATTTTGAATATTGAAAGGTGGTACTGGCCTTCAAAAATTTGGCCCCTAGAACAAAATTCACCCTTCTAGTCATATGAGGCCATTGACTAACCTATGGAACACAAACCGGATGAAACATTTATATTTATAAATATAGAATAAATATATATAATGTCATGGGACTCATGACCACCACCATCCATGACCCCTTTAGCTAACATGCTTCTGTTCTGAATAGCTTAAAAGCTGTAAAAGTTTTGTTACTGTGGCTTTAACAGTGAAATCAGTAAGTACCTGACTCTCACATTATTTAATGCTACACTCCAAGCAAAAAATGAAAAGGGTTTTTTTGTTTTTGTTTTATGTTTGCGTTTATTTTGTGAGTTTATTTTATGAAATATTTTACTAAACAAGTGTGACCTCCGTTTTGTGAAATATAGTGTTTTTGGGTGCCACCCCCTAGTGACTTTACAGCACAAATTTCTCACTTTGGGGCTGGGGACACAGAATGCAGTCTATAAGTCAGAATTCTGAATGTAACTATTACCTTAATCTGAACTGCTGTTAAGTGGATTTTGTCTTTTACTAGAAAATTCCATAACCTGAGAAATATGTTGAAGGTTATCATTAAATCTTTTGGTGAACATAAACTTAACTTGTTCATGTAAATATACCTGTACACTGCAGAAGCATTTATCTTGCTCCTTGAATTATAATACTGCATTAAATGAACTGTGCAAAGAACTTATACCCTGCTTCTCTGTACCCTGGAACTTGCATCTATGCTTGCCTTACCCCAAACCTATATATCAGAACTTTGCAAGCTTCTGTTTCGTGTCTTATTCATGTTAAAAGAACTTTGTTTCATGTTTGTTTCGAGACATATTTGTCTTTACCTATTTTTGTCCTTTAAATGAAAGGAACAGAGAAACCAAATCCTTTGTTTGATTCTGGCTCTGACATACATATACTGATTTTCTGTAAATAAAGAATCAAATTCAACATTTAAGAAACAAAATCCTTTGCAAGCAGTTACCCAGCAACTGATAAACCAACCATCCAATCACAGGGGACCTTGCAGGCATATGTTGTTCCCTTCCACAAGCATTTACTGCAAATACAGGTGACACAAATGCTGTAGAATGCTAACATTCTCCAGATTTTGGAAAATGATTAAGCAATCTACAAATAGGCAAATGACACATTTACCTGCCTTTCTCCATTTATAGCACATTTCCCTCTATTCTTTTTATAACTAAATGTAAATAGTAATTTCATGAATGAGAAGAGAAGGGGATTATTATAGTTGAAACAAATCATTTCAAAGATATTTACTAATCAATAAACCCTCTGTAGAGGCTAAACTTGTCACTTATAATTGCTACTATACTACAGTACATGACACTCCCATACATTTAAAAGTACAAAATAGAAAAAACAATTTTTTTCATAACAGATTCCTTTTACATGGCTACAATAGTCTTTCTTCAATATCAGAATGATAAATATGTAGCTATGCGAGTAGGTCATCATAAAACACATTTCTGGAAACAAACACACAAGATAAAACTATAAAGAACTAATCTGTACAACAAACAATGCTTTTCAGTTTAAGCAGAATTGCAGCAAACAAAATATGTATAAAACAGTCAAATAGTTGTATAACAGAATTATAAAACTGCTCTCACATAAGTTGTAACTAGCAACATTACGTTGTTTTTATTTTTCCGTTAATAATTATCCAATGTTACTAAAATGTTAACCTAAAATAACTCATAAGCTTTTATTTTTTTTACCAGGTTTAAGGTGAGGTGTTAACGGAATTTCTGAAGTCAACATTTTAACACAATCAATTATTAATTCTGTTTGGAGAAGATCAGTTCAAGAGTTGGAAAAATGTGTAGGGCAGAGTTCTACTGGAGGTCCCAAAAATAATTGTTTTTTACTTGCAGAGATTTCCCTTTTAGAAAGTCATCAGCCATGTCAGGCGACTAGAAAAGATGAGTTTTGGGCTCATTTAGGAGACTTCTTTTCCATGTGCTGGAAGGCCTTTCTGATTATATTGTTTATTCACTGGGTAAAGGGACTGTCATATTCATAGACCTAAGATGTGCCAACTTCCCTAAACGCCAGAAGTGGCTCATGGCTCGTGGTCAATACTAATTTCCCAAGGTTAATATCTTCTCCAGAGCAAAAAGAGACTATTCACCAAATTTTTCAGAAATAGCAGCTGTTATGTAAAACTCATTAATTATTCTCTACATTTACAGTATAAACAATGTCTAGGTGTGTGAGTCCCTTAAAAAGAATACTATTACTTTTTTCTGTTTAGTTATGCTTTAATACTCTGTAACTGGAGTATACGTTTACTGAGTTTATCACAATTATGTCACTGCATACAATGCTTGTAGTGATATTATTATCATTAAAAAAAGTAAATATTGTTTTATTTGTTAAAGCCTGATCCATAAATTCTCTGTGTGATGAAAGAATGATACACAAGAAAGAAAGTGATGAAATAAACATACACAAGAAGTGTTTTGTGTTCCACATAAAAAATGATATGTAGCATTCGGAAAGGGAGACCTCTACTGACCAAATTTGTACTGCTATAACCATTGTAATAAAGTTTGAGAACATGTTTGAGAGCTGTATCTATTGTGTAATTGTATGATATTAGAGTGATTAGTATTTTAAAATAAGCAGAATTCATAAGTTTTGAGAAATACCAATAAATAAATCTACCCATCATCTATGCGTAGATAAAAGGGGCTATTTTCTAAAATTTGAGAATAGTGAGAGGAACAGGGACTTAGTAAATATAAAAAGTCAACCTCCCAATTCAACCTCCTCTTGCAGACACTGAGAAAAAGTTGACATTCTTCTGCCACAACCATGTCAAAGTCCATCTCTGACTCCCATCTAGAAATCCTTTCAGTGAAAAGCAAAGAAAATCAACTAAACTAACTAAAGAATTAAGGTATATGACAAGCAGTCATATCCAGTGCCTAGCTCCCTCCTGCATACAGAGCGTGTGCAAATTTGAATGACAATAGAAGAAGGCTTCTCCTGATCTTAATAAGTATACCAGGTAATCGATTTCCTCATGCATTTTTAGCATGTATTGGTGTTCTTTTGTGTTATGGGTACTTTTATGTGTGATCAATCAAATGTTTTCATATAATTTTTTTAATTGATTAAGGCTTTTTGTGTTTCACTACACTGGGTTTATATTTGACTATTCAGTGCTACTTTTGAACTGCCTCTCTTTTTCTTTCTCTTTAGGCTTAATTCTCTGAAACTGCCTGTGCCTGGTAATAGAGGGGGTTAATCCTCTGAAACTGCATCTGCCTTGTAATAGAGGGGGTTAATTTTCTAAAACTGTCTCTGCCAGGTAATAGAGGGGATCAATTCTCTGGAACTGCCTCTGTCTGACAATAGAAAGGGTTAATTCTCGGAAACATTCTCTGCCTGGTAATAGAGGAGGTTAATTCTCTGAAACTACATGTATATTATGAATATAGGTTGAGTATCCATTAACTAAAATTAGCAAAATATGCAAATTCCACACGCACCTGTCAGCATGCAAGTGCTCAACCGTTTATTTGATGTCTAGCCCCTTTAAGCGCTGATATAGCTTTTCCATGCATGGCCAGATTCCCGTACACAATCATGCCCACAAAGGGTAATACAATAGCAAGTGTCCATGCCTGATGCACCAACAGCAGATTCCCAAAGATGCCTCACATCACATACTAATCACAGTAAAAGGGAGTTATTTCCTCTATACAGTATTTGCATTGATATTCCTGAATTTCATGAGAGCAGAGAGGTTTTAATATATCTTATTAGTGAAAATGCACGGTTATCTAAAATACTTCTTGTCAAACATTTTGGATAAGGGATACTCAACCTATTGAGAATTATTAGATCTTAAATCTACATGGTCACAAGGCTTCCTAATAATTTATATAACATGAAATATGTGCCTAAAATGTGGTTACTGCTTGCAAGTAAGTGTTACTGCTTGCAAGTAACAATGCATAAACATTGCTCCTAAATGAGACCTTTACTGGGACAACAACATGGGAGTTTATTTGCAACAGACACTTATGTCAGGATTTTAAATGTCAATACTAGCATGTATTTAAAAGGATCTTGCTTGTGCCTACGCAAAGCAATAAAGAATTTATAAACTAAGCCAGTGCTTGAGCAAGTATTTCCTTCGAGGGAGACTTACAGGCAAACAGAGCTGCATCAATTAAATGCTGTTGAATATTCATTTAAAATACTAGACAAGGATCGTTAGCACTTTCAATTAGGCATTAAAAGATAGGTAAATTGGAGAATCCTTCTAAATCTGCTTTCAATGCAGTTCACCCATCAGCCCAGTCCCATTTTTAATGGGGGAGGGGGAGAAAGTGAATGCTTGCCAAGGGTAGGATTAAAGATAGCCCTGGGTGGGAGTGCAAGATATCTTTCTTGTCTACTGCAAGAATAATTCTTTACCCTCTTCTGATTGCCTATGTTGGCTTGGGGTAGAAGTTCCCTGATGGGAGGCAAATCTCACATATTAATAGTAAAAAGATGACCATGTTAGTAGTGGCTAACAATTCCTTTACTCCTGAGCATCATGGGAACTTTAGTTTACAGTAGAGTGGTAAAAATTAGCCACTAGTGTCTCAGTCTACAATTAACTTCTATTGCCATAGTGTTTAGCCAGTAATGACTGCCATGTAATTCCCTCTTTAATTAATAAAGTTGCCATTAATAAGGTTGCCACAGCCCCATCTACAGTTAACTACAATTCCCAAAATGACCAGCCACCAATGCTTTGCAGCCCAATACGATTTACAGTCAACAAAGGTTAATGAAGTGTTATGTTGTGTAGCTTTATTATCCACAGCAAACATTCTGAGCTAGTACAATTCTTCAGTACTCACTTTTCCATGATGTCAGATTGATGGATGAAAGTAATGAGAAATGGCATATCAACTGCTATTTACTAACCCTAGTCCCAGAGGAGTCACTAGGGTTGGTGTCACCCAGTGTGGTAACTCATGGTGTCACCCTTCTGGATTTCCTCTAATACCATGCCAGATTCCTTAGTAATGACATACAATAGATGAAAGTAGGACGAACAAAACCAGTAGTGCCACAGAAACAAAATGTATATATTATAACACAAAAAGTAGTAATAATTCAGGTGTCCACTGAGAACCTGCAGCTAAACAAAAGACAGCTTCAATACTGCATGACAGAAATACAAAAAAATTCCCAGCTGCATCAGACAAGCGTTCAAAGTTTCAAGGGCTTATGACAGGAGGCGGTGACTGTTCGCCTTGATTTACATGACTGTGTTTTCCTGAAGATTGTCTTCAAGCCAGGATCAAAATATCTGACTGCATAATATGACAGCAGGCATATACAGCACTAGAAGACTGATGCTAAGTATTTTTGCATTTATATACACCTTTATTACTTTTTACGTGTGTTTTTTGCACTTGTGTGAACTGCCGTTGCTGTGCTTTCAGTTCTCAAGTATATGCACAGTGATACACTTTATGTGAGTTTATCTCTACAGAGTCATATGTTTTTGCACAGTTGATTCATGTTATTATTGTTTTTTTCTATATAATTTTGTACTTATTTCTGTGGTCACCATAAGGGCAAATCTCATTTCATTTTTTGCACATACAAGTGTCTATGAACTGTGCGCTAATATAACTCTATTTTTGTATGTCATTAGTAATGACAATCAGATGGCCCATTAAGCCCCACAAATTATGCCACACACAGGAGCCCATTAACTATGCCACACACAAGAGCCCCATAAATTATGCCACACCAGAGGCCCATAAATTATGCCACACCAGAGCCCCATTAATTATGCCTCACCTCGGAGCCCAATTAATTATACCACACATACAGGAGCCCATTAATCATGCCACACACAAGTGCCCCATAGTTATGTTACACAAAAGAGCCCCTTAATTATGCCACACATGGGACCACCATTAATTATGCGACACACAGGAGCACCACGAGGTGACAACTGTACAATTCTAAAACAATAAATATCTATACACACAGACATCTGTCTCCACATACAGGAGCCCCACAAATTATACCACACACAGGATCCCATTAACCATGCTACACACAAGATCGCCATAAATTATGCCACACCAGAGCCCCATAAATTATGCCACACCAGAGCCCTGTTAATTATGCCTCACCTTGCCGCCCAGTTAATTATGCCACACACACAAGTCCCTTAATTATTCCACACACAAGTGCCCCACACAAGCGACCTCTAGTTAAGCCACACACAAGCGCCCAAATAGTATGCCATACAAAAGAGACTCCTTAATTATGCCACACATGGGGGCCCAATAATTATGCCACATCCCAGTATTTTGCCTTTAAATATATGCCAGTATTTTGCCATTTGATATATGCCAGTATTTTGCCATTAAATATATGCTAGTATTGTGCCATTTAATATATGCCAGTATCTTGCCATTAAATATATGCCAGTATTGTGTCATTTAATATATGCCAGTATTTTGCCATTAAATATATGCCAGTATTTTGCAATTTAATATATGCAAGTATTTTACCATTAAATAAATGCCAGTATTTTGCCATTTAATTTATGCCAGTATTTTGCCATTAAATATATGACAGTATTTTGCCATTTAATATATGCCAGTATTTTACCATTAAATAAATGCCAGTATTTTGCCATTTAATTTATGCCAGTATTTTGCCATTAAATATATGCCAGTAGTTTGCCATTTAACATATGCCAGCATTTTGCCATTAAATATATTCCAGTATTTTGCCATTAAATATATGCCAGTATGTTGCCATTAGTATGCCAGTGATATTGTGCTCCATTACATGCCACCCTCATCCCCCTTCTCCAGTACTCACCTCCTGGCTGCTCCGTATTCCTGTTCATCTTCTCCATGCAGTCTTCCCTCCTTCACGGAGGTGGGAAATACAGTTAAGGTAAGTAGTGTTGAGCGAACCCGAACCGCACTGTTCGGGTTCGTACCGAACATTACGGTTTTTGGACCCCGGACCCGAACACGAACATTTCGCTGTATGTTCGGGTTGGAGTTCGGGGTTCGGCGATTTAATGGCGCGTTTTGAAAGACTGCAGGGCAGCCAATCAGAAAGCCCATAGTATTACATATATATACGTTGTATATAATGCTATGGGCTTTCTATAAACCGAAAGTCTATAAACCAAATCTCTTTCGGTTTATAGACTTTCGTTTTATAGAATTCGTGTAATGCTATGGGCTTTCTATAAACTGAAAGTCTATAAACCGAATCTCTTTTGGTTTATAGACTTTCGGATTATAGAAAGCCCATAGCATTACATGCATTCTATAAAACGAAAGTATGTTCAATGGCAGTTAATGTTACGTTTGGCCAGTAGATGGCACTGTTGTAATACGAATGGTTACATTCGTGTAACCTGAAGGTTTAAATGTATCTTTCAAAGTTACTTAATTATAGACGATAGTCTATTAACCGAATCTCATATTTCGGTTTATAGAAAGCCCCGAGCATTACATACATATACATTGTATGTAATGCTATGGGCTTTCTATAAACCACAAGTCTATAAACCGAATCTCTTTCAGTTTATAGACTTTCGTTTTATAGAATGCATGTAATGCTATGGGCTTTCTATAAACCGAAAGTCTATAAACCGAATCTCTTTCGGTTTATAGACTTTCAGTTTATGGAATACATGTAATGCTATTGGCTTTCTATAAACCGAAATAGAGTCCCCATTCGTACGAATAGGTCAATTGACCTATTCGTATGAATGGGGACTCTATTTCGGTTTATAGAATAGCAATAGCATCACATGTATTACATCTGAGATTCAAATAGAACTGTCAAATACTGTGCTTACAGTGCAATTTGAAAAATTCTAATTGTTTTGGGTGCTAAATAGTACATTTGCGTCTTGCGGTGCACTTCATATCTGAGAGTCAAATAGAACAGTCCAATACTGTGCTTACAGCGCACTTTGAAAAATTCTGGCTACCTCCTCCTCCTCCAGTGCCGCTTCCACCTACACCGCCACAGTCACCGCCTCCTCAACCTATGGGTCACTTAGTGTAAACTGAAAGAGAATACCCTGCACTCCAACCTTCTCTCAAATGGATAATTCTGTTGATCCTCCTGGCAGCCATGCTTTAGATTTATGTTCTTCCAAAGCTAAAATCAAAGATCTAGTGCTATTTTATGGCTCAGCTGTATTTGTAATTTGTATGTATTTTATGTTATTTTAAGTTATTTCCCTATCCACATTTGCTTGAGGGCACTTGTCTTACTCTTACCCACATTTTACTTCATTTTGCAGCCCCCTAGCCCTTTCCAGGACTTTTTTAGAGGCATTTTAGTGTCCAAAAGTTCGTGTCCCCATTGACTTCAATGGGGTTCGGGGTCAAGTTCGGGGTCAAGTTCGAGCACGGACCCAGACATTTTTTCGAAGTTCGGCCGAACCTGCCGAACCCGAACATTCAGGTGTCCGCTCAACTCTAGACGTAAGTACATATCCAGTGTCAATGATTTTTTTTTTTAAATACTTCTGGCATTTAGTCATGAGTTCCAGTATTCCAATTATTAGTACTGCAACTTTCCTTCAAATAAAAATCTCAGTTTCTCTTTCTCCCTCTTTTTTTAAAGTGTTACTTTTTATTCAAAACTTAACTCTAAAAAGTGACATTGTGCTTGTTGGGATTGTCAGTTGTATTTGAATCTTCAAATATACTTGTATTTGTTAGAATAACACTGAGACAAGTGGATAAATGTATCTAGGTCAATGTATTGTTATTTATTCCCAAGAGTATGTGTGAGATGCTTAGAATCCACAATGGAATAATATTAAGTCAATTAAAAATGATATTTTAAGTTAAGAAACAGTTATCTAGCTTTTATATCAGGGGACGACTGTCTCCCTTATGTTTTCATTGTTTATCAATTAATTAGGTGCAGTAAATTAAATATGGCACACAGATTTTGGCAAATTAATGTTTTGCCCATGTGGTTACATTCAGTTGAGTCCTTACTTTTATGTTTTATGTTTGTCAGTAGACTAATTTAATTTCATGGATTCTGTTTCATTATGTTTCTGATTAATGTTTAAAGAAACATTACCATGATTTTTATTTAACTTTTACGATCAGGTAAAATTATTATAAAAAATAGAGTTAAGATTTCATAGACTAAATTAATTGTTTTATTAACCCCTTAGTGACATGACTTTTTTGGCTTGTCTGACGCTTGGTGACATGGGCTGTTTTAACATTTCTGAGGTGTTTGTGGTTTGCTGTAATTTCTTTCTTTCTCATTTAGTATACTCACACAAACTCTTCATAAGAAAGTCTTTCTTTTGATACCATTATTTTGATAATAGCATATAATTTGATATAAAAAAATAATGCTTTATGTGTTTGTGCTTGTTTATTCATGTTACAGGGCCAAAACTATAAGTAGTGCAAAGTTATTTCAAAATCCTTTTTTTTTTTTCAAAATTAACGATATTGACATTTTAACACTGATATCTGTACTAAATCCATGAATGACCCCCCACATATACATATTTTTGAAAACTAGACAACTCAGGGCATTTAACTTGAGGTATTTTGAAACATTTCATGTAGCCATTTTACCACAAACCATTGCCAAAGTTTGCAGCAAGCAAAAAAATTATTGTGATTTTTCACATAGATTGCAATTTAGGTAAACATTACCTGAAAATGTGAAGGGGTATTGCCAAACAACACATCAATATGTGTTAAGCAACATCTCTTGAGTACAGGGATACCACCCATGCATAGGTTGATTAGGTCAATTTGGGGTTAAAAGGCAACATTTGAGAGGTGTGCTTTTTGGTTTTGCAACTTGGAATTTTGACATGCAGAAAACTTGCGCCCATGTCCCATTTTGGAAATTTGTGAAGCCAGAAAGTGTATTTTACCCCACAAATCCTTATATGTTTGAAAACTAGACACCCTAGGGTATTTCAAATGGTAGTATTTTAACACTTTCCATGAGCTAATTCTACCACCAGCCTATGTCAGTTTTGGGTAGTAATTTTTTTCACATACATTGTACTTCTGGCATGAATTCACAGATCCTGTTATCTGTCACTGCCAATTAACACCTCAATTTGTGTTCAGCAACATCTCTTGAGTACAGGGATACAACCCATGCATAGGTTATTTGGGGGTTAAAAGCCACAAAAGAGAGGTGCGCTTTTTCGTTTTCCAACTTGGAATTTTGACATGCAGAATTTACAGAATTCGGGCATGAATTTACAGATCCTGTTAAATGCACCCATGCATAGGTTTGTTGGGTTGTTTTGGGGCCAAAAGGCCACATTTGGGGGGTGCGCATTTCCAATTTGGAATTTTGACATATAGTCAGCCTGCGCCCATGTCCAATTTGGGACACTTTTGAAGCATGTCAAAGTATTTTACCCCATCAAACCATATATGTTGGAAAACTAGACATCCTAATGTATTTAAAATTGTGGTATTTTAACACTTTCCATGTACTAATTCCACCACAAACCTATGTCAAAGGGTTGGTGCATCCCACTGCCTGTCAGTCTGCCTGGCAGGCACAGATTGCAGAACAGATATGGGGTGGAGGGGGAGAGAGAACAGATATGAGAAGGAGGGGGAGAGAGAACAGATATGGGGTGGAGGGGGAGAGAGAGAACAGATATGGGAATGAGGGTGGGGGAGAGAGAAAACAGATATGCGGGTGGAAGGGGAGAGAGAACAGATATGGGAAAGAGGGAGAGAGAGAACAGATATGGGGGAGGAAAGGGAGAGAAAACAGATATGGGGAGGAAAGGGAGAGAGAACAGATATGGGAGAGGAGAGGGAGAGAGAGAACAGATATGGGAAAGAGAAAACAGATATGGGGGAGGAAGGGGAGAGAAAGAACAGATATGGGGGAGTTGAAGAGCGACAGACATAGCAATTAAGAGGAAAGGGGCAAACATGGGAAGGGAGAGATGCATACATGTAGGGAGAGGATAGAGGCATGAGGAGAGAGAGGAGACAGAAATGAGGGATGGGGATGGGTTCATGTAATGAGGTGAAGTGGTTTATGGGGCATGTCTTGGGTATGCAGCGTGGGTAAGGGGGTGCCCGAACTTTGTCTGCCTAGGGCAGCAATAAACAAAGAGACACCACTGCTTCTCCCTGAAGTTGGGTCCAGTGCTATGCCAGCAGCCTCATAATAATTTTTAATAAATAACTCTTGGGGCTGCTCACTGGTGTTATGCCCGCAGACTCATTTATTTAAAAAAAAACCTCAGGGCTAGGGCCCAATTGCCTCAGAATTAAAATAAATTAACCCCCCTCATCAATTCCCCATAAAATAAAATGTATTTATTCACCACCAGCTCAACATGGCCAATCTATGGTGTCCATAAAAATGCATAAACCTGTAAAAAAAATCTACCCTTTGAGTGCGATGATGGTGGGAAGTGAATGTAAAAACAAATGTACCCATTAAACATAAAAAAAAATCAAAAGCCTCCCTGTCCCAGTCCTACTATTGGCTGGCTTCCAAAGTGTTTTGAAAACCAGCTAATAGTAGAGTTGGGACGGGGAGGCTTCTGATTGTATGAGGATGGCTGCTTAGTGATAGGTGCAATTTTTGGTCACATTAGGTCACATTAGAGTTTTATTTGATGGAGTCAGTGGGCATTCTGCTGGCCCCACGGAGACAATACAGCTAATTATGGGCAAGTGGGTATTCCCATGGAGCTACTAATTGTTGTATATGGGGCCACATGGGGCAAATTTTTTTGTTGTTGGGGTACCAGTGGCAATTGGGCAGCCACAGGCCCCAGGGGATTATTACATATTTTTATCAGGAGAGGGGCATTTTGCCAGTCTCTAGCTCCTTATTATTTGGGGGTGGGGCCTGCCCCACCAATTTTAAGGAGAGGCTATGGGGGGCATTGAAGAAGGACCCATTGCTCCCCAACATAATTTTTTGCAGGTTTACCCTCTAATTGCTTTAGGGAGCATAATTATTTTATATTCACATTTTTTATTTCTTGTCTGACAATTGAGTAAAGTTGAGATTCCAGTGCACCTCATGTTGGGTACTATATTTACAAGTATATGGTCACCCCATATTACACTCTTGTATTTGCTACATTTATTTAGCGTTTTTAGTGGCTATTTAAATAATTGTAGTTTAATTCTGGCTCTATATATTTGTTAAATATTTGTTAAATAAGATTATCTTCTGAGTACAGGGATACCACCCATGCATAGGTTTGTTGGGTTGTTTGGGGGCTAAAGGGACACATTGTGAAGGTGCGCATTTTCAACTTGGAATATTGACGTGTTGTCAGCCTGAGCCCATCTTTCATTTGGGACTTTTTTTTAAAGTAGGACAGTGTATTTTACCCCAAAAAGTATATATTTTGTAAAAGTAGACACCCTAGGCTATTTTAAATGGTGTTATTTTAACACTTTCCATGCACCAATTCTACCACCAGCCTTTGTCAAAGTTTGTGGTAGTCATTTTATTGTGTATTTTTTCCCACATACATTGTACTTTAGACACAAATTCACATATTTCGGTATGTGTCACTGACAAACAATACCACAATATATGTTCAGCAACATCTCCCGAGCACAGGGATACCACCCATGCATAGCTTTGTCAGCTTTGTTGGGTGTTGAAAGGCTACATTTGAGAGGTGCGCTTTTTGATTTTCAAACTTGGAATTTGAACATGTAGAGCAAGAAAGGGGTTAATAGCTCTTATAAGAGCCTTTGTAGTACTGTACAAAAAAATTAACCACTAAAAATGCACAGACAAGAAAAAATGTTCTGCTGTGCAGTGATCAGTGGCAGGGAAGGGGTTAATACACTACACTATACAAAGGGTATGGCCTTTATAAAAGCCCTTGGGACTCTTTTTTTAAAATTTTATTTAATTTATTACAATTAAAAAATTATGTTATACAGATCTGTCTCTTTCCCTCACTAAAACTATTTACCAGTGAGAAATCACCAAACCATTGATCGGCTGTTACTGATCGCTATACACCCGTTCAGACAGCTTCAAAAGGAATACACGTAATCCCCTAGTGGGTATAATTAACCCCTAGTGAGTCTGACAAAATAAATGCTGATAGCAAAATAAAATCCTTCTGAGACTAGATTGCTCCATATGCGCTGCTTAGGCAGTGACCATATGCACTGCTTAGGCAGTGACCATATGTGCTGCTTAGGAAGTGATAAACGGCAAGGAAGGGGTTAATAGCTCTTATTTTAAAAAATTTAAGTTAAACGTAGTTCCCTAGCGGGTATAATTAACACGTGACGGGTGTAATAAAAAAGTTTAAAAAAAATTAAAAATGCTTCTGCAGCAAGATTGCTGCATTTGCGTCAGATCGCTGCTTAGGCAGTGATCTACAGCAAGAAAGGGGTTAATCTCTCTTAAAAGAGCTTTTTTTTACACTGTAATGAATTACAGTAAAAAAAATTAACCCCTAAAAAATGCACAGACAGCAAAAAATGTGCTGCTGTGTATGATCACTGCGTACACAGCGATCAATGGCATTTTAAAGGGGTTAAATGGCTTTTATAAAAGCGCTTGGTGTTTAAAATTTTATTAAATATTTTTTTTATTATTTTATTTTATTTTTTTTACTTTATCTGATCTGTCTCTCTCCCTTACTAAAACTAGTAAGGTGAGGGAGGCGGATCAATACATGTCAAAGGCAATATTTGCTAATATTGCCTTTGACTGTATGGTAAGTGCTCATCAGAGCACTTACCATACATGCCTGCACACAGATCACATAGATCTGTTGTGCCGGCATCGATTGGCTCCCCCTAGAGCATCGGAAGTGAAATACTTTCACTTCCGATGCTCTTGCCATTAGAAGGGAAGCGCTGCCTGTATAGGCAGCGTTCCCTTCTACTGAGCCGATGGGGTCGCTCAGGAGAGCGACCACCATCGGTTCTGGGGAGCATCATGGTGTTGTTAAGTGCCTCGCTGGCGAGGCACTTTAACAACACCGGAGATGCTTAGAAAGCGAACGATCGTTCGCTTTCTAAGCACATGTGTGCAGGGGAGCAGCCATTTTTAAATGGCTGCTACGATCACTCCGTGGAGTGATCATAGCGCGCCCCTGCACATTTGGGGGGTGTTGCACAATGCCTCTACATAGAGGCATTGTAGCAACACCGATAGAGTAAAGAAAGCGACCGCTGGTCACTTTCTTTACTCAATTTAGTGCATGACGTGCCAGGCACGTCAGCTGTCGGCAAGTCCACGACATCTGTCCTTAAGGGGTTAACAGATGCCTTCTATAGATACCACATCTGCAGAAAACAAAATACTTATTTCGGGGGGGGGGTTGGGGGGGGACTTACTTTATACTTTATTTCCATTTGCTAGGGACTCTATGAATGTGACATCCAAACTGGATTGCCGACAATTGTGTCAGCAATGCAATTCAGAAGATACCTGACTGCCACATGCACCCATACAGGCTTCTTTCACTGCAGAATCATGGGGCATGATGTTCCCATTGATTCTGCTTTTGTTTTAAAGCCGCAATTGCGCATGCGCGCACATAATTTGGAACCTTACAGAATTGCATTCCCAAAACAGCCTGTGTCAGAAATGCAATTCGGATGACACATTCGTCCTCTTGGGTCATTTGTGTCAGCTACACAACTGAGCCATGGGTCAGAAATGAAAGTAAGGGGGCCTGGTGACTTGAATAGTGAATAAAATAAAGTATAAAGTAAGTCCCCAACCCCAAAAAATAAATACATTTAATTAAGTTAATTATTGACTTAGTGTTCAAAAACAGAAAAAGTCCCAAAAAAAGTTTAGTTGTCCTTTAATACACATTTATAAAAGGAGGGTAGCTCGGTAACTGTATACAAGGCAATTGGATAGATTTTTACCCAGTCTCCACTGGCCCTTTATCACCCTTTATCTACTGCAGATGTTCATATGTAAAGGGTAGATGGAAGTAGTCCAGATGAAAAACTCTTCTCTCACACGTGCATGTGCATTAGTCTGTGTATAGAGCAAATCTGAACTCATGGAGAATGGTTAGGGGGATAGGCCCCTTCTATAGATACTGGAATAAGTGCACTTAGAAGCTCTAAAACATGCAGTCAGGGCACCCTGTGGTGAGTGGCCAGGGGGCAATTGCCATCCATCCGTCCTCTTCCGAAGTGGAAGGGAACAGAATGTGGAAGTTGAAGGGATACTACCACATACAACAATGAGTGAACTGGACGAGCAAACCAAAATATGTGCTGCAAATAACAATGTAGTGTACAGTGATCAAAAACAGTGTCCACCTGACACTGGCAGCTGAAACAATAGCAACAGACAGCTTCAAAAAACTGTGCAATAAAAATGAACAAACAAAGGGTAGGATCAGCTCACAGTATCTAGACACTTTAGACAAACAGATTAGTGACATTGTGCCAATATCGTGAATAATCACAACCAATGTGAGGGAACGTGGATCTAATGGAGAAAATACACAGTATAAACATAATAGTGCAATAAAACCGTGTAAATATTTAATACAGGAGCCATGGTCCTTTAGGCAGACCTGTAGGAATACAAATGGAATACAAAATAGTGCAATATGTATTGAACTATAAACAGAGCTTCTATTCGAAAATAAATGAACTCACAAAATAAGCTCCTAACAACATAGGAGCTTGGTGCAGGTGAATATATGTGTATACTTGCCCCCTCCAAGGATGGCAGCCTCCAGGTAATGACAATAACGAGGATGATCAATATCTTGAAATAAAATCCTCTATAATCCAAATGCAGTAAAAATGCCAAAAAGAAAAGAAAACACGAAGAGAGTAAAAAAAGTCCCGTTTAGACGTTTGCTCCATGCGCCTAGGTGCCTCGTCTGGACTTCCTGGTTCAATCAAAACCGGCTAGTATGGTGGCTCTCAGGGTTCAAAGTACAGCCCAACGCGTTTCGTTCAGTATCGGACTTCATCAGGGGAAATGTCAATGGTGGCAGTGTGTTCGGTTTATATACCTCTCCACTGATTCGTATTAGCAGTTACGAAAGTTTCTCCTTACATAAACCGAAACAGTTTGTCTATGCAGTTCCCATTCGGCTTTCAGTAAAACCGAACATCCTTCTGTAAACACGAAAGTCCCTATATGTCGTTCTAGGTTCGGTTTATCGTATTTGTATGTTACCTAGTAATTAGGCTGTAATCATGTGGGTTCCATTCGTATGAAAGCTCCTATTCATTAACATTGAGTTCGTATGCAGCCTTCACTCTTTTCGTGTAAAGGCTTTCATTCATTAGTATAGGATTCGTTTAAAGGATTCCAATTCGTTTTAAAAGCCCACACTCATTTCAAATGTGAGTGTGGGTTAAATTCTTAAACAGACATATTTTGTAAACTTTATTAATACATTATAAAAATGGTAATCTATGAAGGGAAAAGAAAAACCCTCTTTTTCTCTTATACCAAATTATTTAAAAAGGACATAATAAAAATGATGAAAAATAGACAATAAAAACTCAATCATAGCATGGGTAAATATTAATAAATATAAAAGCTGGGCTTTCATTAAAATATACCAAAAATATAAAAATATACCCAAAAGACTAATATATGAACAAAAACATGATCTAGAGAAACGCTTTTAATTCAAAATCCAGGTTAATTCCATCTGGATTGAGGGTGTGTAGCTTGTATATCCAGAAAGCCTCTCTTTGGAGAAGCTTCCTTGACCTATCTCCCCTCTTCCAAGTCATGGGAATGGATTCTATTCCCATGAACTTGACTCCTTCAAGACCCTCCTTTGGGAAATTATTTTCCCATTAACCCAAAATGTTCTAAAATCCTAACTTTTAGAGGTCTCTTGGTTTGTCCCACATACTGGGCACCACATCCACATTCCACCAAATAGATGACATATGTGGTATTGCAATTAATAAAACTTTTAACCTTGAAAGTTTTTCCTGTGCTATTGGATTTAAATTCAACCGTTTTCCTTGTTTGGTTGGTACATGCCTTGCAATTTCCACATTTGAAAAAAACATTTATCTTATTGTTTTTTAACCAGCTGGACCCATCTTTTTTTGGATTTAATAACACTAATTATTAAACACTAGCCTAATTACTAGGTAACATGCAAATACGATAAACCGAACCTAGAACGACATAGAGGGACTTTCGTGTTTACCGAAGGATGTTCGGTTTATCTGAAAGCCGATTGGGAACTGCATAGACAAACTGTTTCGGTTTATGTAAGGAGAAACTTTCGTATTAACTGCTAATACGAATCAGTGGAGAGGTGTATAAACCGAACACACTGCAACCATTGACATTTCCCCTGATGAAGTCCGATACTGGACAAAACGCGTTGGGCTGTATTTTGAACCCTGAGAGCCACCATACTAGCCGGTTTTGATTGAACCAGGAAGTCCAGACGAGACACTGAGGCGCACGGAGCAAATGTCTAAACAGGACTTTTTTTACGCTCTTGGTGTTTTCTTTTCTTTTTGGCATTTTTACTGCATTTGGATTAAAGAGGATTTTATTTCAAGATACTGATTATCCTCGTTATTGCCATTACCTGGAGGCTGCCATCCTTGGAGGGGGCAAGTATACACATATATTCTCTTTCGGTTTATAAACTTTCGTTTTATAGAATGCATGTAATGCTATGGGCTTTCTATAAACCGAAAGTCTATAAACCTAATCTCTTTCGGTTTATAGACTTTCGGATTATAGAAAGCCCATAGCATTACATGCATTCTATAAAACGAAAGTATGTTCAATGGCAGTTAATGTCACATTTGGCCAGTAGATGGCACTGTTGTAATATGAATGGTTACATTCGTGTAACCTGAAGGTTTAAATGTATCTTTCAAAGTTACATAATTATAGACGAAAGTCTATTAACCGAATCTCTTTCGGTTTATAGACTTTCAGATTATAGAAAGCCCATAGCATTTCATGCATTCTATAAAGCTAAAGTCTATAAACCGAAGGAAATTCGGTTTATAGACTTTCGATTTATAGAAATGCCCTAGCATTACATACATATACATTGTATGTAATGCTATGGGCTTTCTATAAACCGAAAGTCTAGAAAACAAATCTCTTTCGGTTTATAGACTTTCGTTTTATAGAATGCATATAATGCGATGGGCTTTCTATAAACCGAAAGTCTATAAAACGAATCTCTTTCGGTTGTTAGACTTTCGGTTTATGGAATACATGTAATGCTATTGGTATTCTATAAACCGAAAGTCTATAAACCGAAAGAGATTCGGTTTATAGAAAGCCAATAGCATTACATGTATTCCATAAACCGAAAGTCTATAAACCGAATGTCTTTCAATTCAATTGACCTATTCGTATGAATGGGGATCTCTATTTTGGTTTATAGAATAGCAATAGCATTACATGTATTACATCTGAGAGTCAAATAGAACCGTCAAATACTGTGCTTACAGCGCACTTTGAAAAATTCTAATAGTTTTGGGTGGTAAATAGTACATTTGCGTCTTCATTTGCTAAAATCAAAGATTCCATCTAGTGCTATTTTATGGCTCAGCTGTATTTGTAATTTGTATGTATTGTATGTTATTTTAAGTTATTTCCCTATCCACATTTGTTTGCGCTGCACTTGTCCTACTCTTACCCACATTTTACTTCATTTTGCAGCCCTCTAGCCCTTTCCAGGACTTTTTTAGAGGCATTTTAGTGGCCAAAAGTTCGGGGTCCCCATTGACTTCAATGGGGTTCGGGGTCAAGTTCGAGCACGGACCCAGACATTTTTTCAAAGTTCACCCGAACCTGCCGAACCCGAACATCCAGGTGTCCGCTCAACTCTAGTTAAGAAGAAAAAACCGCAGGACCCATATTTGTAATCCATTTTTTTAACACTAGTGTTATTTTATATTTATATTATATTTTTTTTAATTCTAAGCTTGGGATGTGGTTGGCATTTGCTAGCATGTGTCTATAAAGAGCCCAGTTGTAGGTTTACTTTTTATTATAAATACAACCACAAGGGGACAGTATTACATCACAAGATTCTTTACACTTCACTGCTTCATAAGAGTTTCATTAACCTTTGTAAGGGCTCAGATTTATATCATAAGCACTAGAAACCTCATTTTGTCAGTGATTAAATTTAATATAGTCATTCTAAAAACTATTCAGTTGTTTTTACCTTTCATAAACTGCTTCATTAAGGTCAGTCTTTATTCTGAGATGTTGGAGACAAAACTATCACATTAATCTCTATATAGTGCACTGACCGCTTTGGTTTAAGGAACTGTTTTCTGTGTGGGGTTGGATATTGTTTCAGCTGTTCTATATTTTACAAGATTTTATTGGATTGGATTGTATGTTCCATATCTGTGCTAGGATTCACACTTCAGTTTTGATCTCTTCCAGTAGTCTTTTGTAGAAACATGGCAGATATTGGAGTTATGTATAAGGAGGCAAACATAGGCATAGCACCTAACAGTGTTCAATCTCTATTATACATAACAAACGTTGATTGCACTTTTGTTTAGCTTCCTGCCACTGTGTGAAAGAATGTTTATACATAACCTTAATGTGTTTTTCAGCAAGAAGATAATGTGGTGTTATCTCTTGTCACCTCAAATCTTGTTATTTTGTACTTCACATCATGTACATGGACCTAGTTTTTACCTCCATCATTTTTTACTGGAAAAAAAGTGCATGGTGTGTGATTTATAAGCAGTTAATTATCTTACCCCACTTTCTAAATGGGCAATGGTTAATCAGTGATTGCTTGGTATGCTGTGTTTCTGATTAACTCTGCAAGGTGTCCTGCTGACATATACCCTATGGAGGTCATGCACACTGATGTGTCCCTTTGGCCATTATGAAGATGACACTCCACTCTTGTTCTCATTTCCCGCCTTTTCCATTCCTTAACTCATGTACCCTAACCTTCTGAATTTTCTGCAGTGACAGTTTTACAATTAATCAATCAACTATAGAGTGAGTAAAAACTAAAAGCTTTTTGATATGTTCTCTGGTGTGAAATTAAACATTCAGGGATTGTGAAAGGTAATCATGCACACCCACACAAACTTTAACCAAAATGTAAAAGAATGATAATAAATAATATCACATTTTTACTATTAGAAAATAGTAGCTGAAATATCCTTGTCCTAGAGGAAGGATAAGTTGCCATCCCAGTATCTGTTTTATACAGCTCTATCATTCAGGTCAATAATGATTAAGTGGGCAACACAGATCTGACAAGCCGTGCAATAAAATGGTTACACTCTGATTCATAATTAAGGTGAGATGCAAAATATTAAATAACTGACTGCAGACTGGATATTTCCTTTTGGACTTGCCAAAATGTCCCAAGATGGTTAGGCAGCCTTGATGATTGCATCATGGCATATGTAGTTTCCAAACATCTGCAGTGCAAAGGCTAGTCAAGAGTCTCAGAGAGCCCCTAGGTTTCCTGTGTTGACCAGTCAGTACATGTACAGTATTCAGTCAGTCAGTACATGTACAGTATTCAGTCAGTACATGTACATTATTCAGTCAGTACATGTACAGTATTCAGTCAGTCAGTACATGTACAGTATTCAGTCAGTACATGTACATTATTCAGTCAGTACATGTACAGTATTCAGTCAGTGCATGTACATTATTCAATCAGTACATGTACAGTATTCAGTCAGTACATGTACATTATTCAGTCAGTACATGTACAGTATTCAGTTACAGATTACATTATCATTAATCATTTTCTAAAAGGCTTTGGAACACTGTAGTCCATTTTATTTCATTAAATCCCAGTAGGGATCAATTACTCCTGTTTAGGTCCAGGCTTTTAACGCTAAAATTACAATGAAAATACCAAAAGGGAAGAAAAGGTACTCACTCACCTCCCTCTTTGCCTTTCTGATGTGGAGGAGGCTGCTAGGTAAGTGCTTTACTTTCTACATCCCATACTTTGATTAAAATAGGTCTACCAAAACACCAATGCCATTTATCAAATAAATGAATGTGTCAGCAGTGATGCCTGCACTCCCCAGAAAGCAGCATGAAAAATTAAAACCTTTTATTCTGTGTTTGACTGAGAGCTATTTTTTTCAGTGCACTGACACCTGCTTTTGGATGGAAAGAAGAAACTGAATTTATTTAAGCTTCTATGATATTTTGATACAATTATTTGTGGATTGCGGATATGGAAGCCTCTTTGGGCCCTTTCTTTGCAAAAAACAGTGCATCTAGATAGACTGTATGCACAGTAGTCAATAAACCAGACACATTCTCCTGCTGAAAGCCATCCATTTTCTTGGCCCAAGTCTACATGAGACCTACATACTAAATATCATATACTAGGCATATACTGGGCCCCATTATACCAACTTACCAATTATACCAGCTGACATAGCATAATACCTAAGCACTTGCATTTCCAGGAGCATAATGTACATTGTCAAGCCAAAGGATGCATTATCGCATGCTGGTTCCATGAATATGAAGGTGACTTCAGTTTGCACCAAGGGCCTGCACAGTCTGTAGACCTCAATGCATTAGAGAAAGTTTAGGATGAGGTGGAATGGGAGGCACGCAGTGGTAATTTGTGGCATAAATATCTTTAAAAAACAGCATGGCCTTATTGAGTCAGTATGATGGATCCTTGTCCTCAAGGTAAAAGCAGATGTTTTAGGAGTACCTAATAAAGTGGTCAGTGCATGTATATCAGCTTCCAATAACATTTTAGTGATGTCTTTTTTTTAGATCCTTCCAGATCAGATGATTGAGAGTGAATTGACATGGCAATGTGTAAAACCGCAAGTAAGACTAAGTAACAGCATTGAAGTAATCTAAAGAGCACACAAATGCATGAGAAAGAGAACATTGATTACTGTGAGATGGCTAAGCTGGTTAATACATCAATTGTGGAATCTGTTCAGGTTTGCAGGTTTGGTTTCTGATCAACTCTACATCCTGCTTTGCTGCATAAAATGAATACCATTAAATTGTAGGATTTTGCTAAGTCGTGACGTAAGGTCATGATTTATAAATACACGGAGGCTCCTATTATGCATAACTCTTCCTTTAATTCCCTCAGCTGCAAAGTTAAAAATAACATGGAATGATATGAACAAAATTTAAACATATCAAATCCCACAACGTTAACCCCTCCCTCCCTCAGTATAAAAGCCAATGTCCAATCACAGATCTTCCTCTTTCTTTGATGACGATATAAAAATGTTCCAACTGAAATCCATCCATTAATCACATATTCTGGGAAGATAATTCATAACGATAAAACATAAAACAGTAGGTCAAACGGTGAACTTAACTGAGACCTTAAGCTGGAACTCTTCAAACTGTGGGAAAAAAGGGAGAGAGAAAAGACAGGTAAGCTACTGTGGGTAAATTTGGAATAAGAACAATACCCTATACAAATATTCGACATAAGATATAGTATAATGATACATGAAATAAGGATATGGTAAAAGTATCACAGCAGGAGGGTATAATACTCGCCTCCGTGTATTTATAAATCATGACTAGAGTTGAGCGGACACCTGGATGTTCGGGTATGGCGGGTTCGGCCGAACTTCGGAAAAAAGTCCGGGTTCGGGGTCGAAATTGACCCCGAACTTGACCCCGAACCCCATTGAAGTCAATGGGGACCCGAACTTTTGGCCACTAAAATGCCTCTAAAAAAGTCCTGGAAAGGGCTAGAGGGCTGCAAAATGAAGTAAAATGTGGGTGAGTGTCCCCATTCATACGAATAGGTCATACTATTGGTATGAATGGGAACTCTATTTCGGTGTATAGAAAGCCAATAGCCATGTAATGCTTTTGGCTTTCTATAGACCGAAATAGAGTCCCCATTCATAAGAATAGGTCAATTGACCTATTCTTATGAATGGGGATTCTATTTCGGTTTATAGAATAGCAATAGTAACATAGTAACATAGTAATTTAGGTTGAAAAAAGACACAAGTCCATCAAGTTCAACCCTTCTACCTATCATTATAGCTTTTGATCCAAAAGAAGGCAAAAAACCCCTAAGGAAGCTATTTCGAATTTTGCCTCCTGGGGGAAAAAAATCCTTCTTGACTCCAAGAGGCAATCAGATTTCTCCTTGGATCAATAAGCTCTTTTATTAATGCTTATTCTATTATTAATAGCCCTGTATGTTCTGCTTTCCTAAAAAAAACATCCAAACCATTTTTAAATGCATCTATTGTGGTTGCTAGCACTACCTCTCTTGGCAGTGAGTTCCATAACTTTATTTTCCTAACCGTAAAGAATCCCTTCCTTTGCTGTCTATGAAATCTTTGCTCTTCCAGTCTGAGGGGGTGACCTCTTGTTCTTTGTACCTTTCTGTTAATGAACAGGTCACTGGAGAGCTCTTTATATTGGCCCTGCAAATATTTATATAATGTTATCATATCCCCTCTGAGACGCCTTTTTTCTAACGTATATAAATTCAATTTTTTAAGTCTCTCTTCATAACTAAGATCCTCCAAACCCCTTATTAATTTTGTAGCTCTCCTTTGCACTTATTCTAGTTCCTTAATATCCTTTTTAAGGACTGGTGCCCAGAACTGTACTGCATATTCAAGGTGAGGTCTTACCATTGATTTGTAAAGAGGCAAGATGATATCCTCCTCCCGTGAATCTATACCTCGTTTTATACATGCCAATATCTTATTGGCCCTTGCAGCTGCTGACTGGCATTGGGCACTGTTGCCAAGTTTGTTGTCTATAATTATTCCTAAATCCTTTTCATTAGTAGTTTTTCCCAGGGAAAAACCATTTAACGTATATGTTGCTTTGTTATTATTTTTCCCATAATGCATAACTTTACATTTGTCTATATTGAACCTCATTTGCCACTTTACTGCCCAGTCCCCCACTCTGTCCAAATCTTCCTGTAAAGAAAAAACATCAAGATTAGTCTTTATTGCCTTACCTAATTTAGTGTCGTCCGCAAACACGGAGACATGGCTCTCAGCACAATGTGGCAGATCATTAATAAACAAATTAAAAAGAAGAGGGCCCAAAACAGACCCCTGAGGTACTCCGCTTAATACCCTTGTCCAATTTGAGAATTTTCCATTTACAACAACCCTTTGTGTTCTATCTTTTAGCCAATTTTCAATCCACATACACACATTTGCCCCCAAACCTATTTCTCTCAATTTGTAGAGTAACCTTTTGTGTGGAACTGTATCAAATGCTTTAGCAAAATCCAAATAGATCACATCAACTGCCACACCTAGATCTATATTTTTACGGACTTCTTCATAGAATGTTATTAAGTTTGTTTGACAAGACCTGTCTTTCACAAAACCATGTTGACTTTTACTAATTATATTCTGGTTCAAGATGTATTCTTGAGTGTATACCTTTAGCAATCCTTCAAATAGTTTCCCCACTACAGATGTCAAGCTCACTGGCCTATAATTACCTGGCAGAGATTTTGATCCCTTTTTAAATATTGGAATGACATCCGCCTTTCGCCAGTCTGTTGGCACTGTACCTGAACTGAATGAATCCCTAAAGATCATGAATAGTGGTCTGGCCAGAATTATGCTTAACTCTCTAAGTACCCTTGGGTGTATACCATCTGGTCCTGGGGCCTTGTCTATCTTAACAGAGTGTAATTGCTTAAGCACTTTTTCCTGTGTCAGCCAATCCCATGTTTGCGGCGAATGTCCCATAACTTCCTGTAGCAGGGGCTCGTCCATCTGCTCTTCCTTAGTATAAACAGAAGAAAAAAAAGTATTTAAAATGTCTGCTTTCTCTCTGTCCTCACTTACCAAATTTCCCATTTGGGATAACAAGGGCCCAACATTTTCCCTCTTTAGCTTTTTTCCATTTATATATTTATAAGACATTTTGGGGTTAGTTTTACTCTCCTTGGCAACCCTTTTCTCATTTTCCAATTTAGCCATTTTAATTGCCTTTTTGCAGGCTTTGTTGGCCTCTTTGTACTCTATAAATGATAATGCTGATCCCGTGTTTTTATAATGTTTGAATGCCATTTTCTTGTTTTGTACTTCCTGTTTCACGTTACCTGTAAGCCACATTGGTTTCGATTTGTGTCTTTTGCATTTGTTTCCCAAAGGTATATATTGGGATGTGTACTTTTGTAATGTGTGCTTAAAGGCATTCCACTTGTCTTCTGTGTTTAGTCCAGAAAACAATCGTTCCCAGTCTAAATGTTCAATCGATGCCCTTAGTCCATCAAAGTTAGCCCTTCTAAAATTAAGTGTTTTGGTGGCGTATTTACCAATTTGCTTTTTTGCATTAATCTCAAATGAGACCATATTATGGTCACTATTCCCCAAGTGTTCTCTTATTTGGATGTTTGAGATAAGCTCCTCATTGTTTGTTATTACCAAATCCAGACAGGCATCCATTCTAGTTGGGGTGTCTACTAATTGTGCCATAAATTTGTTATTAAGCAGGTCCAGAAACTTGCTGCCCCTAGCTGAACTAGTTGTGCCACACTTCCAATCTATATCTGGGTAATTAAAATCTCCCATGATTAGAACTTCATTCATATTTGCAGCCTTTTTAATTTGTAATAAAAGCTGATCTTCTCCATCAATGCTAATATTTGGTGGCTTGTAGCATACACCTACAAGTAATGTGCGATTCTTTTTAGCGTCTAAGCTAATCTCCACCTACAGTGTCTCCACATCAGTTCCAGTTACATCATGTACACCTTCTTTAATACTGGGATTTAATTTAGGATTTACATACAGACAAATCCCTCCCCCTTTTCTATTTACTCTGTCCTTTCTAAAAAGTGAGTAACCTTGTAAATTAACTGACCAGTCGTGGGTCTCATCCCACCACGTTTCTGTGATTCCGATTAAATCATACTGTTCAGCACTTACCAGTATCTCCAGCTCACCCATTTTGTTTGTCAAGCTTCTTGCATTTGCTAAAAGACATTTGAGATTACTACCCATTTTCTGTTTAGTTGACAAACACTTAATGTGTGCAGGTTTAATTATATGGACCTCCCTTTGGTCTATGTTAACCCCACCACTGCTTTCCTCCTCTCCCATAGCTAGACCCATCTTCCAATCTACCCTAGCTACCATTGCTTCTTTTTGATCTTGACCCTCCCCCCCAGAGCTTAGTTTAAAAGCTCATCTAATCCTATAGCCATCCTCGCCCCTAATACTGCAGCCCCCTCATCATTGAGGTGCAGCCCATCCCGTCCAAAGAGTCTGTAGCCGACTGCAAAGTCTGCCCAGTGCTCCAAGAACCCAAATCCCTCTTGCTTGCACCACCTTCCCAACCACGCATTAATCTCCCTAAGCTCCCGCTGTCTCCCTGACGTAGCGCGTGGTACTGGTAATATTTCCGAGAATATTACCTTGGAGGTCCTTTCCTAGTTCCCTAAAATCATTTTTAAGGACCCCCCATTAGCATTACATGTATTCCATAAACCCAAAGACATTCGGTTTATAGACTTTCGTTTTATAGAATACATGTAATGCTATTGCTATTCTATAAATAAGAAAGTCTCTAAACAGAATGTCGTTCGGTTTATAGACTTTCGGCTTATGGAATACATGTAATACTATTGGCTTTCTATAAGAATTTCTTATGAATGGGGACTCTATTTCGGTTTATAGAAAGCCAATAGCATTACGTACAATGTAATCGCCGAACCCCGAACTCCAACACGGACATACAGTGAAATGTTCATGTTCGGGTCCGGGGTCCAAAAACCGTAAAGTTCGGTACGAACCCGAACAGTGCGGTTCGGGTTCGCTCAACACTAATCATGACCTTACGTCATGACTTAGCAAAATCCTACAATTTATAAATACACGGAGGCTCCTATTATGCAAGTTTAAAGCTGATTAATACCAAGAGATGCAAAATGAGTGCATGGTTTGAAATAGAATTCTCTAAACGTGGATTCTCTGGACCAATCCGCTGCCTTCATAATATCCTCCAATCTAAATCCTAAACTAAAAGCTTTTGACGCCATAGCTCCTCTGACCGAATGAGGTCCAAAAACATTAGTATCCACGCCAGATTATTTTAGTATCCATCTGACCCATCTGGCTAGAGACCCCATCGATATTGGGGTATGAGGTTTACGTAGAGCCAGGAACAATTCTGCATGCCCTGGTTGACGCCATTGGGCGGTACAGGATTCGTACTCTTTAAGGCCCACAACTGGGCACAGTTGTGTGTGTGATGGGAAAGCGGGATAAGAAACTGACTTAATTGAGGTTTTAGTCCTTTTGGAAATATCAAATGAGACTCCCTCTGGCGAGAAGGATCGTGAACTTATATCCAAAGCCCTAACATCTGCCACCTGCTTACATGAGATCAGACAGAAAAGAAAAACCAGTTTAGCAGATAATTGTTTTAATGATAGCTCTTTATTAGTTGGCCACTGTTCCAACAATTGTAACGGTATTGAAAAATCCCAGAGGTTAGAATACCTTGGTAGTGGTGGTCTTGATAATCTCATACCCTTCAGCAAACAGCAAAGTAACACGTGTTTGCCCTCCGGGGTGGAACCAAAGCCTTCATGGCCCGCAGAGATAGCTGAACGCAACACATTAACCGACCTATAAGCCAGACCATTGTTGAACTTGAAGGGCAAAAAATTCAATACATCCGTTATGGGTGCAGATACGGGATCCATACCCTGTTCCATGCACCAATGAGCCAATGACTTCCAGGCATTACCATATAATCTTCGAGTCCCTGGTGCCCAAGCTCCCGCCAGGAGCACTTCAGTTGTCTGTGAAACGTTTGGTATGCACCAGGGTCCCCTGAAAGCAACCATGCTATCAGTGTCAGGCTTCCTGCCTGAACCAACGGATGATGATTCCCTTCTGAATCCGTCAACAAATCCGTCACCACCGGGAGTATGCGTGGCCAGTCTATCGACATTTCCAGTAACATCGGGAACCATGGATGGGAATCCCATCAATGTGTGATTAGGATCACCGATGACCTGGATCTTCGTAGATGTACTAACGTTCTGGCTATGAGGCAGAAAGGAGGAAACGCATAATGCCTGCTCATCGGCCAAATCTGAAGAAACGCATCTGTGGCCAAAGCTTCGGGATGTTCTATGGACCTTCACAGACCTTGCTACAGACACTTTGCCTGTACCTTATCTGGACATGAAGATGCTGCTGCCTCTTATTCAAACTTGGTTTTGTTTGTATTTCAGTGGAAGTCTGATCGTGGTTTCTACAGCTGTCCGTCTTGTCTGCTGTTGAACTCTCAGCTTACCAGAGACATTTCTATTGGGAATTATTCTTTTGATAGTACGGTAATGTGTCTGAAATTACATAATCTTTTTTCACACTATTTTAGCAGAATTTCAAAAGGAATTGCTTTTCATGAATTGTATAAAAGATTATGTTGTTTTCCATATGGATTAAATAACAATTTACTTATTTCAAAATATAATGGTGAATTGAACCCTAAACTTAAGATGAATAAATGGAAAACTATTGAAAATACAATAAATATTTAGAATAATTTGATTGGGTGACTAAAATAATAGATCAGGGTGGTGCAGTAGACATTGCTTACCTAGATTTCATTAAGGCTTTTGACACTGTCGCACATAGAAGGCTTATCAATAAACTGAAATCTTTGAGTTTGGATTTCAATATTGTTGAATGGATTAGATAATGGCTGAGTGACAGGCAACAGAGGGTTGTAGTCAATGGGGTATATTCGATGCAAGGTCTTGTTACTAGTGGGGTACCTCAGGGATCTGTACTTGGACCCATTCTCTTTAATATTTTTATTAGCGATATTGCAGAAGGTCTTGTTGGCAAAGTATGTATTTTTGCTGATGATACAAAGATTTGCAGCAGGGTTGATATTCATGGTGGGATAAGCCAAATGGCAAATGATTTAGCTAATCTAGAAAAATGGTCAGAGCAGTGGCAACTGACATTTAATGTGGACAAGTGCAAGATTATGCACCTTGGGCGTAAAAACCCAAAAGCAGAATATAGACTATTTGGTACAGTCCTAACCTCAACATCTGAGGAAAGGGATTTAGGAGTAATAATTTCAGAGGACTTGAAGGTAGGTAGGCAATGCAATAGAGCAGCAGGAAATGCTAGCAGAATGCTTGGTTGCATAGGGAGAGGTATTAGCAGTAGGAAGAGGGAAGTGCTCATGCCATTGTACAGAGCACTGGTGAGACCTCACTTGGAGTATTGTACACAGTACTGGAGACTGTATCTCCAGAAGGATATTGATACTTTGGAGAGAGTTCCGAGAAGGGCCACTAAACTGGTTCATGGGTTGAAGGATAAAACTTACCAGGAAAGGTTAAAGCATCTTAGCATGTATAGCTTGGAGGAAAGATGTAACAGGGGGGATATGATAGAAACATTTAAATACATAAAGGGAATCAACAAAGTAAAGGAAGAGAGTATATTTAAAAGAAGAAAAACTACCACAACTAGAGGACATAGTCTTAAATTAGGGGGACAACGATTTAAAAGTAATATCAGGAAGTATTACTTTACTGAGAGGGTAGTGAATGTATGGAATAGCCTTCCAGCAGAAGTGGTAGAGGTAAACACAGTCAAGGATTTTAAGCATGCGTGGGATAGACACAAGGCTATCCTAGCTAAAAGACCGGGAACGGGGGACTAATAAAAGTACTCAAAAAAAAAAAATTGGGCAGACTAGATGGACCAAATGGTTCTTATCTGCCGACACATTCTATGTTTCTATGTTTCTATGTTTATATATTTATAAGATTATATACATTAATATAAACATTTTTTTAATTTTAAAATTATCTTTAATGTTTATTTAACTAATTCATTTAAATTTATTTTATGATCATTTTATTCTCATTAATTATTCTTTTCACAGATTTTTTTAATTTCAGCCCATTTCTGGCTATTTACGCTATGGCCGAAGTCCTCCCAAAATGGCCCCAAAATAAGTCAAAGTCTTCCTCATGCATGGCCAATTTTCATGCCAATTAAGGATCACTTTGGTGATCCCTGTGTATCCCGAATTAAGGGGAAATTCTAACAAACTAAGTAGACTCTTAAATTCAATCGTTTGACTGGTGATCAGGGAAGAAGCTGGTTTTTATAATATGATAACTAGGGGTTTATTTTGTTTAGATGTTTCATCTTTGTCTCTGCTATAGTTTTGTTGTTCTGCAAAATAGTCAGGTCCATACTTTTAGAAGTGAATAACATTGCTGAGCATATTTCTTTACACTAAAAGACTGCACAGTTTTAAGAACATCCTGGGAAAATGTAACCTACAATACTTTATCATCTTGAATTTTATTTAGACGGCCCATTTAAAACATTCTCTTAATCTTAAAGGGACTGTCTAGTTCCCAAAATGCATCTTCCAAATATTAATGCATATTAATGTGCTTTCAAAGTACTTTAAAATGCATATTTTATATTTTTGCATTGCTTAAAATATAAAATACTTACAGCTAGAGGAAATTGTGATATTACAGTTGTTTGCAAGAAGCCCGGACAACCCACACTAGATGCTGCAGGAACCAATGAGAATAATGCCATTCAAATGAATGGAATAGCCTGTCTCTCTAGTGATGTCATCAGACAATGTGTTGCACTGTTAAGAGACCCTACTGTGTACAAGAGCAAGGTCACTCATAGGCCACTCAATAGACTCAATTTGAGGAGGACAGGAAGTGACTATATGAAACAAAACTTTTTATGCTCAGTGTCTATAGAATCAGTGCTGCCGCACCTGCAGTAAACATGCAGAGTAATCACTGGGGAGGGCTTGAGTTAAATATTAAATATGCGATTTATACAGAATGCCTGCATCAAATCACCCAGGAATAAAAGCCTGTGCACTATACAAGCAGTGATCTTCATCTTGCACCAAAGTGAATTAGGGGACTAGACTGTGAAGAGAAGAGAGCTCAGTCATGATGATTAGTTCTGAGACCTTGAGCAGGAGCAATGGAAGAAATTCACTAAAAGTGAAAGAGAATCTCACCAGATTTATTCTCTCTACAATGCATAGTTAAGTCATTGAGATGAAATTGAGCAATTTATTAAAAGAAAAGTGCTATTCTAAAATAAAACTATTCCTCCAATGAATTGTCTAGGGAGAAAGATGTATTGAATAGATGGTCTTCTTGCAATAACAAATTATTGCTACTTTTTGTGAGAGCTGCTGTTATTTGCTGACCATGTGATTACTGTGTTTAACAACAAACTACCATAGATAAGTGCTTAAACTAATTTATTCTTCATAATATCATAGGCAATGCTCTAGTGTTGATAACCTTCACACCCCAACAATAAACAGGTTAAGTATCAGAGATTGGTAACTACCTTCCTATTGCCTGTATAGCATTTAAAGGCTTCCCATAAATATTGAAAATAAAGATTGACAAGGGTAGAAGCTGTATATCCGTTGCAGATCTACCACTGCAATTATTTACTATTGCCTGGGCTTCTGCATCTTACTAGGCCCAATATGTTACCTCTGTTAACTGAGTAATTTACAAAAATAAATAAAAAAAAACCTTCAAAGCTACAGAAGAAACACAATCTAAGGTGTGAATTCTCTAGTTTGTCATTTTTTTGTCCCCTCTAACAAGCCTGAACACACAATCTAATACTTTCTATCAAGACAGCAGTACATAGAGTCTAGCAAGCTGGAAGTGTTTGCTTACCAGATATACATGTGAATCCATAGTGTTGTATAGGTGTTAGGTTAGACTAGTGGCTGTGAAACCTCATTATAAATGGAATGCAAGAGCGAAGAAGTATATAAGATAACAAGAAATGTGAATGATGTCTTCAGCCGTTTAAGACAGGAGTTTCCGGAAGGCTTGTCCTATAAAATTCATAGTTTTATAATTAAAGTTTATTAAAGAGCCTTTCATATAGGTCATTATTTCCCTGGGATACATCATCAGTACAATTCTTCCATAATATGCCGAAGTCTGATGAGATTTCCCCAAGTTTAGTTTCGGAGTCAAGTCTCCATGAATGTCCACGAAGTGGATTGATAAAAGCAGAGGCGGCTCTAGACTTTGTGAGGCCTTAGGCGAAAGTCGAACATGAGGCCCTCACGGACACACATTATTAAATAAAATATATGCAAGTGATAATAAAAATGAACTGTAGAAATAGCATATTTCAAGATCAGACTTAAATCCCAGCTTCTAGAAATGAACAGCTCCTAGAATTTTATTTGTCTCATAATTATTCTACAAACATCTATAAACATTTGGTATAGATAAAATTGTGTGCGGCCCACTAACTCAAATTGTTATTGCTGTGTCCTAAATGTGAACACTAACACATATCACACAGTCATTCATAGACACACTCAGTGAGCACACACTGACTCACAGACACACTCAGCCAGCACACACTCACAGATACACTCAGCCAGCACACACTGACGCACAGACACACTCAGAAAGCACACAATCACACACTAACAGAAACACTCAGCCAGAAGGAAAGGTGCTCAATGTTGAAAGTGGTCTCACTGACCACGTTGTGCTAGAAGATTGGCACTTTGTTCTTCCTCACAGCACCGGATGCACTGTGATTTAGCCATTCAATATGCCAGGATTTTGCCCCTCAATATGCCAGGATTTTGCCACTCTATGCCAGGATTGTGCCACTCAATCTGCCAGGATTTTGCCCCTCAATATGCCAGGATTTTGCCACTCTATGCCAGGAATTTGCCACTCTGTGACAGGATTTTGCCCCTAATTATGCGACAATTTTGCCCCTCACAAATCCTAAAATTGTGCCTCTCAATATGCCAGGATTTTGCCAATGTGTGCCAGGATATTGCCCCTCATAATGCCACTATTTTGCCCCTCACAATGCCAGGATTTAGCCTCTCACTATGCCAGGATTTTGCCACTCTGTGCCAGGATTTTGCCCCTCATTATGCCAGGATTTAGCCTCTCACTATGCCAGGATTTTGCCCCTCACCTCATTATGCCAGGATTTTGCCCCACACTGTGCCAATATTTAGCCACTCATTATGCCAGGCTTTGCTCGTTTGTGCCACCCTCCTCCCCTCCCTAGTACTTACCTCCATGCTGCTCTCCGTTGTTTCCTCCGTGCATCTTCTCTCCTGCACGGAGGAAGGAAGTTCCGGTCGCGTTTTTTTTTAAACTTTATTGAAGCTGCGCGGGTTCAATAAAGTTTAAAAAAAAAAAAAAAACGCGATCGGAGCTTCCTTCCTCCGTGCAGGAGAGAAGGTGCACGGAGGAAACGTCCCAGGTTAGTGTAACAGGGAGCTTAACGGCAGCGTTAAGCTCCCTGTTACATCAAAGGCAATAAGGTGAGTTAGGCAGCCGCGAGGCCCCCGTGAGTGCGAGGCCTTAGGCGGCTGCCTAACTCGACTAATTAGAGAGCCGCCTCTGGATAAAAGGTTAATTAAGAAAATCACATCTTATTGTGGGCACTGCAGATTGCCCTGAATGACAATAACTCAGGAATCTTGCAAATATTAGTCAGTGAGATAGGTCAGCGGGATAATGCATCATCTGTCGAATTTGTTCAACCCTTGAGTTCACAGGTTCAGTTCCCAGGAGCGTTGACTCAGCCCTTCATCTTTCTGAATGGTATGGATGTACTTTAAAAAAACTCCATGGTGTTTACGGCATGTAAATAAACAGCTTCATAGAGATGACCAGTATGCACCATATGACCTCATTATTGTAGATATGTCTTGTAAACAACTTCGGGGGGGGGGGGGGGGGATAAGTTATGTATAATTGAATGATACATCAAATAATTGTATAGGCATATTAATTAGAAATGCTTTAAAAAATGAATAGAAAAAAATATTGGTACTTGCATAGCACTGTCAGGGATGGACATCCTTGGTCAGATCTTCCTTCATCTGACCCCAGTTACTAAACAACATTTTTGTTTCTCTGATAGAGATATACAAGCAGAGAGGGCTTAATTTCACTAAAGAATTTCTATTGAAAATGTCTATTTTCGCTGCAGCAGAGCTTGCTGTATAAATGTAAACATATTGAATACTTCTCTTAATGTGTTACATTGCCGACCTGTAAAGAGCATTGCATAGAGGAACTAAATGGGTATCTGAAGGTTACAAACTATATTTTCCTACTTAAATGAATACTGGGGCTTACTGAGATGAAAAGAGCAGTGTGCTTTCATTAGAATATACAATTCCTCTTCTATTACGTATCAACCAATCAAGTTGATCTATTTCTTAACGATTAAACAGGGCTAACCCTTCAGTTTACCTCTAAAAAAAAAATTGTATAGAGGGATAGTTTCCCATTCATACAAGCAATAATAAACCAGTATATTTATTTTTAACTACCAGAGTTGCTACTACATTATTTTCGTGGGTGATGAGCTTGATTTCCAAACCTTTTTATGAAATGATGACCTCCATTTTACCATTTGAGTACCAATGTAAAGCACCCTTAGGGTTAAAGGAGATTAGTGAAACTTTTTAATCCCATGAAAGGTTAATTATCAAAGGGGAAAGCTTCACCTGCTGCAGGTGTTTTTGTTTGTTTACCCTCCACAGTAAAAAACAATAAAGGGAGAGACCACATGGTGTTCATGTCAGTGTTTACTTATTAACAAAACCTAAGAGCACACCCTGTTACTTATTAACGCATGTCAATGATGATTATTATCTGTTCCTGTGTGAAGAATTAGAAATGGTACCCTTGTGAGCAATACAATAAGTATGATGCTGTACTCTTATTAGATGTCCCATTATCTGTGATTAGTAGCTTGGCTCTAACTATTCTGTTTGAGAATGAGACAACAGTTTAGCAACCATTTTTCAAGATCTGTCTTATCTCCACATTTGAATTAAAGAGAATCTATAATGAAAAGTCTGATTTGTGTCCTTATGGTAAGTGACAAAGCCGGGCTAGCTGGAACTTATCATCTTCCATCAAAAGGGAAGGCAAATTTAACAGTGAGTCAAAATGAATGCTCTTAATGAGCTGATGATTTGGGAAGGAGAGAAACACATCTCTGCATTTGTCTGGTTAAGTCCAATCCACAAAATTCAGCAATCATATAAAGAACCTTATATTTTAATCTGTCATCATTTCCCTCTTGTGCAGCACTACTAATGGTAATATCCTTCTAACCAGTTGTCTATATAGGCAAATGAACATAATCTCAAGGAAGCTTGGGAAACAGGCAAAACTGGACAGACAAGGTCCATGTATGAGTGTGGAGGTATAGAGGGAAGGGTAGGATCCAGTGCCCACTTAGGTATAGGCTGGTAAGTGTTCGGCGTTAAGGATGCAAGGTCAGGAAATGAGGATATTATGTTTGTTGGAAGATGTGGGAGTATAGCACACTAGAGGGCATGTTATATTATAAACATTATATAATTAATTGACATGGATGAGTTAGTTTTAGATTATGCAATATGTGCAGTGTTGAAGTTGGCTAATAGTTTTATACAGTTTAAAAATTGTCTAAATAAATGCTGTGACCTGCTTTTTTTTATCACCAAGATGTCTTGCTTCCTTTAGTTTCATTTTAATAGTAGTAGTTTGGTCCAACATTATGCCCACTACCTTCATATGTGACTTTGGTACAAGTTGTTCAGATCATGTGTCTATTTGGGGCCATCTTTAGATACTTGTGAGGGGAATTGTAGGTAATAATAACTGAATGGAAACTCTGTTAGGATTAAGCAACATAACTATCTAAAACAGAAAAACTGCCCCATCATGCATTGCAAATGTTAGCACCAGTCATTGTATAATGTAGTTTGATAGGTCTGACATTTAAACACAGGCATATTGTAGTTTTTCTGACACAACAGTACACCATAGTATTTTTCAGAAGCAGTTGGCTTGCGTTCATCACACTTTCCAACCGTATTTCAATATGATGCTTAGCAAATTAGCAGATGTTCTTTTGTGTGTTGAGATGAATTAGATGAAAAAAGTGTGACTGCATCATTTAGCATCTTTTGCAAAATGTTGGAAATGTTTGCTAACCAGAGCTAGAGGTTGATAAAAACAGACAAGTGATGGAGCAAAGGTGCAATGTATGGAGAAAAACTATACAAAGAATAAAATATATATATTTTTTAAATATACAAAATAGGCAGAGGTCAATAGCCTTCCTGCTTTATCTTGTTACCCAACCAACATGCATTAAAATGAAAAAACATTGATAATCAGAGCATCTTTAAAAGTTTTAACAATCCAACCGAATCGAATGAACAAATATGTGACTGTAATGGGGCTTAAAAAGATTAGCATTTATACATTTAAAAAAATATATTAATTAAAATACAATTTGTGTTAAACCAAGGTTAGTAAAGTCATCAAACAATAAGTAAAAAATAACCTTTATAAACTCAACAAGGAAAAAATAGTATAATAAACACACAAAAATATGAATAAACACAAACATATATTTAATATTAATATACAGAAAGTCTGGCAGTTCAGTGGCCTTGATCATCCAATATAATTGAAGTAGGGTTGCCACCTTTACTACGAAAATATACTGGACTTGCTATTACTTAACATTGGCCAATGTTGTACTCGCTGGCAGTAAAATACAGACTGGGTGGCAATCCTTGATGGATTGTATGGCCAAGGGTGGTATAGCGCACAAGCAGCCTTAATAGTGGGCAAGATTCCTATAAGGTGTGTGTCTAGTAGGAAAGTGGGATGTCATAAAAACTGAGAGATAGAATTATCATTTGTTGGAGCAACGGGAAATGGGTAGTAAGGAAGATGTGGGTAAACTTGATTCCAAACGCCGGACGGTTCTGAAGGCCCAGTAAAACATTAATATTAATAGATTAGAGGATATCTCCTAGGGATGAATTCCTCTACATTTGTTCAAAATGGGATATCAGTGTATTTCAAAGCCCTCATGCACAATGGTATGTGGACTGACTGGGCATGCGCATGGGGGATAATTGTTGCATGGTTATATGCTAGCTGAGCATTTAGGTCACAGGTGACCTTTTAATAATGCTCATAAGAGTACAGCTATAGCTAGCTAACCCTAGTAACTGCACTGTATCAGAAATACTAAAATGCACAAGCATTATTCATTCGGGCTGGAAAAGTCAAGCTTCTAAGTGCAATTCTATGGATGCAGTTGAACAGCTCATGAATACATTTTTGTAATTCATTTTAATGGATGGTTCTGCACCATCCCATATTACCACAAGGTATTTAAATAGTTAACAAAATATGGTTTTCAAATTGGCATCTTGAATATTTATTTTTATTAGCACACTTAATACCAAAAGAATAAGTGTTCTGTAGCAGTTCTAACATAGGTCATAGGTGATCTAAATGAGGATGATAGGAGTTGTAATTGAATAAAAACTAATAGGATGCATATTGTCCTGCCCTGCCATGAGGGCATGTGAATTTGCATCCATGTGACAGTTGTGCCTAGAGAATGTAAATTTGTAATCGTTCCTGTGCCACCTAAGTGCTGAACGTACAGGATGACTGTCACATGCAACATTTTTCATCTTATCCTGTAAAGCAGACACACCTCTGCAGAAAGATTAGTATTGAGATTATCGAGTAAACACAACTCAAGCAGAAAGTGGAAAGCACAGTGTGCTGCAAGCAGCAAAGGACAGTAGGGATTAGGTAGCAGTCCAAACCATGCTAATTAGTGCCTCCCTGGAACAAGTTGCCAGCTGTGTTCACATATTACATATCCTCACCTTCTATTGATTTCCCGGCCTGCTATTGTAAGGACCTGTTTATTGGTTCTATACAATGGTTTCATCCATTCCCAGAACGCTACACACGTGTAGTGCTTGTTACATATTAGCAATGTGAATATCGTGCCTCATGGTTATATTAAACTCGTGTGTTTTACAGGAAAAGCTTTTTTTATATTTTAAGTACAGAATATATTATTTATAGGAAGTAATAAAAAATATATAGCATGCTTCTGCACTCCCATTCTACAATGGTGTTTCACACACCTACAAAGCAGTGGCGTACCTATCACTGGTGCAGGGGTCGCAGCTGCGACCCCTGCACACACACAAAAAAATGTAAAAAAAAAAAATGTCTAGGCAAACGGGGCAGCTGCCCAGGGCCCATTCATTCTTGGGCCCCACACTGAGACAGTAACTAATGGGCATCCGCATCCATCGGATCTTCCATCTTCAGCGTGCGTGCAGGAAACATTGCGGAGAAGACGGGTCGACGACCATCATACAGGTAAATATGGGTGGGGGGGTGGAGGGGGAAATAACACTGGCAAAGGGGCATATAACGTGCAAATGGGCACAAAACTGGAAAATGGGCAAATAACAGGCAAATGGGCAAATAACTGGAAATGGGCAAATAACTGACACATGGGCAAATGGGCAAATAACTGGCACATAGACAATCAGGCAAATTACTGGAAAATGGGCAGATAACTGGAGATGGGCAAGTAACTGGCACATGGGCAAATAACTGGCAAAATAATACTGATAAATGGGCAAATAACTGGCAAAATAATACTGGGAAATGGGCAAATAACTGGCAAATAGGCACATAACTGGAAAATGGGCAAATAACAGGCAAATGGGCAAATAACTGGAAAATGGGCACATAACGGGCAAATGACAGGCACATGGGCAAATAACTGGAAAGTGGGCAAATAACAGGCAGATGGGCAAATAACAGGCAGATGGGCAAATGACTGGAAAATGGGCAAATAACAGGCACATGGGCAAATAACAGGCACATGGGCAAATAACTGGAAAATGGGCAAATAACAGGCACATGGGCAAATAACTGGAAGATGGGCAAATAACAGGCAAATGGGCAAATAATTGGCAAATGGGCACATACCTGACAAATGGGCAAAATAACACTGGCAAATGGGCACATAACTGACAAATGGGCAAAAGAACACTGGCAAATGGGCAAAATATGACTATAGATGCTATAGATAATATGCTATATTATGCTATAGATAATACAAATCACTATTTTTCTGATTTTGTTTCGCATATATTCATACATCCCTGCCTTAGACCTGTTCCCAAAAAGAAGACTCTTCCATTTCAAGTATGTAGGTTAAGTATTTTTGTACTGTTCTATATATTTTGTTTTTATTTCTATACCCATATTACTTCTAGCGCTCCAGTTTTATATTTATTTATAATATAGTGAAGAAGTTTAAGCATGCATGGGATAGGTATAAAGCTATTCTAGATATAAGATAAGGTCAGGGACTAATGAAAGTATTACTTTACTGAGAGGGTAGTGGATGCATGGAATAGTCTTCCGGTAGAAGTGGTAGAGGTTAATACAGTGAAGGAGATTAAGCATGCATGGGATAGGCATAAAGCTACCCTAGATATAAGATAAGGTCAGGGACTAATGAAAGGATTACTTTACAGAGAGGGTAGAGGATGCATGGAATAGTTTTCCAGCAGAAGTGGTAGAGGTTAATACAGTGAAGGAGTTTAAGCATGCATGGGACTGGTATAAGGCTATCCTAGATATAAGATAAGGCCAGGGACTAATGAAAGTATTACATTACTGAGAGGGTAGTGGATGTATGGAATAGCCTTCCAGTAGAAGTGGTAGAGGTTAATACAGTGAAGGAGTTTAAGCATGCGTGGGATAGGTATAAGGCTATCCTAGATATGAGATAAGACCAGGGACTAATGAAAGTATTATATTACTGAGAGGGTAGTGGATGCATGGAATAGTCTTCCAGTAGAAGTGGTAGAGGTTAATACAGTGAAAGAGTTTAAGCATGCATGGGATAGGTATAAGGCTATCTTAGATATAAGATAAGGCCAGGGACTAATGAAAGTATTACTTTACCGAGAGGGTAGTGGATGCATGGAATAGTCTTCCAGTAGAAGTGGTAGAGGTTAATACAGTGAAGGAGTTTAAGCGTGCATGGGATATGTATAAGGCTATCCTAGATATAAGACAAGGCCAGAGACAAAGTGGCACAGTTGGGAGGCATGTAAGTGGCATTTCTGGGGTGGAGTTGCATGGTGGGTTCGGGGGGCCCTGAGGTAATTTTTGCACTGGGGCCCAGTGGTTTCTAGTTACGCCTCTGCTCCAAAGACATAGTTAAAAACCTGTGAATCCTTGTAACACTATACATTATTAAAAATAGATGATAGACAGACAGGATAAATATATATATATATATATATATATACTGATGACCAAGCATGAGGGAGTTATTTAGGATCTAATAGCTCCATCTATTATTTATTTGTTAGGAATTAATATATCCTTCATTCATGCAAATGTATTATGCATCCAGACCTCTTTTGGTGTGAGCTTGGCAATAACTTGGGAACAACAGTGTAATGGCAACTGTCCTGGAGTGATACACCACCACTGGGTTAGGAAGGTTGGGATATTTTAGATATATGATCATACTTAGTAATATCTTGTTTAGTGGATTTTTTTTAGTACTTCGTACAATACTTCAAATGAGATGAGCGCCACAATCATGGAAGTCTTAGTGCTGTCCAATGCAGACCCTTTCAGTCTGTGTCCATATTTTAATTTGCCCACTGTTACATTTGTCCCATGACTTCCAGGCTTTTGTTTATTTCTTATGTGCCTACTCCTGTTGCTTTCACTGGGGGCCTCTGGTCTGTGTCTGGCATTTCTACTCCAGGTTCTAAAGCTTACACCCGATCTCTCTATGCACCCAATTGTCTGTACCTTTGCTCTTAAAGGACAACTGTAGAATAATTGAAAGATTGCAGAACTTTTAAATAGAAATATTTTAATGAAAGAATATAAATAATGTACCTTACTGAGCTCACTTTGCTCTGTATAACTCTAAAAGAGAGTGGATTTAAGATTTTAGAATCTTAGGGCAGTTCTTCATTCACCTTGGTTCAAATGAAGGTAGATCTAACCAACCTGACCCAAGATTCTAGACAACATGTCTGCCCCCAGTTCAAGCTAAACAGAGAAAAGAGGACTCAGTAAGGTACATTATGTTTATTCTTTCATTAAAGTATTTCTATGCAAACGTGATGCAATCTTTCAAATAAACATTAGTTTGTTTTTTTTGCTACAGTTGTCCTATAAACCCATTTTCTCAGATTGACATTCTATGCCATCCTAAAATACATTGCAAGAATGATCATACAGCATTATCTGAGCAGCAACTAATTGTAGCCCCCTGCAATGACATAATGAACCATCCTGTGGATGCTGTTGCAGGTAACTAAAGTGGGATCACACCTGTAAGATGAGGCCACTTTGAGTGGCTTTAGTGCTGCTCATGTAACATGATCAATGTTGGTTACTTTAACGGAACTTGATTACAACGACTATAATTTTAAGACACGGCAGGTGGAAGTAGAATTTAGCACAGTAGAAATGAATATTTTTTCTCTTTCCTTGACAGCTGTTGGTTTTATTGAGCCACAGAACATACTTTATTGCCCTACTGTTCCTGTCAGGCAATTACAGATCAGCTACAGGATGAAACTGCATCCAGCAAACCCCCCTGGCCTCAGTGTTAGGTGAAGTGACCCATTTGTTATAGGTAATGGGCTATATTTCTCTCTTTACAACTTCTATTCCTAGAAATGTAGCCCATGGCATGAAAACCCAGACCAATAAATAACGCAGGGCATACTTAGCAAGAGATTGAATATGCTGCAAGCTGATTTCACTGCTCTGTAATGATCTGCACAATCCTCTCTACAGCTCTGGCATTACAGACGTCTGCTGTTATTCATGAAGCAAACACTGGGTGCAAACATTATATAGCAATGCATATCAGATTCTCACTTGGAAATGACAGATTAATGATACACCATGCCCTACAAAATAGCATTAACTTTCCCCAGCTGCCTTCATAACCTCTCCAGTACTCATTCCCATTGATATACACTGACTGAGAATAAGATGCTCTTTTTTGTCCTATTCATTTAATGTATTTTTTTCTAAAGAACATTCCAGATGTTGCATTAACTTCTGTCGATCTCTTTATTCTCTACAAATTTTGCTGCTCCACAGCTCCGTTGCTCAGGACCTTCCCACATTACAATGTATTGTCTGCCTATCAGTGTCTTCTGGAGTTTTCTTTGTTAGTTACACTTAGGTGAGTAACAATAGGCCCAGGAGGTGGTACAGTTGTTTAGCAGGCCTAGAGTGACAAAGATATCATTAAGAGCATCCCCGGCAGCAATCTTCTGGTCAAGTAGAGGGAAGCAGAGACTATATTCCCAAGGTTTTTTTTTTTTTTACAGTTATGGGGATGAATTAAAAATTGTTCCCCCATACCTGGGCGAAGTAGTGAATGTGTTTATTTAGCCAGTGTCATTTGCCAGCCCCCAGCACAAGGGACATGAATGGAACACTACCTTTTTTTTCATCAGGGCTTGGGGGTAAAGCACACCCCAAGCCTGTGGGAAGGATCGGGTGACCATTAGTTTTTAATTTCATTGAAGCTTGGGGGTATAGGATGCACCAAGCCGGGGAAGGGGAGGGGCATTAATTTATTATAATCGGGCCACAGGCATACAGGTGCCTGGGGGTCTTTCATTATTTTTAAAAGTGACTGCTGGCATTTTGTTGGCTGGCAGTCTCGTGGGGACACTTTTTTTTATTCAATACGGTCAGTGGGAGGTCACTGGCCCCGAGAGGGGGCAATTTCTAAACCTACATAGAAAGTGTGGAGATTTTTGGGGGTAACAGTCATTTTTTTTAACAGGAGCAGTAATGATATTACTGCACCCATTAATCTTGTTAGCATCGGGGCATTAAGTGAATGACCATTAATTTTGCTCTAATGGAACTTTTAATATAAGGGGGAGCATGCATCTACCCCAATATTAATAATTCAATTTTTAAGTATAGTCTAACTAGTGGATGTTATTGCATACTAGTACCATATTGATAATATGTTGTTACTTTATGTGTAGTAGGCAATTGTGTCATTTTGTATTATTATTCTTGACTTATTTTGTATTGGGGCGCTATGGTCGGGGGTGCCACAGGGGTGGACTGCACAGAGCACCAGAACACCTCAGGCCAGCCCTGTGCAACGCATCCACGCATGCACTTGCTTGACATCTGTCTGCCAGTGCAATGTTATGTGACCGAGCTACTGCACTTTCAGAATAACACGTCATGTCCTCTTCCATCCCATGACAGAAAGATCAAAAGTCTTTAGGGTTTAAACAAGACAATACTGAGAGAGGAAAAATGACAAGTGACAATGGTTTGGTACAGTTTAAAATTATAAATTGAGATTTTACTCTGTTAGCTCATACCTGTTTATAACAGGTGGGCAACATGTACATTCACCTTTAAGAATTCAGACAGGCATCATATGTTTGTATCTGATAGGTTTAAGCTGTGCAATGTACAGGTTTTGTTGTATACACATGAATGCAACATTTTCTATCAAAGATTCCTGCTCTAGTCAGTAACCACCAGGAGAAAAGGAAGAAAGTAAAGAGGGGAGCTAAAAATTAGAGATACGGAAGCTGCTATCAACTCCGATGAGCAGTTCCCTAATGCTCTAGAGATAAAAAAAAAAAAATCTCATAAAGGTTAATTTGCGTGAACGCTAATATGACTTTCGAACAGCTGATTTGTAAAGAAAATATATTTAATCCCTTTGTGTGTTATATAAAATTTAATAAAGACTTTAAAAATGGAAAACGTTTTTGTATTTTTTTACTTTTTTCAGGGAAATAGTATATCTCTCTCCTCTCACTCTGACACAGTGTCAAAGTGCGTCAGTAAGAGCATTACTCACACAACACTGATTGTTAATTATTGTATGCATTGCATATGATCAGTGTGATTCTTTTTTTTTTACAGTGATCACATCAATAAATACAAACAATAATGGTTGATTCTAACTGTTAGGCGGATGATGGCAATGGATTGCGATAAGCACCCAGACATATCAAAACCCTTAATGCAATAACTGGGACAGTCTGTCTCAGCTATCACATACTAAGACTGTTTTCTCAGCCCTCCATCTATAGGCATCCTGGTACAGCATCTCATGTGATTTGGCTGATGGGGAGTGATTGTCACTGACCTGTCACTTTAAACATCCCATGGGTGGTACCAGCACTGTTTTAATGGCAGCATGTACATTTACAGGCATATACATGAAAGGGTTAATATGCAATTTTAAAAGTAAAAGGCATAATAGTAAAAAAAAAATGTGCAAGTTAGTCACATAAAAACACAATGTTATAAAATGTTCATTAGAGAAAACAACCAGTTGGGTAAAGTTGGTGTTGTGATTGACACCAACAATGATGCTGAGTAGACCCTGATGTGTTTTACCCCAAAGAAGCTTCCTCAGAGGTTAGTGAATATAAAATGTGACATAAACAACTGTCTCTTTCGGCGTCAGCAGAGTATAGTGATGGATCCAGAATGTGTTCTATCCCAGACACTATTGTATGATCATCATTGGTGATTGCGCAAAAAGATTTATTGGTGCATTTCAAATATGCCCTGGTGTCACTTCCAGCTATTCTGAACATTCCAAGGTAAGGAGGGGGATTTTTTTTTTACTAATATTGCTGTCAGAATTGCCTTTAACGGACTGTACTGCTGCAAGATCTGTGTTTGAAACAGAGGCGTCACTAGGGTTGGTGTCACCCGGTGCAGTAACTCATGGTGTCACCCCCCTGGATTTCCTCAAAAACCAAATATCAAAAAGATTCCTTAGTAATGCCAGTCAGATGGCCCATTAAATATGCCACATACAGGAGCCCCACAAATTATGTCACACGCAGGAGCCCTTTAACAATGCACACACAGGAGCCCATAACTATGCCACATACAAGAGCCCCATAACAATTACACACAAGAGCTCCATAAATTATGCCACACAAGAGCCCCATAAATTATGCCACACCAAAGCCCCATAAATTATGCCACACTAAAGGCCCATTATTTATGCCTCACCTTGGAGCCCAATTAATTATGCCACACACACAGGCGTCCCTTAATTATGCCACACACAAGCGCCCCATAATTATGCCACACAAAATAGCTCCACAAATAATATGCCACTTATTTAATATTATATTTAATAACAATGTTATTGAAAAATTGCATTCCTATTTTTTATTCCCTTCCTCTGCACACACATTGCACCTAAAGCACTTAACACAGCACCATGCAGCACCCACAGAACTTGTCATGCACCTATATTGCACCCACAGCACTTGGCTTGCACTCATATTGCACCTACACCATTTGGCATGCCACAGTGTCACTTTGCACCACATAACTAGCCAGTGTCACTTTCCTCATAGTACATGTTATTTTGCCCCACAGACCATGCCACAGCATCACTTTGCCAATTAAAATATGCTAGTATTTAACCCCTCAATATGCCAGGATTTAGCCATTCAATATGCCAGGATTATTTTGCCACTCAATATGCCAGGATTATTTTGCCACTCAATATGCCATGATTTAGCCATTCAGTATGCCAGGATTTAGCCACTCAATATGCCAGGATTTAGCCACTCAATATGTCAGGATTATTATGCCACTCAATATGCCAGTATTTAACCCCTCAGTATTCCAGGATTATTTTGCCACTCAATATGCCAGGATTTAGCCATTCAATATGCCAGGATTATTATGCCACTCAATATGCCAGTATTTAACCCCTCAGCATGCCAGGATTATTATGCCATTCAATATGCCAGGATTATTATGCCACTCAATATGCCAGGATTTTGCTCGTTTTATACCACCCTCCTCCCCCTTCCCCAGTAGTACTTACCTTATTTGCTGCTCTGTCTCTGCTCTGTGTACCCGGCCGTCTCCTCCGTGCAGTCTTCCCTCCTGCACGGAGGAGGGAAACATAGACACCGGATGTGATGTTACTTCACATCGGTCAGGGCCAGTGCAAGGATTTTTGTCTACACAGGAGAAGGTGCATTTTGGTGCCCCCCTCCTCTGACCCGCCATGCCTCCCACACCACCAACCCTCCATACATTTTATATATATAAATGTATAATGTAGAGTGTGGAAAATAAATACATCTAAATATTCAACTCGCATGCTCTAAATTTGTCACACATTGACACCCTAACACACATTTAAACACAAAGACCCTTGCAATCACACACACACCCTTACACAGACACAGTGACACACACACACCCTTACACAGTGACACACTTACACACACCCTTACCACTTAAGTGACACCAATACACACATAACCTGAGACACACTATTTTGCCCCTCAATATGCAATTTAAAATGCCAGGATTTTGGCACTCAATATGCCAGGATTTTGCCCCCCCCCCCCCCAATATGCTATTTAATATGCCAGTATGTTGCCACTCAATATGCCATTTAATATGTCAAGGATTTTGCCCCTCCAATATGCCATTTAATATTCCAGGATTTTTCCCCCCAATATGCCATTTAATATGCCATGATTTTGTCCCTCAATATACCATTCTTTAGCCATTTAATGTGCCAGGATATTGCCCCCCAATATGCCATTTAATATGCCAGGATTTTGCCCCCCAATATGCCATTTAATATGTCAGGATTTTGCCCCTCAATATGCCATTCTTTAGCCATTTAATGTGCCAGGATTTTGCCACTCAATATGCCAAGATTTTTCCCCTCCATATGCCATTTAATATGCCAGGATTTTGCCCCCGAATTTGCCATTTAATATGCCAGGATTTTGCACCTCAATATGCCAGGAGTTTGCCCCCCAATATGCCATTTAGTATGCCAGGATTTTGCCCCCCAATATTCCATTTAAAATGCCAGGATTTTTACCCTCAATACGCCAGGATTTTGCCCCTCAATATGCCAGGATTTTGCCCCTCAATATGCCATTCTTTATCCATTTAATGTGCCAGGATTTTGCCCCCCAATATGCCATTTATTATGCCAGGATTTTGCCCCCCCCCCTCCAATATGCCATTTAATATGCCATGATTTTGCCCCTCAATATGTCATTCTTTAGGCATTTAATGTGCCAGGATTTTGCCACTCAATGTGCCAGGATTTTGCCCCTCAATATGCCATTTAATATGCCAGGATTTTGCCCCTCAATATGCCAGGATTTTCCCCCTCCAATATGCCATTTAATATGCCAGGATTTTTCTCCTCAATATGTCAGGAGTTTGCCCCCCAATATGCCATTTAATATGTCAGTATTTTGCTCTCAATATGCCAGGATTCCCCCCCCCCCCCCAATATGCCATTTAATATGCCAGGATTTTGCCCCTCAATATGCCAGGAGTTTGCCCCCTGTAACGGACCGTCTACCGGACGAAGTAGACCCTCTGTCCGTTGTGGGAAATCACCTCCTTAGCCCCCACTTACAGCTCAACATTCACCCAGCAAGTCTTTCCTGGACCCTTGCTCTTTGTACCCAAACAGACAGGACATCTAGAAGTTAGGTACTGCAAGATTGAACAACGCTTTCTTTGTGTTTTACACAGCACATATACACCAAACTGCAATCAGATAACACTTGATTTAACAATAGAAAATTTAAACACATCACCAGTAAAGCAGTATCTAGCCACTTTAATCTGGAGACAGAAGCAAGGTAGTCAGACTGGGTGGCTGACATAATTAAACAATGGAAGGCTTAAACACATTACAGACAGGGTCCATAATCTACAGGGAGGTGTTTGGCCCTCAGGCCCCTCCAAGAACCCCAGTCAGGCAGGCTGTCAGAATTCACTTTGTGACACCCCCCAATATGCCATTTAATATGCCAGTATTTTGCTCTCAATATGCCAGGATTTTGCCCCCCAATATGCGAGGATTCTGCCCCTCAATATGCCAGGATTTTCCTACCCTCCTCCCTCCTTCCCCAGTACTTACCTCCTTGCTGCTCTGTCTCCTGGTGCAGGTCCGCGGCTGTGAGGGAAGTGTTGTGCGCTCCCCTCCAGCCACGCGCCTTCAATAAAGTTTGTTTTAAAAAAAGTTTTAACAAACTTTATTGAAGCCGCGGGGCTGGAGGGGAGCGCACAACACTTCCCTCGCAGCAGCGGACCTGCAGAGCACCGGGAGACAGAGCAGGAAGGAGGTAAGTTTTTGATTCCCCCCCCTTACGGTAGCGCCGGCCGCAGTGATTTTTTTTTTCGGCAGCCGAATCCAGCGGATTAAGATGGGTATCTGCCATCCTGTTTTGTTTGTCAACAATGATTAGATTGGTAGTACAGTTATGTGATATCACTGTCAGTTGCTTTGGGCATCTTCATGAATCTCTATAGGAGGTGATAGGTTATGGTGGGAGATCCAGTCACCAGGAAAAAGCTTGGAAAAAATATGTTGTTCAACTTAAATATTGCATGAGCTAGAAACATAAAGTGGAAGAAATGAATGCATATTTCTTTTTGAAGTGTCAGCTTTAATATGTATTCATTTGTCCAATTTGAAGTGATCCTTTGCATTTATCAGAATTTTTTTTATGCACCTGTACTATCTTGACAACAAAGTTGGGTAGTTGTGTAGTTCTTTTATCTGATTATTCCATTTTAATATCAAACATATTATGTTCACAAGAAAAAAATTAATTCACCAAGAAACCATTGAGTCAGCACATTAGCATAACAATTTCATTCTCTGACTCAATCCAATGCTCTAACAGACACTTTTTTTCAAGATTAAAAGAATTATGAAGTAGGAATATTGTGCTGAATATTGGAATAAATACAATATTGCTATTTTCTTCTTTACTTTACTTCCAGCATGGAAGATCAATTATGCCAGTGTGTTGCTACTTTATCAGTCGGCTATAGCTGCTTAAAACAGCTGTCAGGGGACAATATATCTTCACATAAATCAGTATAATACAATTTAGCCTAAATATTGATGTAGCATGGTGTGTAGCAAGGGACTTACACTCAACCTCTTCCATGCCGGCCATCATAGACACTAACCCCATATGTTTTGATGACAAAGGTATCTCCAGCGGTTCACCTAACACTCATGGTGGTGATCTTGCCATTGGTGTCCCACTCATTAGATGTGATGTGCTGTGGATGTTGTGCAGACTGATAACTCATCAAACTGATGAAAGATTCTAGATGAGATCATGTAGGCTGTATATTCAACACTCTGGATGTTTGCAGATGATCTCCAGAACATAGTTAGCAGGTGGTTAGGCATTAGTACAGGGAATTCTAACTTTACTCACCTCAGCTCAAGTGTCTCTCCAGTACTATGTGCAAATATAATCGCAATATGTTTGCGCAACCGGAAAAATGCACAGTAAATAAAAATAAACGGAGAGGCGCAAATCGGGGGTGGGGGGGAGCGCAAAATGTTACAAATAGTCACAAATTGCTCCTTCCTCATGTTTTACCTTCTTTTTTTCCCACTGCACTTGTTTAGTACATGACTCCCGTAGTGGGCCAGATTTATCAACGCAAAAAAAATGGTGCTATTTAAAAAAAAAGTTAGAGCAAACTGTTATAGTATTCCTTTGGTTTCCATGGTCATTACTACTATTTTAGCACTTTTTCCTGAAATAGAACCAAGTTTGTCTTGATAAATAAGGCCCAAAGTAGCTAATTACCTTTTTTATTGCCTCTATATCTGTGTTTGTCTCCCATAGTGCTCAAGAACCCAGGGAGGTTTGCCCATATGTTAAATAGATTGTTTGAAAAGCTATTTTTTATTATTAGTTGAATAAAGTTATACAGCTTCACTACATGAACATAATTATGCATTTCCAAAGAAACTGCATTGAAAGAATACATCTATCACCAGCTATTTTCTAAAAACTCTGCTCAGCTGGTGATTCCCAGCTGGATGTTCATCTGTTTCCTGCTGACAACCCTGAAATTCTATACAACCATGAATGACAGATTTTATATACACAATTATGTAACAGGATTTGTCTAGCCATAGTGTTATGTGTCTGACAGCAGTGACACCTGTATGTTTGCTATTTATATACTGCATCTAATAAAATAATGTTTATGGCAAGGTATCCTTTGCCATAGTGCTTTTTCAATTTTATTTGATTACATATGACTACATTGAATGTGTGATTTCAGAATTACATCTATATAAAAAAAAAAATACCACTAAGTTATATTTCAAGTGATATAATACAGTGCTTTTATGTGTAATGTATACTTGCTGTAAGTGGCTTGTTGCATTATAGCATAGTTGCTATAACTACATTCTTACAATCATATATTTTCTGTGGGATTCTTGCTGAGTTTATCATAGCAGAACTAAAAAAATAAATAAACTGGGCTCCAACACATAAATAATATTTACAGCAGAAGGGTGCAATACAAAGTAAGATGGTATATATAGTATATATTATAATAATAAAAATACATAGACATGCAGTCATCTGACACAGGGGGTTTGAAGGGGACATCCCTCTGCTTGGCAGTCATGGGAGCCCTGGACACCTGAGGATGGACTTCATGACTGCCAAGATTGTCAGTGGGGTGGAGATTCAGAGAATATTAGAGGCAGACCAGAGATTGGAAAGGAAAGGATACCCTCCAAGCCACACTGTGTTTTATGTGCTTGTTTTGTTTCTTTTTTTTTAAATATATATGTATTGGCAATATACATTTATACAGTACAATCATATGTAGAGTGAAACAAAACAGTTTCCAGTTTAAATTTTGTTATATTATGAAACCATGTGAGAGTCTCAGAAATCGGTAAATATCGACTTAAAGCATAACACTCAAAAGATCATAAAAAAGATGTCATAAAAATACTTAGACCTAGATTTTAAAACATATATTACAAAAAACTGTAAGCGCTGATTCTCAGGTACATTATGGAACCATGTGATTGTTTGGTGTCAAGGAATAATAAGATCCAGCTATACCTACATTTTATAACATATTTAACAGAAAGCTGTAAGCGCTAATTGATGGAGTCAGTTTCAAAACAGCTTGATGCCCTCTCGTGGGCACTTAAAATCCATCATATATGGATATGAGATCCTTGAAAGTCTATGAGGCTTCTCTTAGGTCCAACAGTTCAGAGGACTTTTGTCAGCAGGGGAAGCCAAAACAAAGTAGCAAGTCTAGTGGAGTGTCAGGAACTGACCATACCTGGTCTTGAACTCTGACTTCCATGTTCCTAGCTCTCTTCCTTGCCAGTTCGCCAGCCTGTCTTTTACATTTTAGCATCTGTTCTAGGAACAATGAATATACAAAGCCTTGTTATTTTAATCAACTCTCCTCAGCTGTGTCTACTCATGTGCTCACTCTCAGCCTATAAAATCCTCTTCCTGTGACTGTACCTTTGCCAGATTATTGTGGTTCCTGCCTGCAGTAGAGCAAGTTTTCTATTGATCTTTAATTACCTGTTACCGATTTGGACTGTCTCACTACTCTGCTTTCTCCTACCTACTGACCTTGGCTTGCCGGACTATGCTTATACTGTTTGTTCCAGCCTCACAGCCATGCTAAAGACCAGATTGTCACTCAAAGCTCAGGGGCTCAACCACCTGGGTAACAAGTGGCTACTTCTGCCAAAAGACTTTGCTGATCTGGCTGCTGGACTCCAAACCTGCTAACATCAGTATCATTACATGGAGCTTCCTGGGGTGAACGGTGGGCTTTGTGGACATGGAATACATCCGTGATCTGCATGGTAATGTTTTTTGGAGTGGGTTTCAGGTGAGTAATCAGATCAACTAGATGGGTCCTGAGGGCAACGGGCCTTACTGCCTCCCATATGTGAGTATGGTGAAGCTTATCATCCAGAAGAAGACTTGCCTGGTCAGGATCTCCATTATGTCTGCCATTTTAGTCAGTTGGACCTATGAGGCCACCGTGGATGTTCTCAATGTTAGCACTTTTCCTTGTAATGTGGTGACATCTGCACGGACCCCCATCATATCTGCCCTCCAGATCTCCTGCAGGTCATGAATACGTTTCTTGCAGTCACCCTTTATTGTGGGCGCCTCGTCTAGGTCTCTATTAGTTTCAAATTCTTGAGGTCTGGCTTTTTTGGCTGAATTTGCCATCTCCCATTCAGTATCATAGATTGAGGAGCTCAGCTGCCATGCATCTGTTCCAATCGACAGCTAGTTCCTCCCTTCCTGTTTCTTGTCATTGTTTGTGTCTTTTACTGTCCCAGCACGGGGTATGGGCACTAGCCAGACTGGTGCCAGGTATAGCAACATGCCCACATTATTATGTGGTGGGCACGGAGAATGGATTAAAGTGTGCGTGTTATTTCTACATATTATGCTGTTTTATGATGTTATGTCAAGGACCATAGTTTGTTATGAAGAACTTCCATGCTTGGGACACCAATGGCCATGTGAAGGGATCAGGATGACCACCAAATAGCTGCCACAATATCGAGTGGTCTCTACACGCTGGGCTTCCACCGCCCCAAAGACAGAAGGAAAGCAAACAGGATACTGGTGGAGAGATAAGCCCACAATAGACTATCTTCAAATGTTGTTTTAATATGCCAAAGTGTAAGGCGGGTGTAAGAAATTATGCACTACCCTCCTACAGGGTTATTCCTTTAGGGAATGTGTGACGAATGAAGCACAGAGACAACTGATAGAAAGGTATATTGTTAATGAATTTAGATACTGTTACAGATTATAACAGGAAATATGCAGTATACACATAACTAATTTATAGTCAACAGATAATAGAAAAGGGCGATACTTGTACAATTAAATGAATATCTTCTCCGTGTGCCTTCATCTTGGGTCTTCTGCTGGCTGTGTTCTCCTCACCCAGGAACAGACAAAAACTAGCACTCTCAAAAAGTGGTTCACTCAACTTAGTATCCCAAAATCCCTAAGTTGCCTCCCAGAAAGATAAAGAACCAGTTCAACCCAGCCTTGGAGACATGTGGTCTATGTAATAAATGAACCCCCTTTGTCACACCGATCTGTAAGTAAATACAAACTGGGAAGAACTGTGAAAGGCTTGTTTTTACAATCAAAAAATGTCATCTCTATACTTCCATTGTGAAATCAGATTATACACCCATCCCACCAAAAGCATATATTTATGTATTAAATATAAAATAACAAGGCACCCTATATTACATGGGTACAAACAGCACTCTCCACCATTTTCTCATTTGCTTTTCTATAGTTTATGTTGAGCTCTGGCCATTCTGCTCCATAATGAGTCAAAAAAAAAAATGAGGGTGTGCACTCTGTTGAGGGGGTGCCAAGCCAAGAATCTCCATCCCCAAACGATCAGCCATAATATGCAGCAGCCGGCACTAATAGTGATAGGGTTTATTACAAACAAAAGTAACATTTCAATCCAACAGGATCTTTATCGAGCTTAACGTTGCTTTTGTTTGGAATAAACCCTATCACTGCAAATGCCGGCGGCTGCGTATTATGGCTGCTCAATAATTGCAGGGAATTGAAATGGGAATTTCAAACTTAAGGCCAAACTAGAGGAGTTGTGAAAATGATCCTACTCAGCTGCATTGGATAATTTTTTTCCTGCAATTCTCTTTATTGAGTAGACCCTTCAGTGTAATCCTTTGATGACTATAGTATTAAAAAGGTGCCTTCTGTATCTTCTTATATGTCGCAATGAATAAAGATCATTGAACTATGATTTAACATGTAATAGCCTTTAAGTTCAACAGTGACATTGTGTGACACTAGTGATTTAAATGGAGATGTTAATTGAACAAGACAACTTTGATTCAAATCTATATGGACTGGCAGATTGTTTCAACTGACCTTTGTTCCAGGAGATGACCCTTTGGTATAGATCCACTTTTACAGTTTGATCTTTTACAGTTTCTGAATATTAAGAAAAAAAATAGGTAATGTGAAAGAATTTCCCTTCAAAATCATTTGTATTCATGGATGTATGTCAGTCACTGTATAATAGCAAAGATCTCAAGGACCGCAGAGGTCCTAGTGAATGTCTACAGGTAATGGACAAAAACCTAGAGAAAACAGAGGCAGAAAATTGTTAATACATCTTGGGACAACAACATGAGTCTAATGCACATGAGTTGGTGCTTCAATATTTTTGTGCACTATTTAGATGTTATGGATGATAGCTCTATAGGTGTATGATAGACATCATAACCTTCTATGGCTTGCTCTCTGTTACGTGAGAAACAATGAATAGCCTTGAATTGTCAAAATGGTGTCCTTTAGTCCTGATTTTCCTTTTAAAAAGGGTTAAATCTCAGAAGAGAGCTTTGCTTAATATAGGGTGGATTTGAAGAGTCTGTTAGTACAGCAAATAATTGGATTTAGATCCTCTAAAATGTTATTATATGAAGTAAACTATCACATAAGTTTTGTTTTCTTTTATCATGATTGGACATGAAGATGATTCAAGGTTCCAGTCAATTTTCATTGTTTTCAGTAGTGACCGTTGTAGCCTTTTTTTTTTAATCAAATAGACTACTTGGTATGCCCCTCAGCATGTTTTACAGTGTAGGCAGACCCCCTGTGACCTATTGGAAGAGTGTGATAGTGTAGCCGCTCTTTGGTTGGCTGAATTATCATCCATATCCCTCTCCCTATGGAAAAAGGGGAGAAGTGGACACCCTGTAATTAGGGACACCAGGATCCCTTTCTTCAGAAAAAAAGGAAGATCTTGAAGTATATCTTGTGACTGTCCACACTATGGAAGATGATTCCAGTAAACAATACTGCAGAGGTTTATTCCATCAATAAAAGTGGTGAATGATGTTTAAGCCATACAAAAAATTCCCGGTGTCTTTTGTTACAGCACCACACAGGCAATACAGAACCCTGTAGCACCTCTGTCACCCAATTCTCCTGATTACCCATATCCTGAAGCCATGAGAGATCTAGGAAATCAAAACTTGGCTTGATCCAAAGGTCTCACTCCTACAACTCCTGATGAAGCCAGGACTTTCCTGGAGAAACTCGTAGAGTTTTGTGATTTCATCATTTCAAGCCACATCTGAATCCTTACCCCTGTTTGTGGACTTTTTATTCATATGCCTGTCAAAATGTGGAGTCTGTAAGTGGATATCTCATGTGCAGGCCACCTTTTAAAATATTTTACTGCTCTATGTTTGTCCATGGTTTTTATCCCCATTTGTGCAGATTAAATAGACCTACTTTTTGGAACCTCACTGCTCATAAATGCCTGTTATTCCAGATGTGAGTGCTTCTTATACACACCACTTAATACACAGTTGGTTTATACGTTTTTGCAATATATGTAACATAGTAACATAGAAATTTAGGTTGAAAAAAGACACAAGTCCATCAAGTTCAACCCTTCTACCTATCATGATCTTGTGTTTTCTATTTGTATTTTATGTTCCCTTTATGACATACTGTGCCCTCAAACCCTTCCAACTACCTTGATCCAAAGGGCCCGACCTAAAACCTGCAAGGATAATGGAATCTGAATTAGATTTAAAATAGATTCAATTTTTTTTTTTTTTACATAAAAATGCTCTCTTGGATGCCTGGAGGTTATAAAATCCAGCCACTCAAGACTTTGCCCACTATTTGGCATCTTACCAGTCGCACTTGCGCATTGACCTTTTCATCGCAATGACTGAGTATTTGACAATGAGATAAAATGTGTCATAAAAAAAGTTATGGGGACAGACCACTCCTCTATTTATATTTCAATTGAGCAGCTGTCCATAAAGACTAACAGATCCGTGAATAACTTTAGAAAGGAGATTGGACATTTCTTTAGGGAAAACGAGAGAGACCAAATCTCAATACAAACATTGTGGTGTGCCTTTAAAAGCAGTAATGTAGGGCTATGTTATAAAAATAGGCGTATCTCAAAAGCGACAATCTTATGTACAGCTTCATAGTGACTTGTCTAGATTAGAAAAAATAAATACAAACAATCCTAAAGATTCCCTCTTTAAAAAGATGAACATTTTAGCAATCAAATAAAAGAAACAATGAAAGAGAAAATAAATAGAAACCTTCTCTATTTGAAGCAAAAAGTGTATAATCAGGGAAATAAAGCAGATAAGAATCTCTCCAACCAACTTAAAAACAAAAGGTCAAAAAATATCAAAAATAAGATCATAGGACAAAGGAGAAATCTGTCTAGAATCCAAAAAGATTAGGAAATGTATTCTCAAATTTCCATCAGACGCTGTATAATATACAAAAGTACCAAATAATTTCACAAGAAAAAGAGGAAATAAAAATAATGGTCTACTAAATCTCCCAAAAGTAGAACAAAAGCACATGGATAATCTGAATGCTCTTTTTTTTTTTTTTATTTTTTTTTTTTTTTGTTTGCTTGAAATAAATCAGGTAAATCTAAATCTTAAAATAAATAAGACTCCTGGGTAGTCCTGATGGTTATCAAGATTTGTTTTATAAGGTATTTGGAAATTATTTTAAGGAATAAAATCAACTAAAGAAATGCCAAAAAATATGTTTTGGCAAGCTTGGCACTCTTGTTTAAGGAGGATAAAGACAAAACTGACATTATAATTATAGACCAATATCACTTATAAATACTGATGTCATAATCTACTCTATTGGCACGTAGACTAAAAATAGCAGGAACCAGATTGGTCCATCCAGATCAAACTGGGTTTGTTCCCACCAGACAAGCTTCAGATAATAAGGAAAACTTTGAATATAATTTTTACTGCTGAAATGTAAGGCAAGTCCATGCTGGCCTTGTCGCTAGATGCTGAACAGGCGTTAGCAGGGTCAGCTTGACTTACTTAGAAGAAGCGTTAATGTCTTTTGGCCTTAAAGGTCCAATTTTAGAGACTGTCTGGGCTTGATATAAAAACCAAATGGCAAAGATTGTCAGGTCAGGTATAGCCTCTTCCTCCTTTGATATCTATAATAAGACCCATCACAGATTTCCTTTAGCTCCTATTTTATATGTACTTTCTCTGGAGCCCTTGGTGCAGGAGATAAGACAAAACAAGCGAATTTAGGGGTTGAAAATGTCCAGTTAAGTGTTTAAACTCGAAATTATTTGCGGATGATGCCATACTGAAGCTCACAAATCTGTCAATTTTCAATTCCTTTTAGAATTAAGGATATTGGAACCTTTAGTAGCATACTATAAATTGAATATTGGGAAATGTCAGGGTATTCCAGGTAATTTAAGTAAAGAAGAAGGAAGAAGGAGAATCATGATTTTTTTTTTTTTTTGGGAATAAAAATAACATTCAACTTAGCATTCAAGATTATAGAGATTAATTATAGCCCAATGCTAAAGCAGTTCATAAAGAAATTTGGTGATTGGAAGTATATTTATTTATCTTGACTGGGCAGAGTGAATGCAATTAATGATTCCATTTTGCCTAACTATACTATTTGTTCTTATCTATACCGTTAAGATAATAGCATGATAGACTTCCAAAAATGTTATGTTTGCTTGGGGAAGGGGGACGACGACACCCAAAAATAGCGTTCTCGGTTCTGCCCTGGTTGCATGGACAGGGTGTTCAGCCTACCAGATCTTGGAAAAATCCATGATGCAGCAATGCTGATTAATTTGTCAAAATGGAATTGTTCACTTTCTTATTCCATGTATAAATATATGGTGGGAATGTGATCTAGTAAAAGACTATTGGTCTCAACAGATCTCAATAGACTGTAAATTTGCACTGCTTCATATGGGGTAGTCAGAAATAAAATTAGAACAAAGGTACTTGTTAATTCATATATGCATTGCAAGTAAAATGGAAAACTTCTGAAACCCCCAGTATAGCTGAATTGACTGCCCAATTAGACTCTCAGGCCTCTATGGAGGAAGAATACATGACACAAATGCTCAGCACTTCAGTGGGAGTGCTGAGCATTTGTTTTGTGTATTCTGCTATTGGGGATTTGGGGGAGTCCTGCTCCTGGACCTATACCAGGAGTGCTGTTTTCCTTTTCTACCTTGGTCTATGGAGGAAGGACATTATGTAAATAATAAGGATAAAATGGATGGATACTTAAAAATCTGATCACCTTGGCAGGAAATTAAAAAATTAAAAAATATAAGATTTTTTTTTAGAAAAATCTATAAAGTTACTTTTAAGAGTCAAGTAGGAATGTGTAGTATGAAAGTTAAAGAATTGTTTTGAGAGATGTTTTGAAATTATAAATAATTTTCTGTACTTAGTTTATTATCAATGCTAGGTAACCTTTTGTTCTTTAGGGGCGCATGTACCGGGAAGAGAAACAAAAAAGCAACAATAGTGCAACACAGTTTAAATATAATTGGATGTATAGTAAGTTGCACTTTAAGAGTTGCAATATAGAGTTGCACTTTAAGTGCTTTATATTTTGTACGTGTATTCATTGTTTTTATTGCCTGGTTTGTGTTAGCCACTGCGCAATGGTCTTTTAATGTGTTTTTTTAGATGGAAATGATTAAAACCGACTGACTACAATATTCTGATGAGCCTGATTTCAATATCCGTTTGTGAGTGCACCCCTGTAGAGATTTACTATACATCCAATTATATTTAAACTGTGTTGCACTATTGTTGCTTTTTTGTTTCTCTTCCCGGTACATGCGCCCCTACTCTGTATTGTTTTTCTATTGCCAAGTGCCCGAGGAGCACTTTAACGGGTGCTGCAGTGCCAGAGGAGGAGTATAATTTAATTACCTTTTCACTTTATTCACTATTTTGTTCACTGTTTATATTTGGGTTAGTGTCACACTTTCTTTCTTCAACCTTTTGTTCTTTTGCAGAATAAAAAAGCCTGCAAGGATAACATTTCTATATGAATATCCATATACAATGAAACTATTAATAATCAAGAAAAATGTTAATGTTCTATTCCTGGTAATGCAATGGTAGATTGTGTGCATACACCCCAATTATCTTTTCCTTGTCTCCAGTACTTGACTCTGCAGGAGATAATGGGTTCTAAAGGCCTAGTACATTTTTCGCTCTAATAGGTTTGTAAATCACAAATTTGTATTAAATATTTAAAATTGTGTGTGGGGTGGACTTGAATCTTATCACCTATACGTCCCCTAACATTGGCATTTTTGAAACAGAGAGGCAAAAAAATAAATCATGAAAACCAAATCTTCGGATTAAAGGGAACAGTTATTATTATTATAGAATACTGATTAGTACAGCAGACTACTGCCTTGAACATACATTAAGATAGCCACAGGCATAATTGCCTAGTGCTTCCAATGCAATCTTTAAGTCTCTTTTGATTGTGGCTTCTCCAAGGGTAGCATTACAGATGCAAACTCGGTTCATTTAAGTTGATTATCCAATTATCAAAATATTTCCCCCAAAGTCCATAGGTTGTTGGTGTGATAAAAAGGCAGAGCAACAGTTTCTTGAGAAAACAAAACGTATTATAGGTTGTAAGGTCACATATTCAACATGAATTTGTCATAATGAGTTAAGTTTTTTTTGTATATCAAAAAGGCTGGATAATATCTAAGACAGGTCTGTCATCATGATTTTTGCTCAAATTATCAAAGAAACAGCTCTGCGAAGTAAGCAGGATCGCAATGTGATTCATCACCACTCAACTTTCACTTTAAAGTGTGAGGCAGATTGGGTGCCTCAATTGCTCCACAAGACATTGTAGTACCGCACTATAAAGGAACACCATGATCACCAAGGTGGTAACATAGTCAGAGGGCTATGTAGCAATTTTATCACTGTGGAAATGCAAATGAGGAGGTGGGCTGGCCTCTTACCAGAAGAAATACTTGGAGACCAGTATTGGCCGCAAACACTAACAGTTTATTCATCCTTCATTTAATATGTAGAAATGAAAGTGCGCACATCCACCAGGAGAAGAGAAAAGGAGACCCCAGAGTAGGAGGAGAGAAATGCAGGACCCATTTTGTGCTCAACAGCGCTTAATCATTGGCAGTCAGTTTTGAGGAAATTTGTATCAACTTTAGCTTACTGTGTGGCTGGAGCTCATTTCTTGATGTTTTGGCTGTGTACATAGTTTAAACGTAGTGCTGCTTGTGCACAGTGCAACACACGCTGTGTAGGAAGCGGGCAAGCCTGAATAGGCTCAAATTTGATGGGACAGGACCCCAAAAAACAGGACTGTTGGCAACTATGCTATAATACCATCTAACATGATACCAATAAATAAAACATAAAATGGTCCTAAAGACAGAGGCGTCGCTAGGGGGGGGCTACTGGGGCTGAAGCCCCGGATCTCCCCTCCATAGCCCCGAATGGAGACTCTGACCACCCCCCCCCCGCATTTGGCTCCGCCCCTCGCGTTCGACCCTGCCTCCTGGATGCTGCAATCCGTATGCTGAACAGCATTAGACTCCGCCCCCTCACAATTGGCTCCTCCCTTCATGCTTATCTCCGCCCCCTCAAGTTTTGCACGTGAGTGTTTGGCAGAGTGTGAGTGGCAGAGTTAGTGCGCATGTGTATGTATGTAAGTAGCAGAGAGTGAGTGGCAGAGTGTAACTGGGTGTGAGTGGCAGAGTTATGAGTGTGCATGTGTATGTGAGTGGCAGAGTATAAGTGTGTGTGAGTGGCAGAGTGTAAGTAAGTGTACGTGTGTGAGTGAGGCAGAGTGTGTTTGGAAGAGAGTGTGTGTGAGTGAGTGTAAGCATGAGTGGGAGAGTTATGAGTGTGTATGTGTGTGTGTCAGAATGTAAGTGGCGGAGTTTGAGTGTTTGGAAGAGTGTATGTGTGTGGCAGAGTGTAAATGTGTGTGAGTGGAGTATAGGTGTGAGCAGCAGAGATATGAGTGTGCGTGTGAGTGAGTGTAAGCGTGAGTGGCAGAGTTATGAGTGTGCATGTGTGTGAGTGTAAGAGTGAACAACAGAGTTATGAGTGTGTGTGAGTGGCAGAGTGTAAGTGTGCGAGAGTGAAAGCGTGAGTGGCAGAGTTATGAGTGTGTGTGAGTGGCAGTGAGATTACTAGGAGAAAATGTGATTAATTACTATTATTCATATTGAATGTGATAATCAAGTATGAAACAGTGCTCATACCATTTTTATTTTCACACTCTATTATTGCATTCAATATTAATACACTCACACACTGCACATTACTGTGAGTTTTATTGCTGTGGAGTCTGTGTTATATTCACACATTGCACATTATTGTGACTTTTATTACTGTGGAGGTAGACACATACACACACACACACACACACATACAGTCAGTCACAGACAGACACACACACACACACACATACAGTCAGTCACAGACAGACACACACACACACACACACAGTCAGTCAGTCAGTCAGTCACAGACAGACACACACACACACACACAGTCAGTCAGTCACAGACAGACACACACACACACACACACACACACATACAGTCGGTCACAGACAGACACACACACACACATACAGTCGGTCACAGACAGACACACACACACATACAGTCGGTCACAGACAGACACACACACACACACATACAGTCAGTCACAGACAGACACACACACATACAGTCAGTCACAGACAGACACACACACACACACACACACATACAGTCAGTCACAGACAGACACACACACACACACATACAGTCAGTCACAGACACACACACACACACATACAGTCAGTCACAGACAGACACACACACACACACACACACACACACATACAGTCAGTCACAGCCAGACACACACACACACACACACACACACACACACACACATACAGTCAGTCACAGCCAGACACACACACACACACACACACACACACATACAGTCAGTCACAGCCAGACACACACACACACATAAAGTCAGTCACAGCCAGACACACACACACACATAAAGTCAGTCACAGCCACACACACACACACACACACACACACACACACATACAGTCAGTCACAGCCAGACACACACACACACATACAGTCGGTCACAGACAGACACACACACACATACAGTCGGTCACAGACAGACACACACACACACACACATACAGTCAGTCACAGACAGACACACACACATACAGTCAGTCACAGACAGACACACACACACACACACACACATACAGTCAGTCACAGACAGACACACACACACACACATACAGTCAGTCACAGACACACACACACACACATACAGTCAGTCACAGACAGACACACACACACACACATACAGTCAGTCACAGACACACACACACACACACACATACAGTCAGTCACAGCCAGACACACACACACACACACACATACAGTCAGTCACAGCCAGACACACACACACACACACACACATAAAGTCAGTCACAGCCAGACACACACACACACACACACACACATACAGTCAGTCACAGCCAGACACACACACACACACACACACATACAGTCAGTCACAGCCAGACACACACACACACACACACACACACATACAGTCAGTCACAGCCAGACACACACACACACATACAGTCAGTCACAGCCAGACACACACACACACACACACACACATACAGTCAGTCACAGCCAGACACACACACACACACACACACATACAGTCAGGCACAGCCAGACACACACACACACACACACATACAGTCAGTCACAGCCAGACACACACACACACACACACATACAGTCAGGCACAGCCAGACACACACACACACACACACACATACAGTCAGTCACAGCCAGACACACACACACACACACATACAGTCAGTCACAGCCAGACACACACACACATACAGTCAGTCACAGCCAGACACACACACACACACACACACACACAGTCAGTCACAGACAGACACACACACACACACACACACATACAGTCAGTCACAGACAGACACACACACACACACACACACACATACAGTCAGTCACAGACAGACACACACACACACACACATACAGTCAGACAGACACACACACATATAGTCAGTCAGTCAGAGACAGACACACACACATATAGTCAGTCAGTCAGAGACAGACACACACACATATAGTCAGTCAGTCAGAGACAGACACACACACATATAGTCAGTCAGTCAGTCAGAGACAGACACACACACATATAGTCAGCCAGTCAGAGACAGACACACACACATATAGTCAGCCAGTCAGAGACAGACACACACACATATAGTCAGCCAGTCAGAGACAGACACACACACATATAGTCAGCCAGTCAGAGACAGACACACACACATATAGTCAGCCAGTCAGAGACAGACACACACACATATAGTCAGCCAGTCAGAGACAGACACACACACATATAGTCAGCCAGTCAGAGACAGACACACACACATATAGTCAGCCAGTCAGAGACAGACACACACACATATAGTCAGCCAGTCAGAGACAGACACACACACATATAGTCAGCCAGTCAGAGACAGACACACACACATATAGTCAGCCAGTCAGAGACAGACACACACACATATAGTCAGCCAGTCAGAGACAGACACACACACATATAGTCAGCCAGTCAGAGACAGACACACACACATATAGTCAGTCAGTCACATAAAGAGACAGACACACACACATATAGTCAGTCAGTCACATAAACACACAGTCACACACACACTCTGTCAGTCACATAAACACACAGTCACACACACACTCTGTCAGTCACATAAACACACAGTCACACACACACTCTGTCAGTCACATAAACACACAGTCACACACACACTCTGTCAGTCACATAAACACACAGTCACACACACACTCTGTCAGTCACATACACTTACACACAAGTCAGCAATTTTGTTGCGGCGAGGATTTGCTGAGCCCCCATATATACCTATTGTTCATTGGCGTCAATTATATCAGTCTGTATGCCGCCTAAGCATGTGATCTTATTTACTCCACTTCTATCAAATCTATCATGGGCTCCAGCTCCGGATCTTTTGGTGACCTAGCAACGCCCCTGCCTAAAGATAATATTTTCATACTTTATCATCTGTTATCAATACACTAAGCTTCAAATTGATTAATTATTTAGAAAACAAAGCAAAATACACCGACAGCTACAGAAAAAAAATGCTGCTAACTCTATATTCTTTTTTTTTTTAATATATAAATCTTTATTACATTTTTCCAAATATCATAATACAAAATTCAGACTTTTATCCTTAATACAATTACATAAATTCAACAATTGATGCACAGTCCCGTGGCAATTACGATAAACATGGTTATTAAAACTGTTTCACATGTCGAGTCCAGAATTATTTGTTCAGTTGCCAAATGGGATAAATCATACTTTTTAAAAACGTCATCATCGCACATCATACATACCTACACTCATACAAGTTTGAAAATAAACCCTGTGTATTTGGAGGAAGGAGGAGGGGTCATCCCATAAGTGATATGCACAGGGGTCCTATAACAAAAAGCAAAAGTCTCTTAGGTCTGTGAAGTTCATTAACGATAGAAACTATTTTTTTTTTTTTAAACGACAAAGGGGTGACCAGTGTCTGTACCCAGTTGATGTGCATTGTCTTCAGGAGGCGCACCGGGGACGGAGTCCACAACACACCATCCAGACATTAGATCAACAACCGCAATGTCCATATTTTACCATACAGATTCCATCTATCTGTTTTATGTTGTTCATAGTAATATCTTTCCACCCGTGACTGAAATTCAATCTGTGCCTTGACCTCCGGCCATGTTGGAATTTCGTTTCTATTTTCCAGTACATGGCCAGACCGATTTTTAAAAGCCAAGAAAATAATAATACAAATAATTCTCTTATATCTATCCAGTACTGGAAGGTCCGAATGAAACAGGAAGGACTGTGGTGACCCTATGATCAAACAGTAATGCCATTATTTCCAGGATTTTCTCTTTATAACTAGACAGAACTCCATACTGCTAACTCTTTATTCTAAACTACATCTTGTCAACAAACTTATCTGATTAATATTATCCCTAGAGGCTGTTCATTTTATTGAAGAGAAGCTTACATGTGATGTTCTTACTATTGAAAGACAAGCAGTTTATTTAAGGCACAGATGTATGCAAAGTAGTCAGTGTATTACTGATCTTTTGATCATTCATAAACAGCTGTTTTGTATCTTAAAGAAAATATTTTGATTCAACATGTTGTGTTTGTATGAGGATATTGCATATGCAAACACACTGCTGATGCCTGAAGGTTTAGCACATAGTATAGAGATAAACTTTATGGGTTTTGTACTTTTGTCTGCTATATGCTCAACTATTGTGATCTGTACACACCATTTGATATCAGTAATGAGGAGTAAGATATTTGACTTGCACAGCCTTTGAACTGCTTATAGAACAATCATGATTGTCTTTAACATGGGGCATAAGAACCAAATGCCCAGGGCCCTTACAATATACAGAAGCCTGTAAATTGTACAGTAACTGCATTCTCTCTTTCCAATGATGACGACTTTTCTCCCTCTCTGTACTTTAGCCAGAACCATCTATACATTTTGTTTTTGCAGAATTTCAGCCTATTGATAAAATAAGAGAAATATATATTTAAAGCTGTCTGTGGTGTCTCCTGACATCACCTTTTGATATGCAAATGTCGGGCTCGGGAAGGGAGCTACTTCGCAGGGTGGATAACTGAGGCCCAAAGGATAAAGGAATACACACAGCTCAGTAGATCCAGTAAGAAAAATCCTTTATAACAATCCAGAGTCGGGGCAGGCAGCGGAAAGGCAAAACGGGTAACAATCCAGAGTCAGCGCAGGCGGCTTAAAAGGCAAAACAGGTAACAATCCAGAGTCGGAGCAGGCAGCGTAAAAGGCAAAACGGGATAACAATCCAGAGTCGGGGCAAGGTACGAGCAGGGAAATCAGTAGACAAGCCGGGGTCAAATAGCCAAGGAAATCCGTTAGAATCAATATGGATATCCACAAGTGGGAACCAGGGGCTGGACTGAGCAGAGCTATGAACAGCTTGACAACCAAGCATTGATTGAAGGTATTGCTGGGTTTATATAGGGCTGGAGGACCAAAACCCCTCCCACCAGTTAAGAGTGACACCTTAGCTCCTCCCACTTGCTGGTACTCTATGATGAAGGTTTCCAGCCTTCTCCCCTGCCTCTCCCCCATCCACCAATGAGATTGCAGCAGACGGAATTAGGCCATGCCCCTTTTACGGCCCGCGATTCGCGGTGTCTGTGTTACTAGAGGCCTAGCAGAGTGGGTCTCAGACCATGACAGCAAATTACACAATTCCTACCACAAATTAGTTCATTTGCATGTCAAGCCACATGGTGATGTCATAAACAGGAGACACACATACACATTTAAAACCAATATTTCTCTTGTTTTATGCATATGCTTCAATTCTGCTAACAAAATATAAAGATCATGTTTCATCATTTTTTATTCTCTATTTACACAGTATAAGTAATGTTTAGGTTGACAGAATTTACATAAGGCACTCAAGATGTTAGAGTCAGGCCTTAGTTGGTAACCTAATCTTCCACCATTGTCCGGAGCACTAGTTTGCCTTACTAGTTATCTTGTATTCTGACTGCTTCCACATAAGATTGGCTGCTAAATACAAGTCATGGAGAGAAGAAGAGATCTTGTGCCAGAAATGACCAGTTGCTATCAAGTTGGATAGCCTTACTATTAACCAGAGGCGTCGCTAGGGGTGGGCTACTGGGGCTATAGCCCCGAGTCCCCCCTTCATAGCCCTGAATGGAGACTCTGGGGCTAAAGTATTCTTTAAAGTATTCTTTAGTCCCGAGACTCCAGGGCTATAATTGTTTAAAAAAAAAAAAAATCCCTCGGTGAGCTTTCCTCCGTCTGGGACATGGTCCCAGAATCGGATGATTAACCTCACGCGGGGGTGAGGGCCAATCGGGAGGAGAGGCTGCTATAGGGAGCTCTCATCCTAGCCTCTCCTCCTCAAGGTGCGGCCCACAGGCATGTGCCTGCGGTGACCGCACCTCCTGGTCATAGAGACCACAGCGCGATGGGTGCAAGCTCCGCCCCCAGGTGACATCCGGCAGAAGATCCTGGATAACGGACCAACTGTAAGGTAAGTAAAAAATAAAAAAAAATAGAAGAAATGTGTGACTGTGTGTGGGTGTCTAGGTGTGTGTGTCAGGGTGTCTCAATCTGTGTAAGTGTGTGTCTGGGTGTCTCCGTATGTGTCTGGGTGTCTCAGTGTGTGTAAGTGTGTGTCTGGTTGTCTCCGTGTGGCTGGGTGTCTCAATGTGTGAAAGTGTGTCTGTCTCAATGTGTGTGAATGTGTGTGGGAACCTCAGTGTGTGTGAATGTGTGTCTCAATGTGTGTGAGTGTGTGTGTGGGTGTCTTAATGTGTGCGTCTGGGTTTCTACATGTGTGTCTCAGGGTGTTTACGTAAGTGTATGTGTGTGGAATGGTGTTTGCTTAAGTGTATGTGTGTGTGTGTGTAAGGGTGTTTGCGTACGTGTGTGTGTAAGGGTGTTTGCGTACGTGTGTGTGTAAGGGTGTTTGCGTAAGTGTGTGTGTGAGGGTGTCTCAGGGTGTCTGTGTGTGAGAAAGAGAGAGACGTTGTGTGTGAGAGAGAGAGACAGTGTGAGTGTGTGAGAGCGAGATGTGTGTGTGTGTGAGAAAGAGAGAGAGAGAGATGGTGTGTGTGAGAGAGAGAGAGAGAGAGAGACGGTGTGTGTAGAAAGAGAGAGAGAGACGGTGTGTGTGAGAAAGAGAGAGAGAGACGGTGTGTGTGAGAAAGAGAGAGAGAGAGAGAGACGGTGTGTGTGAGAAAGAGAGAGAGAGACGGTGTGTGTGAGAAAGAGAGAGAGACGGTATGTGTGAGAGACAGAGAGACAGAGAGAGAGACGGCGTGTGTGAGAAAGAGAGACAGAGAGAGAGACGGCGTGTGTGAGAAAGAGAGACAGAGAGAGAGACGGCGTGTGTGAGAAAGAGAGAGACGGCGTTTGTGTGACTGAGCTCATCAGGGCTCTAGCCCCAGATCATCCGAAGACCTAGCAACGCCCCTGCTATTAACTATTCATTAATTGCAAACACAATCGTAGACCTCTGGGTATGTTACTTGAAGCATATGCTTTAATTTCAAATATGTTAAATTCATTAGAGAGCCTAACTATTGGATAACTACCTACTTCACTTATTAAGCTAGTAATGCATTAATGGATAGAAGGGAGCAGGATCCCAGAAGGCAGGAGGGTAGGAAAGTAGATACACAGACTGAAAGAAGGAAGAAGATGCGGAGAGAGGGCATTTGTAAGGAGTTTGTAAATGGAAGGAAGTAAATGCAAGGAATTTATAGATCGGGGAACATTCATTTAAGGGGTAGGCACAAATAATAAAAGAGATGGGAATGCACAAATAGAAAAAGAAGAGTGAGCACAAGGCGTGAAGAAATGGAGGAAGCTAGTGCAGGGGATGCAGACATGCATAAAGAAATGGGGAGATGAAGGAAGATAAATTGAAGTAGTATGGGTACGAAGGGTATAAATACTGTAATGGAGAAATGATGAGAGAGTACTGAGATGGAGAGTGGATATAAAAAATACGGCCTACAGCAGAATCAGGCATTTGTTCTGAAAAAAACCTTGCCTTATATTCAATCAAATATGGTATTCTGTGCAGCACCAGAAGACAGAATATACTGCAACAGTGGAACAAAAGACACAAAAAAGTGACACAATTACAAATAAAATGACAAAGGAGGAAAGATAATAATAAAGACAGCAGTGACAAGGCTTATAAAATTTGAAATAAGACAAGCTTTGAAACTGACAACAGAAAATTATGAACCAAATGAGGGAAAAAATCTGAACGATGTTCATATATAGGCTATAATTCTATCAGACAAAGCCAACAATAATAATAAATGAGATAAATGTCAGGGTTTGAAAAACTAGTATCAATGAAAGGTGTAAGACACAGAAAAAGCAAGGAAGAAATGTACAAAATTATTTTATTGCATATTTAATGAGAGATCAAAAGTGAAGTTTAACTAATTATGAATATGTACATCGAAAATGTTCCTGATGACTATTCCTGTTCCTTTTTTCTAATTACATATCTGTTTTTATCGATATAAGTGCAATTAACATTACTGGTCACATCAATGGATTATGTTTTTATTTAACCCTTTGAGCAGCAAAGCAGTAAGCATGAGAAAAAAAGGGAAGTATTTGGATTATGAATTTTATTATGTAAAATCATCTTATATTCATACTCTAATTTCTAAAACTTTTTAATGATGTGTTTTAATAACTTTGAAAGAATCATTATATGTGTTTGTTTTTTAGTAATATGACCACAACTATGAGGATTCATTTTTGCTGGGTCAAGAGGCAGTTTTTAGACAACAAGAAACAGACACAAGTCATTTAAAAGAGTAGTAGAATTTAAACAAAGAAAATGTTTTCAAAATTCAAGGGACACTTAACTTTATTGCACTTGTGCTTCGAATATGAAATGTTGAGTGGCACTAATATGAGAATAAATGGGTATGTACTTTTAAATAACATGCCATGGGAAAAGTGTGTCTCTATCTGTGCTAGCATTGAAACAACGGCTTGATCACCCTGTCTGCTGCACCAGGAGGTAATACAATATATCTGTAAGGGGCTTTAAGAAGCACTACATAGCAAATCTAAGTATTTACATGATTGTCTCCCTTTAAAGATAATAATATCATAATCATGATAGATCATAATACGCTCAAATGTTCCCTAAAAACATTGACAGTGGAAAATCTCAGTCACACCTTCCTACCTCTCCTGAGAACTGTGCTAAATTCACAATCTTAGCTAATTTGTAAAACTGATGTGCTTTGTTTTCTTGTCGTACGTTGTTTAAAATGGCCTGCTCAGCAGTAGCTTCAAAGTGCAAAAAGAGTACAAGCGATGAACAATTCAAACAAATATGTCCACTTGGGAGCTTTCATGCAGCACAACTTCAATCCCCAAAGCATTTATTATTAACATGCAATGATGAATAGTTAAAATTGCTAGGGAAACATGAAATTGATTACCTGGATGGACAATATTTAATGGAACCATATGTCTTCCCTAGGACTTTTTACTTTAATGCAGCTATTTTGACTGATAAACCTTGTAATGGAACATGATGCCAATCTAGCTGCAAATCCAACAGAAATGTTGCATTACTGTCAAAATATACAACACAACACTCTATCTTTGGGATTACCATGGACAATGAAATCACTCTTCTTTATCCCCCTGATCTATAACTTGTTTAACCTTTACTCATCTGCTCAGTCATAAATCATAGCATTTTTCTAAACTCTGAGCTGGTACTCTGAGCTCTAATCTGGTATTCTAAGCTCTGATCTAGAATCACTCCTTAAATAATACATGTATAGATTGTGATGGGTTTTAGTCTGTTTTATTTATATGCTCCGCAAGAAAGTCTTATACATATCCCAGGCATCCAATTGTTTTAAAGACACTTATTCACTAGCTGAGTTCACTGTTTATTGAATACACTTCACATCATTAGCACTTAATATTTCCACTACATCTGCGTGTCCCAACCTAGGGGGCTGGATATTCTTTATTTTCCAGAAATAGTTTCAAAAACACACAAAGGGTCTAAGTATGGGAAAGGGAAAAAAAAGAAATACCTAACCCAGGTTATAGAGAGTACCTATCTATTGCACAAGTCATTCATGACTAAAAGCTAGTAGGGATTGAAATGCCCATTGAGATATTACTGAGATATGACATACAGATATGATCTCAAAAGATTCAAAACTATTATTTCTGTTAAATAATATTGTCTCACAAAATATATCAATTGCTTGTTTCACTTGTTTGTATCTATAGTAGTAGACGGATGGGAAACTCGCCTTTTAACTTTTGCATCCTTAATAGAAGCAAAAATTAAAATCCTTTTGCCACCTGCCTTGAGTAAACCCAACAACGTGTATCTCTACACAGCTCATCTGTGTGCTGGCGCATGCTGACAGTATCAGCACACGCTCCATTAACAAGGTAGCTTCCTAGGATAAACTGGGATGAATCTTGAAAAGCACGTCAGATTACCATTATACCTTTTGAATATTTCACTTTATCTACGTTTAAAGCACAGGTGGAAAAATAATACTTATTATATTCAAGTGCAAATGATTCTACTAATACTTTACCCAGTTTTGATCATCTGACCGTGAGGGATATTTTAAGAATAATTCACTAACGATTCAGAAAAGAACAGAAGTTCAGCAACTTGGGTGCAAGCTGTTGGCTGTACCATTTTGAACTTGCCTGTTCCAACTTTGTCACAAATGAGTTTGACACAAGTAACTGCAGAGACAGTTTCTATGGAGACAGAGGAGCAATCCTGCAGAACAACAGATTTCCAGTAAAAATAAAATCAAAACTATCTAATGATCACTAAGTATGGGTAACTGATGCATGTTCCTTCTCTAACTTTATTCCTTGTGTGGGAGTTGGTGACTTCCATGAGTGGGCTAGAGCACTAGGATCATCTTAATAATACAGTTATAAAACAGTTACAGTAACAAACTCTCCTCTCTGTCATTCACAATTGGATATAAGTGGCAACGTTTGTAAATGTGTTAGGTACTTATTCCCCATAACATCTAGTCATTCCTCTTAAATAGTGGTAGGCCTTTGCTGGCATTCAAGTGGTTGTGAAGTACCTTTCCCATAATGCCCAGAAACTCATGAACACAAGTTGTTGCATGGATAAACAAATAGTTGATTAAATTGGAACTGTTGATGATAGAGTCCCTGTAAATGCTATCTTAGTTTATTGTTTTGCTTGGGTTATTTTGTACTAATGTTTAATATTTTTTAAAAATGTATATAATTGTAGTTTCCTTAAATATTCTCTCTTTGTTGAGTAGACCCTCAAGTTGACCAAAGAAAGAAGCCATGTTGTCATAGATCAAAATAAAGCAATCTTGCAGCCAGTTGACTGCAGTCTTGCTGGTGCCCAGCAGTTACCTAAACAATGATAAATCAATGAATTTGGCTCAGTATCATTAAGACCACAGTCACCCACTCAGTGAAGTGAATGTATATATATTAAAATGCACACACAATCTGAAATCTAAATAACTAAATTATTAATAGCCAGCACTTATGTAATAACAGCATTTTGTTTTCAAGAATCATGAAAAAAGGTATAAAATGAACAGGGAAGGTTCATGTGAGTCTGCTACTCCTCACTCAAATAAAAAGAAAGCTCTTGAAGAACTACAGAAACCGTCTCCAACTGAGTGCTATTACACAAGCATGACTACCAGGGTGAATAAGAGAACACACATATCAGCTGGAGACTTTTATTATTCCGGAATGCTTTGTAGCTCCATCTACTTTGGTGATATGGGTTGATGGGTTGATAAGTGAAAATGCCTGCAAGGTAGAAATAACACCAAGTCTTACATTGCTCTTGAACAATAATCCCATACTGGGAAGGGATATTGGAAAGATACTTCACAAACATAACCTTCATATGTACTTTGTTCCCATCCCCCAGACTCCCGAGACATTGGAGAGTCCATGACCCTCCACTGCATTGACTCACAGAGAATGTTCATTGACATGAAAGTTCATTTTGCATTGCCTAATCATTTTCTACCATGCATTAATCTTGCTACACACTGCACTTATCTTAGTTCCAAAACACCAATACAGGTATTCCTTTAATGTGTATAATTTCCAGGCAATGTTTATTATGATATTGGTGATCTCCTTGGTTTCAATCAAGTCCTGCCCTCATACAAATGAAAGCACTGAATGTGCTGCCTTTCTACACATTGAAGCACTGAATGTACTGCCCTTCTACACATTAAAGCACTGAATGTGCTGCCCTTCTACACATTGAAGCACTGAATGAGCTGCCCTTTTACACATTGAAGAAATGAATGTGCTCCAACAGAATTAATAAAAAAAGAAGAGTTTCAGAAAAAAAGAGTATTGCATGCTTGTGAGTGGAGGATTCAGTTTCAAAACAGTAGTCTTTTAAAAACTACAAAATGGTTAAGACTATGTTTTTATTCATAAATATTCTGTTCTTAAAGGGGCAGATTAGCCTGGCCAATTCATAATTACCATCACAATAGATATTTAATTATCAATTGGAAAACAAAAACTCTCACATATAAAGACTACGGAAAGCTGATACAACAAAAGCACATATAACACTAGGCCAATAATGCAAACTGTATGCATCATGGATGGTCCTAAATAGATGGGCTCCAGTGCATTGCACCCATTTTGTTTTGCCATTGTACCTGCCACTGCAAGCTAAACCACCCCTTGATTTACTGGAGATGATATGTACTTATTGAGTTAATAAGTACACATCATCTCCAGTAAATCAAGGGGTGGTTCAACTGAAGAAATTATGTCATAGTGTAAAAAAAATATCAGTTTAATATAGAGTTAAAAATGGAAATTGTGTAGCTAAAGGACATGAAATCAAAAGAACCTAAATAAATAGGTAATCTGAGACCTAATAAAAATGGATATTAGTATCCACTCCCCCGGATAAACAAGAATATAACTATAATATAAATTATCTACAGAGCATCATGCTCTGTGGCTCCCAAATTCAACCTGTTTTAAGAGGTTGTGCCAACCATCCTTCCTATGACAGTATACAGATCGTTTTTTAATTACAAACATGGGGATATGTAATGTGTCCATACAAGGATACCAATTTCCAGGGCAAGGTCAGTGATCGTCCATAGAACTATGAACCATGTTGGTACCTACCTCTGCACAAACATGCCATTATCTATCATACCATTGCCATCATTGGTTAAAAAAAACTGTTTTGTTTTTTTTGTTAATTACATTTTTATTCAGAAATACAAATGGTATGAAAATGATGAGGTACAGAAATAAAAAGGTGGGTTACTATTACAACAGTGGAATTTAGGAGCAGGTCAGGAAAAACAGGGTACAGAGGTGTGTAGGAAGATTGAGGGTAATAAATCCCTCTTACTCTGGTAGGGGGAGGGGGAGGTCATACATTACAAACGCAATGCACATTGACAACGGCACATGGTTTTACTTTCATCATGAGTTACAATACTTAAGGGCATTCAATATGTAGGGCTCAGCAGAGTCCAGGGTCATTGGGGAATTTTTTCCAAAATCAGTCAGTAATGTGACCCACATGGGGGCCTTCAGAGAATACGGTTAGTGCACTCAGTCTGGGGGTTACACAATGCATAAAGTCACCTTTTCCTGCACCCTTCCATGTGTGTTTTGCATTTCTGGATGTGGTGGTTTGTGCACCTGAAGCAAACAGCAGTGAGCTATTTTACAAATTCTTTGCCAGCAGGCTGGAGCCGGGATCTCTGTGGTGAGGAGACTTTTCTGTTATATATACAAGGTGGCCCGCCTGAATAGATTCCTCCCAATCAAACCAATCTCTCAGGTGTTCAGAGAGTTTATCAGAGATTGATGCCAGGAGTTCTTTCATGGACTTGATCTCCACAACCCTGGAGACCCATTTTGGAAAGGTGGCGAATCAGCTGAGCTCAGAGTCTTTGTCACCACCAGCAAGTGAATGGAAATAGACTTTTTTAATTTAGAAATAGCCATACCATTTTGGTAAATGATCATGGCTGCAAAAGAGAATGGGTATTCTGGGTTGGTTAGTGTAGTGACTGCTCTATGAATTTTTTTCCAGTACGACTTTATGACCAGGCACAACCACCAGATATGTAAATCCATACCAATTTCTCGTTTACATCTCCAGCAAAGAGGGTCAGTCGTCTCATAAATGTCATGGATTCTAGAAGGTGTCAAGTACCACATGGAGATCAATTTATAGTTGACTTCCTGATACCTGGAGGATTTGGTGCTTTTGTGAATCAGCTTAAAAATATGCAGCCACTGTTCCATTGTAATTGCAATTTGTAGGATATCTTCCCATGACCCATCTACCCAAATAGCTGACAGTCAATAGGTTATGATGGATCAATAATTTCCTGGGAGATAAGTCATTAGCTGTAATTACAGTTTTTTCCATTACTTCTGAAACCCATTATAATAACTGAAACATTAAAGTGTATAATGTCAAGAGAACACTTTTTCAGAGTCCCAAAAATGTCTAGTGTAATGTACTAAAGCATGGTTCATCCAAGCACACTGCTGTTTTAATATTAAAAGTAAGAAACATTCATGTAAATCAGTAACTCAGGTGTAAAAGCAGCAAAGATTAACTGTCCTTAGTAGTCATGAGACAATCATAAAAAAGAGTATGAAATGTTGCACTATGCAAGATTTAAATAGGACTAGGAACACAATGTATGCTTCCACTAATATCATTAACTTTTTTTTTTTATCAGTAAGCAAATAAGCCAATAATACAGCAAACAATTTTAACATTTTGAAGGCAATTAATGGGTTAAGGAGTCAAGTATTAAAGATCTTCTCTTTAAGGGATAACGCACCAATATAAAATACATACAGGGGAGATCAATATCAATATGCTGTGGACATTATTACCCTGTAAATGTTACTTGGCCTAAAACCTCTTTTTTAGACTGAAGAGACTTGGCTACTGTCCCATTGGACAGGCTACTAAGCTTTTGTTCATTCTCAGGTCTCTTAAATATGATTGTGCTTAATAGTGCATAATCTTATGCTGAATTGTTTTACTGGAATAGCATATAAAATATTGTGTATTTAGTAGACATGTGCAAAACTAAAAATTTCGTTTAGTTTTCGTCCTTTCGGACAAAAATGTTATTTATTTCGTCTAAAACGAATTTCGTTCCTTATTTTCGTTTCGTTTTATTCGTTCATACGAATCAATTGACCTACACATTCCATAAACCGAAAGTCTATAAACCGAAAGACATATCGGTTTATAGACTTTCGGTTTATGGAATGTATGTAATGCTATTGGCTTTCTATAAACCGACTCTATATCGGTTTATAGAAATCCAATAGGATTACATGCATTCCATAAACCGAAAGTCTATAAGCCGAATGTCTTTCGGTTTATGGAATACATGTAATGCTATTGGTATTCTATAAACCGGGAATGGGGACTCTATTTCGGTTTATAGAATACCAATAGCATTACATGTATTCCATAAACCGAAAGTCTATAAACCGAAAGACATTCGGTTTATAGACTTTCGGTTTATGGAATACATGTAATGCTATTGGCTTTCTATAAACCGAAATAGAGTCCCCATTCATAAGAAATTCTTATGAATGGGGACTCTATTTCGGTTTATAGAAAGCCAATAGCATTACATGTATTCTATAAGCCGAAAGTCTATAAACTGAACGACATTCGGTTTATAGACTTTCGGTTTATAGAATAGCTATAGCATTACATGTATTCTATAAACCGAAAGTCTATAAACCGAATGTCAATTGACCTATTCGTATGAATGGGGACTCTATTTCGGTTTATAGAATAGCAATAGCATTACATGCATTCCATAAACCAAAAGTCGTTCATTATGTTGGTTTATGGAATGTATGTAATGCTATTGGTATTCTATAAACTGACTCTATTTCGGTTTATAGAATGCCAATAGCACAAATGGATGAATGGACAAATGGACAAATGATTTTCGTTTATTAACAATTCGGCTTTCGTTAGTTTAGCATTTTCGTTATTCGTTTTTCCGACGAAAACGAATGCACATGTCTAGTATTTAGTATGGCTGTTTCTTACTAAATGTGATGGTGGAGTACCTGAAAAGGTATCTCTTAACACTTTAACTATTGGGAGACTTGTTCCCTCTTGAGTGACACTACAGGGTACAAAATGAGGTTCCATATTATCTAGATGGAGTCACGGTCAAGTCACAGTGACGATTTAAGCCTTGAGTCAGAGGTTTAGGAATCAAGGTGAGAACCAGTATATGGACAGGAGTAAGGAGGGAGATCAGAAACAATACAGGAAGAGTGATTATAAAAAGGGAGGTGGAGCATAACTAGGAGAAGGAAAGGGTGTGGTATCAGAAAAATAACCTTTAGTCAGAACCAGGAACAGATGTGGAATCAGGGACAGACATGGAATTGGACCAGGAGCAAAATCAAACTGGAAAGTGAATATACCAATCTGTGGATATAATAGACGCATTACTACAACACAGAGAAAGAACTGTAGTGAGTGGGGCCTCTCCAGTTCTACATTTTCATGAATAGGTTCTCCCAATGCATATCTTAGAATTGGAAATGCAGACAGGAGATTTGCATGCTGCTGCACAACACTAGAGGACATTTTCTTCCAGAAAGAAGGAAAATCAATTAATTTATCAATGAGAAGATCACATAGAGCCATTTTGATTAATTAATTGATTCTCCTATGGACATAAACAAACCCTACATACAGCAGGGCAACATATAAAAGCTACAAATATCAAATAACAAAAGTCCAACATTTCCATCCAACCAGCACCTTGGACTATCTTTATTCCTAGAAATGTCATTTTACATTGTATTCTCTGGTCGCTATGAACAGATATAAAACTTGTTTTTTTGTCTCCGAACATAATCTTAGTAATGAAACCACGTGCAGGTAAATATGCCTGGAGCCTCACCTGAGGCTGTGTCCATCATGCTGAATTGAAAGCACAACATCTCTACAACATTTCTGAACAAATAGTATGTGAAGTTATTGCAGAGAGTGTGTTTTTAATGAACAAACCCATCAGAGGATTTCTGTTCTGCAGTGTGGCTTCTGCTAGTAATAAATATGTATTTCATTGAGATGACAAAGGCTTTCAATTAATATATACATTGCCGGAAGAAATAAATCTCTCTCCTTTGGTAGTTACCTGGGAGGATATCTCAGAACACACAATGTATAATACATCAAACTTACTTTTTTATGTTTCAGTGACACAGCTTACAATAGTGCTTGTGTTGTGTTGTTCCTGTTCCTGAGTAGTCCATTTTTTAAACCAAAATTTCAAACAAGGATAAATACAGTATACCAGTTTCTCATTGTCTATTATATCGAGCTTGCCAACCAGCCAGTCACTGTAGTTTATTAATCATTTTACATTATGTAAATTAACTATAATGCCTAAATGTATAAATTATGCATTTACTTGCAATTTTGATAATACAATGTATATATCATTTTCAAACATTTCTTATTGTGCACAGTAAGAACAATGTTAAGATGGTATAGCCCCTTTAAATGTTTAATTATAACATGCATCACTAAGATAATCATAATACACCTCCCTGCAGCACTCAGATTTGCACTCAAGTCTTGCCCCAGCACCCACTTTGCACCCACGACTTGCCCCAGCAGCCAGATTTGCACTCAGGACTTGCAACATCATTCCGATTTTTACTCAGGACTTGCCCCAGCATCTAGATTTGTACTCTCAGAACTTACCCCAGCAGCCAACACACAGTTTTGTACTACTCCAGTGGTCAGATTTGCCATTAGTCCCCCTGCTCCCCAGCATCATTAACCCCCCCCCCCACCCCGCCGCTGCATAATCATAATTATCAGCCCCACTGTTCCCCAAGTATAATCATCAGTACATCTTTTCCCCCGCATCATCATCATCAACCTTCCTGTTTCCCCAACATCAGCCCCCTTTATCCCCGTCAGCCCTTCTACCCTCCCCAACATCTTTTGTCTTTCCCAATATGAACATTAACCTCCTTGATCCCCAAAATCATAACCGTACCTCCAACATCATAACCATCAGCACCTCTCTGCCCTTTTTTTTTTTACCTTGGAGCAGGGGGATAGTAGTACATTGATGCTATAGTGGTCCATGCTTCCATGTACAGACCCTTCTTGCTCCCTGTGAGCCTGAGTCAGAGAGTGGGGTCAAATGACCTCCCATCGCTCTGATTGATGGAAAAGCGCAAATCGGCAATAGGAGGAGGAGTCTGTGCATTAATGGATCACACAGACTCCCCTTTCTGCAGCTTTCACAGCCTTAACCTTCTCAGTCTCTAAAGGCACAGCCAGTTCTACAAGATCCATAACAGAGAATTTAAAAAAAAAAAACTGAAATTGCATGTGGGGTTTCCCGACCATGCAATAAATCACTTTGTGATACCACTAGTGCAATGCATCCCCACTGTTCACAATACCAGCTTTGCCCCCACACCACTTGTCAGTGCAGTACAGTGGTCACAGAGGGTTACCACAGCAACTGGGCCTGCCACCTTAGGCCGCAACCACTGAGACCACTTTGTAGCATTTTCAATGAATGTTGGCATCTTCGCTTTGTAAACAAAATGGTACTCTGATATACATTACATGATGATGGAAGGACACAATGATAAATAACCAGTTATGTTAGTCCATACTGAAACTTTCCAACTCAACTATTAATGCCTGATTTTTGCTATTCCATTATTAATTCACCATTTAGTGAATAGCCCTCATTAATTTTTTCCTGCCTTCCTAATTGTGTTACTAGTTGATAACATTTAGTACAACTCTTTGTTATCTATATTTTCATCTGTCATGAAAAACAGGAGACTTAAGAGACTTAAAGTGGCCTCATCTGACAGGTGGGATCCTGCTCCAAGTCCCTGCAGTGGGATCCGAGCACAGCTCATCACGGGGAGCCACGAGCAGCTGTTAAATAATGGATGTTCTATGCCGTCCTTGCATCTTTTGTGACACTTAAATTAGGACGCCATAAAATGTCCTAGCGTCATGAAGGCGTTAATAATAATACTTGTCATGTGACTTCTGATTCTGCAATATTACAAACAGAAGAATACAATATGGTGTGTAAAAAACTACTTAGAGCACTAATTTTAAATTTCATCAAATGTGTAATAATGTATTCAGCACATAAACAGCACAACAGATGAAACAAATTGCTTTAAAGTAAATGTGTATCTTTTGCAATGAACATTTGACAGTGTGTTAACTTTTTTTTTACAAAATACAGAGAATATGTTTATGGATTTTTGCAGTTTCCTTAGACCATGTTATTCTGATCCCTAATTTCCCTAGGTGAGGAGTACTTCACACCCCAAAGTCATTCACCCTTAACAGTGAAACAAAAATTGCTTCCATGTTGACTACCATTTCACATAGGACAAGCGTCACTATAAATTATATCACAAAGCATTTCAAATTGGAGCTATATATAATGCACTTGACTGGAACATAGTGAGGCTAGCAAGGATCTGGTATTTCTCATCAACCTTCTCAAAAAGGAATGGTGGTGATTCAATAGAGACTTTCTCAAAAAACCAGCGCTCAGCATGTGTGCCTTCCTGCTGAATTGGAAGAAGAAACCAGAGACGTACTTGAGGAGTGTCAGTGTCCTCCTCGCCTCGGACCTCAGAAAAGACCCAGCTTACACTACACCTACCTCCTGGGTAAGAAAATAACTGATGGTAAAAAAAATGTTGATGGGGCAATAAACAGAAAAGGCATTTCTTTAAGTAATTTTCTTTCCCCAGATGTCCCAGCTTTTCAGCCCCTGCAACTGTTTTTATTATGCTAACATTAGTCCAGAGTTTTATGTATGAACTTTGCCACATTTATGATGAACAAAAAGGTGGCAAGGTTTAAAACAAAAAAAAATTGGCCAAATGTAAGTGTAATAAAGCATCTGCAGAGGTTGAAAACTGGGGTAAAGAAATTTACTTAAAGAAATGCCTTTTCTGTTCTCAACCCTGATTCTTTCCCCAGCTTTTCAATCCCTGCTGCCGTTTTAGTACCCTTACATTTGTCCAAAGTTTTTCTTTTTTTTTTAAACCTTGCCAACTTTTTGCATCTCGAGGTTTAAAAAACACAAACTTTAGACAAATGTAAGGTTAATAAAACAGTTGCAGGGGCTGAAAATCTGTGTGGGGAGAGGGGGAATCAGAGAGCAAAAAGGTGCAAGGTTTAGAGCAGGGGTCCTCAAACTTTTTAAACAGGGGGCCAGTTCACTGTCCCTCAGACCGTTGGAGGGCCGGACTATAGTAAAAACAAAAACTATGAACAAATTCCTATGCACACTGCATATATCTTATTTTGAAGTGAAGAAACAAAACGGGAACAAATACAATATTTAAAATGAAGTAAAGTTAAATCAACAAACTTACCAGTATTTCAATGGGAATAGTGTGCCAGTCAGATGCCCAGGGATATTATGCCAGTCAGAGTCCAGTAATATTATGCCATTCAGAGCCCAGTAATATTATGCCAGTCAGAGCCCAGTAATATTGTGCCAGTCAGATGCCCAGGAATATTATGCCAGTCAGAGCCCAGGAATATTATGCCAGTTAGATTCCCAGGAATATTATGCCAGTCAGATGCCCAGGAATATTATGCCAGTCAGATGCCCAGGAATATTATGCCAGTCAGAGCCCAGGAATAGTGTGCCTGTCAGATGCCCAGGAATATTATGCCATTCAGATGCCCAGGAATATTATGCCATTCAGATGCCCAGGAATAGTGGGCCAGTCAGATGCCCAGGAATATTATGCCATTCAGATGCCCAGGAATATTATGCCATTCAGATGCCCAGGAATAGAGTGCCAGTAAGAGCCCAGGAATATTATGCCAGTCAGATGCCCAGGAATATTATGCCAGTCAGAGCCCAAGAAAATTATACCAGTCAGATGCCCAGGAATAGTGTGCCAGTCAGATGCCTAGTAATATTATGCCATTCAGATGCCCAGGAATAGTGTGCCAGTCAGAGCCCAGGAATAGTGTGCCAGTCAGATGCCCAGGAATATTATGCCAGTCAGATGCTCAGGAATAGTGTGCCTGTCAGATGCCCAGGAATATTATGCCATTCAGATGCCCAGGAATATTATGCCATTCAGATGCCCAGGAATAGTGTGCCAGTCAGATGCCCAGGAATAGTGTGCCAGTCAGATGCCCAGGGATATTATGCCAGTCAGAGTCCAGTAATATTATGCCATTCAGGGCCCAGTAATATTATGCCAGTCAGAGCCCAGTAATATTGTGCCAGTCAGATGCCCAGGAATATTATGCCAGTCAGAGCCCAGGAATATTATGCCAGTTAGATTCCCAGGAATATTATGCCAGTCAGATGCCCAGGAATATTATGCCAGTCAGATGCCCAGGAATATTATGCCAGTCAGAGCCCAGGAATAGTGTGCCTGTCAGGTGCCCAGGAATATTATGCCATTCAGATGCCCAGGAATATTATGCCATTCAGATGCCCAGGAATAGTGTGCCAGTCAGATGCCCAGGAATATTATGCCATTCAGATGCCCAGGAATATTATGCCATTCAGATGCCCAGGAATAGAGTGCCAGTAAGAGCCCAGGAATATTATGCCAGTCAGATGCCCAGGAATATTATGCCAGTCAGAGCCCAAGAAAATTATGCCAGTCAGATGCCCAGGAATAGTGTGCCAGTCAGATGCCCAGGAATAGTGTGCCAGTCAGATGCCTAGTAATATTATGCCATTCAGATGCCCAGGAATAGTGTGCCAGTCAGATGCCCAGGAATATTATGCCAGTCAGATGCTCAGGAATAGTGTGCCTGTCAGATGCCCAGGAATATTATGCCATTCAGATGCCCAGGAATAGTGTGCCAGTCAGATGCCCAGGAATAGTGTGCCAGTCAGATGCCCAGGAATATTATGCCAGTCAGATGCTCAGGAATAGTGTGCCTGTCAGATGCCCAGGAATATTATGCCATTCAGATGCCCAGGAATATTATGCCATTCAGATGCCCAGGAATAGTGTGCCAGTCAGATGCCCAAGAATAGTGTGCCAGTCAGATGCCCAGAAATATTATGCCAGTCAGATGCCCAGGAATAGTGTGCCTGTCAGATGCCCAGGAATATTATGCCATTCAGATGCCCAGGAATAGTGTGCCAGTCAGATGCCCAGGAATATTATGCCATTCAGATGCCCAGGAATATTATGCCAGCCAGATGCCCAGGAATATTATGCCAGTCAGATGCCCAGGAATATTATGCCATTCAGATGCCCAGGAATAGTGTGCCAGTCAGATGCCCAGTAATAGTATGCCAGTCAGATGCCCAGGAATATTATGCCAGTCAGATGCCCAGGAATAGAGTGCCAGTAAGAGCCCAGTAATATTATGCCAGTCAGATGCCCAGGAATATTATGCCAGTCACAGCCCAAGAAAATTATGCCAGTCAGATGCCCAGGAATATAATGCTAGTCAGAGCCCAAGAAAATTATGCCAGTCAGATGCCCAGGAATAGTAGAGTGCTCGTTATACCTCCCTCCTCCCCCTCCTTCCCCATCACTTACCTCCAGCTGCTGTGTCCCCGGGCCGGACGTCTCGAGCAGTGTTCCCTCCTCCCAGCACGGAGGAGGGAAACAGTTACCGGGTCCGGATGTGACGAAACGTCACATCCGGTCGCGGTGATTTTTTTTTTTTTTTCCGTTTTCCTGCAGCTGCATCTTCTGCGGCTGCAAGAAAAAAAAAAAAAAAGGTAAACAGCGCGGAGCGGGGGGTGCCGGCAGCACCCCCTGCGGGCCGGACAAATGTGCTCAGCGGGCCGCATGTGGCCCGCGGGCCGTAGTTTGAGGACCCCTGGTTTAGAGAGTAAAAAAAACTTTGGACAAATATAAGGATATGTGCTGAAAAGCTGGTAAAAATCAGTGACACCTGTATAAAGAAAAAATGGGCTAGAGACAGCACGAATAATAGGAAGGATGCAACATGTGTGTGTGTATTAGAGTGTTAAGTGAGTGTTTATTTGTGTGTGTTAGTGTGTATTAGTGAGTGTGCATCAATGAGTGTCATGTTATCAATGAGTGTATTAATAAGTGTAATGTTAGTCTGTGAGTGTGTATTAGTGAGTGTTATGTGAGTGTTTATGAGTGTGTGAGTGTGTATTAGTAAGGGGTTATGTGAGTGTGTATTTGTGAGGGTTATGTGAGTGTGTATTAGTGGATTAGGATTATGTCTCCTGAACTGTGTAACAATAACGTTTTATGTGTGGTTAAACTTACCCTATTTGTAATATAAGGATGACAAATGTGATGCGTTTTTAACTGTATGATATGATAAAATAGTTAGTACTATGAGCAGTGCACCTCCCGAGACCAGACTCTGGATCTGCCCCTGACTTGAAGGGTATCATTAAACTGATGCTCAACCGCAACTACCCAACCATGACTGCATCTCACCTTCAATGTAAAATATGTTCATGCGTGTTATTGCCAAACAAGAAATGACGATTGCGCTTGCAAGTGTCCGTTCCAGCTGTAGTGGCTTCCATTGCAGACCTGTTATTTAGAAACTTTGGCCAGATGGGTCTGACCCATGAAGTTTGCCCTCTGATAGAGCGAAACAAGTAACGAAGGCTCAATAAGGCCCCTTGTTTGTATGCTTTTATTAAAGCATTTCTATCTAAAAACATTTACACTTGATGCGATCTTTCACCTAAACAGAACTTTTTGTTTGCTGACAGTTGTCTTAAAAGATCTACTAAATTCAATTGTCGACACAAGAACACCTTTATGGACCATTAAAGCAGTATGGGACAAATAGGATGGCTCACAAGGAACATTTCTCCTAAACTATGTAATACATTTTACATTACAAATCTTTAAGAACTTTGATTTTAAAAGTCTTAACAGCAGCTGCCGTTCTGTGGACCCCATTGATGCAGCAGTTCAAAGTTTGCTTTGCCATTTCCTGTAAGCTATAGCAACATGTTAGTGTCGTATGAATGGTATAAGAACTGATATAAAGGTAATTTTCTCTATTGATTTTTTCGACAGATTATAGGAAGGAGAAAAGTGAGGAAATAAAAATGGAAAGACTGGAAAATGTTGTGTTAGAAATACAGATACAAAAAATAATTCTGAAAACCATATGTTTTTAAATCCATTTTCTTTTCCATGCCAGTATTAATCTTTACTGCTGTGACACAAGGTCAGCTACAAAGGTCTCTGTCTCCCTGATGTTACAAAATCAATCTGCAAACATTACCATTTTTATTAAGAACTCCCAGGCAGCTGTCGGCTGAACATTTCATTTACAGAGGAGCTGCTGCAATTCAAAGGTAAATATTTATGGAATGCTTGGTTTTCTGTCAAGGGCTTTTTTTAGATTCACTATAGGTCAATAAATAGGCAAAATTATTTGGAACTGGTATACAAATCTAACTATTTCAAAAGATTATGGCCAATTTACCAAGGTGTATGTGAACAGAATATTTTGGTGTATTTGTTTTCTTTTTTATATGCTTTTTTTAGTTTATAAAAACTACATACAGAAAATTTGAGAATAAAAACCAAGCTACAAACAAAAGAGGCATAACTGAAAAGTAATATAATACAATTTTTAGAAATTATAGGAATCATAGCAGGGTATACAGGCAGGACAGTACTTTTGGGGATATCCTTTCCTGGCAATTTTGGATCTTTCTCAGTACATGATGGAAGTGATGTGTTTAAAATGTGACAGTTGGCAAGTATGCATGTTTATAATACTAAAACTGGAAACATCAATCATTTCAAGATTGGTGGAGAATAAATCCAAATTATGACCAACTAAAATTTGCTTGGATCAAAGATCAATACTGACACAACAAACAGTCAAAAAATGTAGTACTCTAGGAAAAACGGCTATGAAAGAGCTACACAAGATCTTCAAGTACAGAGATGTGACAGTGTACATATAAACATATATACCATATGTGACCTGGTCAGTGTAGTGTATCCAAACCTGCTTAAGATCTAGCTATGCTTTCTACCTTGTTCTGTAACTACTCAGCACAGGTGTTTGGGATTGGATGGTGATAGGATGTGCACATGCAGGGAGGGAAATGCTAGGTGTGTGCATGTGTTACAAGTTTTGTGTACAGTTATTTTTTGCATTTGTGTAGCTTGTTCCCTTGAGAATTGGCCCCTCTTATGCTTTCTAGGACATGATTTACACCAGTCAGTGGGCTATATTCAACGACAAGAGTTATCACTTAGTGCTGGCAATAACTCAAAACTGTCTACCGCGGTCTACAAATTCAATGACATGAGATGACTTAATTAATGTCATTGAACGGCGCTCAATACCTTTAAATAAGAAAACAAATAGTGGACAAATTAATATTGGTAGCAGTAAATAATTGTGACTATCACTTCTGAACCTTTGATGAAATCCAAAGATGCTATGATTTGTCAGAATGAGCTGAACAACATTGCAGTGGACCTCTATAAATTGCATTGTCTTCTGTTAGTCATCATGAAAATGCTGGCAAGGGGGGCAAAGGGGCCATAACCCCTCAGTTTTCCCACTAATTTAGCTGGGGTGTTGCACCATTTTTCACTTCTAAATATCCCAGTGCCAATTGCATTCTATGTTTCTATGTGTATAAATCTCAGTACCTTTTTTTTTCAACATACCTGTCTTGACAATCTGTTTGTGCCAGATACTCATCAATCATAATTTTATATCTACAACAGATCAAGTAGAAACTTTATAAGAAAAAAAAAATACTGAAAAGAGGGTGTCTCAGGATAAAAAAAAATAACATTTTAAAACAAATGATAACTGTGATGAATATTTCAATATTCTATACAATGTGCAGGGTCAAACATGGTGAGATTGCCCTGCTAAGCAAACTCACCAGTTTTGTCTCTGCACTATGTACAGGTATAGCTAAATTGGTGAGATGAAATTTTCATCTCACCTCAACTCACCTTTTAAGGAATAGCTCCCCTTAGTAACGTGAGAGTTTTTTTTAAACACTGAAGGCAATTTATGTACTTGTAACTGCATATATATGTGTTTTGGTGACTTAAAGACATACTGCCCATTATTTCTTTCTCTTCTGTTCTGTGGTTACAAGGGTTCTTTTCTATGGCATGATTTGTGTTAAATTCATAGATGGACAGATCACTCTGCCATTGTTACTGCAAGCTTAGAAAACAAAGGCTACTGAATAATCAGTGACCAGCACCCATCCCAAACATTGATTTTATAACTTAATATTGACAGTTGGTCTTAATGGCTAAATAGCAACCTAATCAGAAAGGAAGTGTAAGTCAGACATAGGCTCACAATAAAATCTAATAAATCATATAAACAACTATATAGAACTAATGGCACTACCATCAGATAAGGTACAGATCTGGATACCAGAGCCAGAAATACAAAAAATACTAGCAAGGGAAAAAATGAAACATCTCTGTCAAGATGAAATATTAGTTACACTGTGTGTCCCAGAGCCGAAGAAGTGTCAAAGCAATGTATGTATAGCAGCAATAAATTGCATAGGGTTCCATATTTAAAATGATTACACAGAAGCTAAAATGTGTATCCTTAATGTCTCTTTAATCCATTTTTATTTTAATAAACAAAAAGAAAAAAACAAAGAAAAACCATGTTTCTTGAATGATTATATAAATTAAACTCTTTATACTTGATTTCTCATACCTACTTTTGTACATGGATTAGCATATTTATTTATTTTTAATTATGAAAATACAAAATACAAACAACAGAAAACATTCATATCTAAAAATTAACTTTACATTATCACAAATTTCTTACATATTGCTTCTTGTGAGTTCCATGATTTGTTTTCTCTATCGTATTAAAACTGATTCGGAATCTACTTGGAGCTCAGGTAGCACGTATAGAGTTATAGAGACTTTCTGTATATTCACACAAGACATATATACATAGCACCCGGTGAGAACCCTAGCTTCCAAGGACAATTTGATCATGTCTTAGGAGTATATACAGGGGAAGTTGGTAATATGTTATTTCAGGCAGAAGATACATATACCTTACATTTAGTTTAAAACTTCTGTGTTGTAGTTTTCCCTTATTGTCTATTGCCTTATTACCAATACCATTTATACCATTTTTTCATTGTTTCTTCCACTGCTATACATCCCAAATTTTCTTGGTTACTCTCTATGCCCTTTAATCCTCTAGGGAACATCCCTGTCAGAGGGTGAGGTCAACAAGGGAAAGTATGAGATCTCTACAACGAGTGTTAATTCAAACACATTAAGTTTAGTACTCTACCCCCCTTCTATCTGGAAAATGTAATCTCAGTAATTTCAGGAAGTATTAATTTACTGAGAGGGTAGTGGATGTATGGGATAGCCTTCCAGCAGACGTGGTAGAGGTTAATAAAGTGAAGGAGTTTCAGCATGCGTGGCATAAGCATGAATGGTACTTATCTACATTCTATGTTTCTATCTATTTTCACAGACCTTTCCATGGACGCCTGCTTATAAATGTGAAGACGAAATCTTGCTTCCACTGCATTCAAAACAACATGCTCCTCAATGGACCTTTCCAGGTTACTTCTCTAAGAAAAAACAAAGAAAGCAATTAGTGTTTTTCAACTAGAACTAAAAACACAGCTTGTAATAGTTGAAGAACTGTCTTCACTTGTAAAGAAAGCCTAAAATGTCATTATGTATAAACAATTATTCTTTGCAGCCTCTGAGGATAACAATAACGGTTATCAAACCAACAACTTTATTGAAAAATGAAATTGGTATGTTAACCTCTATAACAAACATGAGAATGTAATGTAACGTGATTAAAAATCTAATTTATTTCAATCACAATTCTCTGTACTAAGGATGTACAAGGTGTTATATGCAAATATAATAGCTTCAAAATGAACGGGTGTCATTCACTTATGGCAAGGAATAGTTTGTAAATGTTGTAGGTGAATTTTAATAACCCAGTATAATTTGAAATGCCTAAGTATCAACCCAGGAAACACAAATTAACAAATCAGTTGCAAATGGTAGCTATCAATGGATTCCAGTGTGCTAGTATGTGATGTAATGGAAAAAGTTGAAATTAATCTTATATGTTTAAAGCATAATATTTGATAAGATGATCCTGAATACATGCAAGTATATTAGAGAGGATATATATAAATACTGGACAAATACATAGAGCTTTCCAATGATCTGTTCATTAACAAAACTGTGCAAACAGGGCCGGCCTTAAGTGTTCCGGTGCCTTGTGCGGCATTCCCCCGTGCCCCCCCCCCCGTTCTGTCTCTCCCCCCCCCCCCCCCCCCACCGTTCTGTCTCTCTCTCCCCCCCTGTTCTGTCTCCCCCCCCCCGTTCTGTCTCCCTCCCCGTTATGTCTCTCTCTCCCCCCCTGCTCTGTCTCTCTCTCTCCCCATTCCACCTGTTCTGTCTTTCTCTCCCTCCCTCCCCCTGTCTGTCTCTCTCTCCCCCTTCCCCCTGTTCTGTCTCTCTCTCCCCCCTGTTCTGTCTGTCTCTCTCTCTCCCCCTTCCCCCTGTTCTGTCTCTCTCTCCCTCCCTCCCCCTGCTCTTTCTCTCTCCCCCCCCCCCGGTTCTGTATCTCTCTCTCCCCCTTCCAGCTGTTCTGTCTCTCCCCCCTGCCCCTGTCTCTCTCTCCCACCCCTCCCCTGTTCTGCTCGCACAGGTCGCACACCCCTAAGGCCGGCCCTGTGTGCAAAGGACAAGAGGTCATCCTCTTTACGGTAAAGACAATACAAATGGACGTCACTTCAAAAAGATCATAGTTGCCAACTATGTCTCGATATTGCCGGGACGGCCTTTGTCTTATAGGTTGTGCACAGGCAGCATTGCATTTAAACTGAATATGTCTACCAGACATACACAGCCAAAACTTTGATACAAGATTCTGACTCCTCCCACCCCCCCCTCGGATGTGGCATATCGACCTCTCAGAATGGTATTCACTAACATTTTTTGCGAGGACAACATGCGGTGAGAGTAGGTAAAACCTGACCTTGGAGTCAAAAACATCTATTTATAGCGTTTTTCACCTATACAGTTTATAGCATCATACCATGTATGAGTCTAAAATGCCATAGTTGAGGTTTTTTGTTTTTATCTAGTTATTTCATAGGTTAACACATGCTTAAAGGACCAGTAAAACCAATTTTTTACTATTTTAGATTCATTAGATTTTCAGAAACTGAGAGGCTAAATCCCACCCTTTTGCACTATACATGCTAATCTATTTTCCAGGCTGCTATGGTGATGGCCAGAGGCATAAAAAGGAATTACAGAGTTCCAGGACAAATGCCACCCAACATGTCCCAAAATGGCCTCTCTCTGCCACCACAGCCTCCAAAACACGGCTTCTCTCTGCAATCCTAGCCACCTAAATAGACTCTCTCTGCCATCCTAACCCCACAAACAGCCTCTCTGCGACCCTAGCCCCCAGGCAGCTACTCTCTGCCACTCCCAACATGTTCCCAAACAGATACTCTCTGCCCCATTAAGCCCCCAAATGTCTTTTTTTTGCCACTCTTGCCACCCAGTGTCTAAGCCATCCAGCCCCATAAACAGCCTCTCTCTGCCACTCTAGCCACCCAAACAGCCTCTGTCTGCTGCCCACCTACATGTCCCTAAACAGCTTATCTCCATCACCCTGTCCCGCATACAGCATCTCTCTGCCACCCTAGTCAGCCAAACAGCCTATCTCTGCCATCTTCCCACCATGTTCCCAAACAGCTCCTCTCTGCCACCCTTGCAGGGGGTCGCCTGGCCCCACTATGGAGATGGGCCTGGTTACATTTGTGAAACATAACTGTTGCACCCCAGATAAAAGCATTATAATTGTAAGTGGATAAACCTTCCCACCCCTGAAAATGCATTGGGATGATTTTCATGAGTGATCCAAATGCACACATACATGCACCAAGAGCTTTATTCATTAAAGAGGTAATTTCAGGGAATTGAGAAGGGAACTTAAAGGCAAAGTCAGAAAGACTCGCCCATTCAGATGAATTAATGGTGTTTGCAGAATTGGAAGTAAATGCGTAGGTTATTAGAAAATGTACGGTAAGTTCTGATCCAAGTGCAGGGGCCTCATGCCAGCTCTTGCTAGAGTCCTAAATAAATGATCTTGACATTTTAGATAAGCAGACTTTATTTGTAAAGGCACTAGGCAATAGATAGGGGTTAGAGGATAGATTTAGAAAAAAATATTATAGGGCTGATGGTTGTTGTTTTATCATGCTGCAGACTCCATAAAACTTACTATGATTAATTAAATTGATTCTGTCTGTGTGTATTTGCATCCTACTTACTGCCAGGCTACACTTTCTAATATTCTGCATTAAAACCAAACTGAGATGTTAATAGGACTTTAAATATTGAATGAGTAAAGTACAAGTACATTAACCAGTTTTTTGACTACATGCAGTCACTTAACAGGTCCATGAAAACAAGGCAAATATACAAATACGTAGGTTTAAAAACAAAAAAGCAACTGGTTCACAGCTCTGCCATGCATAAATTATTTGGCAATGAGGGAAATTGTAGGCAAGATAGGGATCCTGCCAGGCAAGATTAGTGTGTCTAGAGGTGTTGAAGGAAAGTTAATGAATAAGCAAAGGGACTAATCATTTTGTTTTTGTAATTGTGGAAAAGTGCCACAAGAGTGAAAAAAGGAGCAATTACTTTTAATCAAATTTTTTAAAAGCAATTGCACCTATTTAATGCATTCCAAAATTTTTGTAACCTTATAGGTGTAATTTTCTTCTAATAAATTGATTGCTTTTCTGGGTTGCCTTGGTGCAACCCAGAAGTTAGGACCGGCATAAATTCCAGACTTTTAGTCGAGTTAATATTATACATTGACAGACACTGGGATTAAGCCTATCAAATGGCTCCCTGCCCTTCCTAAAATGAATGGGCCAGGAGTGACTTGCCCAGGGTCCCATTAAAAAATAATATGCCTTCACAGTGATAATTAGAAACATAGAAACATAGAATGTGTCGGCAGTTAAGAACCATTTGGTCCATCTAGTTTGCCCAATTCTTTGGGCAAGCCTCCCAGAAATATTCTGGGAGGCTTGTCCAAAGAATATGTATAAATTCTAACACCATCCTGCCCCCCATTAAATAATACCCTGAGTTTTTACAAAGGCCCACAGGCCACATGATATATACTTTTCCCCCTAAAACACATCTCCCCCAACTGGAGCTGGCCCAAGGCCCTGGAAAATAAATAATTGATTTAATTAACCCTACCTAACCCTCACTTCTACCTTGGCCAGGTGGAGGGGGGAGGATTTTTAAATATCTGTATCTAGGTTCCAGCAGCGATCAGGAACCTACCTATTCCCAGCTCTTCTTTTGGTGGTATTTTCAAATCTGCTAATAATATGCTGGGTTGAAATCCAGCTAATGGTGGGGCCTCCTATGTGCTGAGCTTTGGAGGGGTTTTTTTTACCTAGAGGGGGCTGAGACTGTTAGCGTTTGAAGGTCGAGATTAGTTCTAATCTCAACTCTTTCAAACTTGGAATTTAGTGAATAGGCACCAGAGAGAAACTTGATACAGGATGGACTATATCATGTGGATGGTGGGGATTGAGGTCCCATAATACTTATTATACCAGACCAGGTTATTTATGGCTCTGACACGTGCAAGTGATTTTTTACAGGGTCACAAATTTGTATATAACTTTGTTCTCTTTTTTTTTTTTTTGCATATGTCATTGAATACACTGATATTGCATCAATTAAATAAAACAAGTATATTCTGTACTTTTTTGTTGTCACCCACAAGTAGTTCTATTAGTTTTTTTTATCTTTTTTTGTTTAATGTATTTTCCTTCTTTTTTTAAGTTAGTATTTTATTATTTTGTTTGCACACCACTTCTTTATTTAACACTTTATTATTGTTGTGATAAGGGAAACACATCAGTGTGTGCTTCAGTAAAGTTCGTTTTTAGGTTTAGGTTCCCATCACATCATCAATCATATTTTAATGTCTTTGTATTTAGTATGGTTTTTTTTTTTTTTTTTTTTTAGAAATTACACTGTGACAATTAAATAGCCTCTGTTACCAGTACAATACACTGCTTTGTGGGGGGAAAAAAACAGTGTTTTAAGCAGCAGCTTATCTCTTCTTAAATCCTGGATGTTATTTATTTTCTCTGACCTATCCAGATTAATAGGCAGTAATCCATTGTTGGTTGAGCAATATCAGCTTTTGGTAATAGCCACTCAGTTCTAGTTTAGAAAAGCATGACCTGACTTCCATGCACAGAAGTCAGTCATTAGAAAATGTGAACCGACGACAAGTATTTTCCTTTTATAATATAACATGACATTATAATATAATCAGATGAGATGCAATCGCAAAACCATATAGGACATTTTTTTTATATATATTCAACATTTAACAAAGCCAATGCATTCACACCTTCCAATTTTGACTTCAATGCTGTAGATGGTTAAATCAATATCATTCTGTAAACTCCAAGAACTCTCACCATTTTTCATTTATGATTCTATCCCAACAGATATTTATTAAATAGACACAACACATACACACATTTAAAAGACAGGCAGAGAAAGACATATAAATTACTTTTTTAAATTAGACCTAAAGACACTATTCATAAACACACATTCCCACTTGCATAGCAAGAATTACATAAGTAAATTAATGATATTAAAATGTATGTTCAATATATAGGGATGGTAACATTAAAGTAATGAATAAAGTGTGAGTACATTAGATTGAATTTGTGCATTTGATGATAATGATGCAAGAACAGCATAGGTAAGCTTATGCACTATATAAGATGGCCTGTCTATGCATATTAAGAGTTACATATGGTTATATGGGGTTAGATACAATGGACCAATATGTGAAATTGGTTTAAACCTGTTTTCAGTATAATGGATGCTGCTTATTACAGAACATGACCACATATAAGGTGAGGATATAAGGTAAATAAGTTCATATTAGGAAACTATATGTTATATTTTTATTGGACTGCTGTAGACTTATTATGGAAATCTTCCCCCTTCATCTTTAGGTAAATGTTGTGGTTTAATATGCAGTGTAAGCACGTAGCTGTGTATTTTATCCAATGTAGCTCCGAAGTCTGTGTTTTTCACAGACTGAGTAAAATGGAAAAGGGGTCATCCAGTAATATGTTCATATAGTAGAAGTCTGTAGACTAAAGTGAGTGAGCTTCATTGTAGGCCATGTTTATATTTACTAATATTTTTTTTTTAAACTGCTTGAATCTCTATTTCAAATTTTTACCATCCTTTAACTGTTAAAACTGAACAATCAGGATTATTATTTTTAAAAGTGGAATTGCTATGAACAATATTTTGAACTTTGTACCTGTTTTTTACATCCTGACAACTGCAATTGGCATATATATTCAGTACAATATTTGCCACACTTCTGCACTTAATAATTCATTCTCTTGAATTGGCGCCAACAGTACAGGAGCAGCCAGATAGTTTGAGACAGGCGCAGGTAGCTTAAACTCAAAGCTTTTTATACATAATTTATATTATATACATTTACGCACACTGAGAAAGTGCCACCATTAGGTGTCCCCTTTATATAGTTCCGCCATTTTGTTCACAAATCTATGGTTGCTTGCATATACATGTTGCTACTAGCAGGATTTGGGGGAGGAGGGGGTGTATGCACATCATGACTTCTCAGCATCAGATTTTCTGCTATTTATTTTTGCTAGCCAGTCCATTGTTAGAAACCATCTTAAATATATCCATAAAAATAGTACAGCCTAAGATTTTTTTTTTCCAATAAATTCATTGACCAGTAGTGCTTCAGGTGAATAACATTTGATCTAAGTAATTGAGATTTTTAAAGACAAACTGTGAAACTGAATATATTTTTATATTAAATATGAACTTGTTTAACATTATGCTGCTCATGAAGTGGGTATATCTTATTTCCACATAGTGCTATCTTGAATACTAAATTTACTTAATTTATATGTATGGACTTCTTTTCCTTTGTAGAAAATTAATTTGTTTGCTTGCAATTGGACTTGAAATAGCTTAATTGACAAATCGCTACAAGATTGAATTCCTTGGCACCTTAATTGTTTGGAAGCCAGATAGGTTTGCATTTATCTGACTCTGAAAGGGCTAAATATTAAATAATATAGGGTAGTCAGCTGCTAGGAGGTTATTCTGATTGTTTTCATTTAATACTAACTGCAACAATAACATGTATTATTTTGTAGGTCAATGACCACTTTTAAAGCCCTCAAAGATAACACTGGTGTGGGTGCAGTGATGAATCTAAATGTGTCTATTCAAGGTTTGGGGTCAGTGTTATAGTAGCTAGATAAGTCACCATAAAATATTTAAAACAATTAATTTATGTAACTCTTAAATACATGCTATTTCATTACACTCTCCCTGTGCTGTATATTAATGATATAATTTGTTGGCACTATATGCATCCCAACCACTATAAAGGGGAAATGTGCAAGTAGAGTCGCCTGTTTATGATGTCACCTTGTGATTTGAAACGTAATGTATTCCATTTGCATAACAAACTACAGATGATGCCATAAACCACAGTCACATTTAAAAAACATTTTTCCTGAATGTATGCATTCCTTGATATTATATATATGTATGTGTATGACAACGTCCCTTTAAGAGAGTCTGCCTGTAGATCCGCAGGGGGTACAGATACAGACACTATAAAGCCTGATAGTGTAGAGCTGGCTGAAAAAGCGGATGATACAAATTCAACCAACGTATAGGATGTGCTAGTTTTGCTCCCAGGCGTGAGAGTGTTATTTTTAGAAACCTTTTTCTCGCAGAGCTGGAGTGGGAGAACTGTAAAGTGCTAGAGAGACATAGAAATATAGTGACAGCAAGAGAGAGGAAGGAGAAGGACTGGAAAATACAAACACCAAATGCAACAGTCTTGATTTCAACCATTTCAAGAAAACAGCAGACTTCCATTACCTCAGCCTCTCCAATTAAAGGGTAAGGCACGTATACATGTTATTTATATTGTGTCTGATATCTCTGGTTATGGCATTAGTAGTGTAGGCCCCGATGTAGCTTACAAAGAACCTGCTGTTTAATTGTGAGACTTCCAGTGTAACAAGGGAGGAGGCAGTCACGTAAAACAGTAATGGCTAACCTTCAGCTGTTGGCACTCCTGTTCCCACGATGCTCAGCCAGCTATATGGATAAATGTAATGACAGATTTAGCCGTATGGGAAATATACAACAGTTGAAGCACGGCCATCTCTAATGAAAACAAAACAATTGCACGTTAAGGGAAAATCTTTAGTATGTGAAATGAGCAGCTGTGGGTAGCTGACTGATTCAGCACCATGGCTGGAAGGACAGCTCCTCCCGGCTGCTAAACAGAGCACAAAGCAGACAAAATCACAGGTAGCCTGCTTAGATGTGCAATTACATTACATGGCTTCAGTGAACTTGTCGATATTTTTGCTACAGGTGTAGGAGCTGTTGTCCAATGTAAATTTGTATCTCCATTACGATAAGTTCCCCAGAGCCCATCAAATGTGTTATATTGCTTTTATAGCATAAGGCTATCAGGCAAATGGTTAAGCTTTCATTTTCCTATATGTTTCTCCCCTACAAAGAGGATGTAACGTTTACTACCTTAACCCCTTCAGGAGTAATGAGAATTGATGTCATCATCCAAGTACTGACTATTTGTAGACGCAGCTCATTAAAGCATTACTGCTGTTAAAGGAGTAGTATTTACATGTTACATAGGGTCTTAATGAACACCATTGTTATGATCACATAGATACATAGACTGTCATTCATCATTAAGGAGTTAAAGACACATTAAGTAGCATTGCTCTTGTCAAAAAGACCTACAGCATACTCAATCCATTCTCTTTTTTATGTTTTTGAATGCCTATATTTAGTCATATTAAATTGGGTATTTTTAATATAGTAGACTTGTTTATAGACTATGAGTCATTGCATGAAGTAGTATGGTTTAATTGAGTACAAAACTACAATATATCCTAGCAGTTTAGAATCGTAATAAGGACCTAGCCAAAACTGTATAGTCTTGATTATTTTTCAAGAAAATATCAGGTTTGGCGCTTTCATATTCAAATCATGACATTATAATAATTATAATAATAATAATAATACACAAATAGAAGTTATTCCCATGCTGGGTTCTTGGAATTATGTTAATGGGTATAATATTTAGGTCAATTAGTTTTAGATACACTGGTATTTAGATCACAATTAATCAATTTGTAAGATTTTCCCAAGAAGTTCTCAGCAGCATAGATTTAAAAGAACCTAATAGCACGCAGATAGCTTATACCATATGCTTACCATAAGAAAACACAAATAAATATTACATAATGCAATAATGACCATGATATGGTGTTGTTATCAACTTTAGAAAGGCTATTTAGTATCAACTAAAACAATCATGTACAATAAAATGACAATGTACTGATACTAAGGTATGTATAGATGCTGCTGTATAGTTAAATACTTGAGTTAGAAGAATGTATCCATTGACATCAATTCATAGACTATGAGTTATTGCATGTAGTAGTATGGTTTAATTGTAGTACTAAACTACAATATATCCTGGTAGTTTAGAATCATAATAAGGACTACATAATAATAAATATTACATAATGCAATAATGACCATGATTTGGTGTTGTTATTGACTTTAGAAAGGCTATTTAGTATCAATTGAAGCAATCATGTACAATAGACTTGTGGTTTCATTACTAAAATGACAATGTACTGATACCAAGGTATGTATAGATGCTGCTGTATCGTTAAATACTAGAGTTAGAAGAATGTATCCATTGACATGAATTGCTATTTGCCATCTGCTCCTGAAATATTACAGGCAAATTTATCTTGTCAAAGCTCACCTCTTTGTTGCAAATTAACCTGAAAATCACTTTACTTTATGATACTTTCATGTGTCATAGTCTGTCAGTCACACACTTTTTTTATTCTTAATTCTAGCCTTTATGCTTGAAGCATATTTATGGATCAACCCAATTATATAATCAGGGTATAATTAGATCCCTTGCCTACACCATCAATAAAGCCACATGTTTTTTGTGGTTTGTTCTTTGCACATTGTTTTTACAGAGTGATCAAACCAGGGAACTCCCTGGCAGGCTGCAAAATGACTGACTGGCAGATGAACAGAACTGTATTTTTGAGGAGATTCATAATCTCAACTTCTAAGCATGTAATGATGATACAGTTATGTAATAAGTGACTTTTGTAGACAGTGTAAAATATCAGAATCCAAAGGGATGATGATGCTGTACCGTAAATACTAAACTTTCATTATGTATATTTGTCTGTTTATACTTAACAATTTGGATTTGGGAGAAATGGTGACTTGTAGAAAAATAAAAATTAGCAGTGATCGCTCTGCTGGTTTGTTTGTATATGTATGCTGATATGCTTTTGTATTAACCACTTGTAAATTAAAAGTTAAAGGAATGCACATATTTCCTTGCAGAATATGTATTATATAGGTGAACAAATTGGGTTGAGGGCAATGAATGAAAAAGCGCAAGAAAAATCATTACAGCTCCAAATTTTGAATAACTCTTAACTGACCTCACATTAGCAATTGGGTATCCTTGGATCAAGCCTGAATTTGAATTATTACAACAGTCATTTGTTATATTTTATACAAAGATGCCTAAAATTCCACTGTTTGATATTTTTTTTATTTCTAATGAGGAGTAACAGATTAGTACAACATGCATTCCTCCGTGTTGTTTACTTTGCTTTTCTCTATCCACTAGACAAAAACTCAAACAATCCCCAATATTGTGTTTCTTCAAAATGACACAGATAGAACAGATGTTATAAGATGTATTAAGTATAAACTTTAAATGTTATGTGCAAATTAGGGACTGTCCCTGCGAAATAGGGACACATGTTACTATTTCTGTGACGAAGGGGTGAATACAGAGCTCTCAGACAATCAAAGGGTTAAACTGAGGCGTTTAAGGCATGGCATGCATAACAATACACACAGACAGCAACTGTGGCAACAAAACCAGCTCATTACAGTCATATCAATCCACAGAGACTTTTAAATTGAGAACTGTTTTCCTGCTCATAGGACCATAATTAACTCTCGAGGCATCTCATTTAAATCGGCAAGAATCTCCCTCTCAGTTCATAAATCTGCTATGACTACTTAGAACTGTTTTTACAAAGAATTGGAAATTCAATTTTTTTTTCAATAGCTTTTTTAAAGTAATGTCTGTGTAGGTATGTACCCAATGGAAATCTGCAGCTTATGATTTATGTATCAAATAGTGTCAGCTCTAACATGACAAACAATAATTAAAACCAATGATTAGAATATATATTACCAGATTAGAATATATATTACCAGGTATATTACCTGTTCCATTAGATGTTTTTGTGTACTTCTATATAGCTTAATAAACACACCAGCCAAGTGATTTACACACAGCACATTCTACTGCAAATCAGTCCCTTGGTGGCGTTGTAACCATCAAAGATGTTCTACTCGATTTTGCAGATCATATATTTTTTGCTTAAATCTTAGGCTTTGTTCAGAAACTCTGGATTCACATCAACACAGAATGTCAGGTGTTTTACAGAATCTTAGCTGGTAGAGTATTATTCAAGCACATCAAACGCCCCAAGCTAGACTCATGGATACATGAATCTGGGTATTACCTATTGCACATCTGCCAAGTGTCCCTATTTAGGATGGAGAGTCCCTAGTTTGCACCCAAATCCCCTGTCCCTCTTTTCTAGGACCTAAGACTTTTTTTGTTTGTATGAGTGTATCACAAAACTCCACAACAATAAAACTAAATAAAATGTGTTTAAACTGCAAAAAATGTGTTTTTTATCTTAATTTGTGTAAATAAAATAGTTCATTCTTGTTCTAAATGACTTACCATATTACATAAATAGTTATCAATTGGCCATAAAGTCATTGAACAAGTTCTGGTAAAGCCCCACCCCTAGCCACACCTTCACTCCTACAAAAATAAAAGTGTCCCTCTTTGGACATTTGAAATGCTGTTAGGAGTGCTATTGAATAGCTTATAATGCTTTTGTAAGTCTTACCTTCTGAACTACTTAATACATTTAATACATTCATAACCCTAGCATCTTATTTTGGAAGTACTCAAATGTCCAGTGTTTGAATGGCACTACAGAGTTCCACTACACAGTGCCAGCTATTGTCCGATAGAAACAGAATAGTGAAGTATAACCACACTGATACAAAACAGCCTCAGTTGTGATCAGAGTGTTATCAATAAATATAGTCCTGAAGTAGACCTTTTGAGATACTTAGGAACATGAAATGAAACACTGGTGCTGAATGCAACAGATTAGCCACTGTAAGAGCAGCAGCCATGTCTGTGGAAATAGAGGTCCAACTTGGTGATATACTTTCACTGATTTTTAAATCAAAAGAGAGATGGGTACAAAAAAAATGTAATTCCTCTGCACTCCGCGTAAGTAAAAGCTTATCATGTTCAAAGTGAATATTTGGAGTTAGAATCTTTATTGTTTCAGTGTTATATACCACTTTGTGACAAAGTTACACTCCATCCTTACTTTTTCACTATTGATAAGTCTGTGTATTTTAGGTTCTAATTATCCCTCTAGTCCACTGGCATTTGTAATTATTTTCTCCAGCTATATGTAGTGGCTAGTCTGTCTATGCACATCTTGCAAATCAACGTATCTTTCAGATCTTATGACATTGCACCAAAATAACAGCCACACTTTGGCCTACTAACAAAAGATGAACATAACTCAACAAGATTTTGTATGCTGTGAAGTTGGGATGTCAAAAATGCAGCCTTTTTTCCACACTTATTAAGCATAAGTAAATGCTTTGCCTAGCGTCCTTTAACTGTCTGGTCAGATTTACATGCAATTTACCACCATAGCCATATAGGGCAATGCTAGTTTGGATTTGTATAAGGGCAAATTGCAAATGCTCAATATACATATATATATATGACATCAAAACAAAAATGCAGTTGAATAAAGGGTACTTTGTAACCTCATACTGGCCGACCAACATAAATTGATCAGACTGCTATTTAGACAACGTGTGTTGCAATAGGATGTTCTGGTCCTCTAGACAGACCTCACTTTATGCATTCCATAACTATTCTGCAAATATATGATTATAAATACTTTTTGTAAATACATATCTTCTGCCTTTAATCTCTAAAATGTGTTTGTACAGGCTTGAGTAGCATAGTATACACCCATCTCATGCACAGATATGTATTATGTTTAGTGTTGAGCGAACCCGAACCGCACTGTTCGGGCTCGTACCGAACTTTACGGTTTTTGGACCCCGAACACGGACATTTCACTGGATGTCCGTGTTGGCGTTCGGGGTTCGGCGATTACATTGTATGTAATGCTATTGGCTTTCTATAAACCGAAATAGAGTCCCCATTCATAAGAAATTCTTATGAATGGGGACTCTATTTCGGTTTATAGAAAGCCAATAGTATTACATGTATTCCATAAGCCGAAAGTCTATAAACCGAACGACATTCGGTTTATAGACTTTCAGTTTGTAGAAAAGAATTTTACATGTATTCTATAAACCGAAAGTCTATAAACCGAATGTCGTTCGGTTTATAGACATTCGGCTTATGGAATACATGTAATACTATTGGCTTTCTATAAACCGAAATAGAGTCCCCATTCATAAGAATTTCTTATGAATGGGGACTCTAGTTCGGTTTATAGAAAGCCAATAGTATTACGTGTATTCCATAAGCCGAAAGTCTATAAACCGAAAGACATTCTGTTTATAGACTTTCTTTTTATAGAATAGCAATAGCATTACATGTATTCTATAAAACGAAAGTCTTTCGGTTTATAGACTTTCGGTTTATGGAATACATGTAATGCTATTGCTATTCTATAAACCGAAATAGAGTCCCCATTCATAAGAATAGGTCAATTGACCTGTTCCTATGAATGGGGACTCTATTTCGGTTTATAGAAAGCCAATAGCATTACATGGCTATTGGCTTTCTATAAACCGAAATAGAGTCCCCATTCATACGAATAGGTCAATTGACCTATTCGTATGAATGGGGACACTCACCCACATTTTACTTAATTTTACTTCCTATACTTCATATATATATATATATATATATATATATATATATATATATATATATATATATATATATATATATATATATATATAGGGATTGCTAGAGAAGGTGTTAAGCAAGATTCAACGCATTCTCTTAAAAAGGTGGTATTAGAAGATGCCATTTTGTTCAGTATATCTACTACAGATATATCCCCAGTGAAAATGTATGAAAGCAGAGGTCTTTAGTGTAGCAAAATGTTAGATGTATTTTTAACAAGCAACAACTAAATTATTCATCATTACAAAATAACATATTCACAACAGTGTTTCTGAACTACCCCAAGATTAGTGGTAATCGCATATGTACTTTACCACTTATTATTCACTGCAAATAAAGCCAAGGTAATGTCCAATATGTGAGAATACATCATATTATTGTTCAGTAGATTATTCAGTATTAAAAAATGATTTAGTCTTAGGGCTTAGAGGGTCATGGAGCTTCTTGAAGAGCCAGCCAGTGGCTTGCTGCAGGCTTTTATTGTATAAATATGAGTTTACATGTTTATTGTATGTAAGTACTTTCTATTTTAAAGCTCAATAGTATACAATACATTGCAATGACTTCCTCATCCTAGAAACAAAAGATAAATTATACATCATATTTAACCTTTTGCCCCCTCAAAGGGCTAAGGTCCTGCATTACCACACAACGAGTTCCTTATTCTCTAGCATGAACTGGTCAAACTATAAAAAGTATAGTTTCTCCTGTAATGCGTAGGGGGGTTTTATGAATTTAAAATGCCTTTGTGTCAAGCAGCCATCATTGTTTCTAAGTATGCTAAAGTCAAAGTTGCTTAATGTAGACTATCACAGGCTAAGTACCTAATTGGAGTTCCACTGTTAAGTCAGCAATGTAATGTAAAACAAAATCCACCTGGATATTGCATCAGATCCTGGTAATGAAGACAGACCTATCTCCTGTTAAAGGAAAGGCTGGCTTTTATATTCACTCTTTTTTTCAGGTTCCTCATTTTTGTGTGCAGCTCATCAATTAAGGATCGGTTGGTGATATAATCTGTTAAACATCAACAGATACTTTAATAATTAAACCGCCTCTCTCCAGGAAAATAAAAATTTGCTGTACCCTTTTGTCAAGCGATTGCCACAGCTTACTACATTCATTTGAAGGGCCCAAAGGGTGTGTGGAGGCCCACTGAATCCTGGTGTTTGCACAGAGGAGTAATTAGATAAATGTAATACTTGTGATGGAGTGAAAGCAAACCCAAGGTGACCAGATTTTTAGATACACCTGTGACTGTCACACAATCAGCTTCTCTACTGTAATGAAGTTCCCAATGTTGTCATCAATTGTTCATTTAGTTAGACTAGATATGTTCCAGGTCTTAGCTATGCACATGTGTACTGATGCATTCAGAGGCGCCTTTCTAATTAGCCGCCTAAGGCCTCTCACTCATAGGGGCATCGCGGCTGCCTAGCATACCCTAGTGTTACACTAACCTTGGTCGTTTCCTCCGTGCATCTTCCCTCCTGCACGGATGAAGGAAACTTTGGTCGCGTGTTTGTTTTTTAACTTTACTGAAGTTGCGCGGATTCAATAAAGTAAAAAAAAAAAATAAACCACGACCAGAGTTTCCTTCCTCCGTGCAGGAGGAGACAACCGGAGAGCAGCAACAAGGAGGTAAGTACTGGGGAAGGGGGAGGAAGGGAGCAAAATCCTGGCATATTGAGGGGCAAAATCCTGGCATATTGAGGGGCAAAATCCTGGCAGAAAGTGGCAAAATCCTGGCATTTAGAGGGGCAAAATCCTGGCATATTGAGGGGCAAAATCCTGGCATAGAGTGGCAAAATCCTGGCATATTGAGGGGCAAAATCCTGGCATATTAAATGGCATAAATCCTGCCATATTGAGGGGCTAAATCCTGGCTTAAAGTGGCTAAATCCTGGCATATTGGGTGGCAAAACCCTGGAATATTGAGGGGCAAAATCCTGGCATATTAAATAGCTAAATCCTGGCATATTGAATGGCTAAATCCTGGCATATTAAATGGCTAAATCCTGGCATTTTGAGGGGCTAAATCCTGGCATTTTAAATGGCTTAATCCTGGCATATTGAGGGGCTAAATCCTGTCATATTGAGGGGCTAAATCCTGGCATATTAACATTGAGCACCTTTCCTTCTGGCTGAGTGTTTCTGTTAGTGTGTGATTGTGTGCTGTCTGAGTGTTATTGTGTGCTGACGGAGTGTGTCTGTGAGTCAGTGTGTGATATCTGTTAGTGTTCACATTTAGGACACAGCAATAAGTGAGTTAGTCAGCCACACACTTTTTATCTATACCAAATGTTTATAGATATTTGTAGAATAATTATGAGACAAATAAAATTCTAAGAGCTGTAAATTCCTAGAAGCTGGGATTTAAATCTGATCTTGAAATATGCTATTTCTACAGTTCATTTTTATTATCACTTGCATATATTTTATTAAATAATGCGTGTCTGTAAGGGCCTCATGTTCGACTTTCGCCTAAGACTTCACAAAGTCTAGAGCCGCCTCTGGATGTATTGATTCTGGAGATGAATTGTTGTTCATGGGATGTCAGCTTATCATGACCAGTCTCTGCTCATTTGGAAAATGTGTTTGCTCAGGATTTTGATGCATTAGGGGGTAAAAATATGTTTTAAGTTGGAAGTATACCTAGGCTCAGGTGCAATTACTGCTGCAGGTAGCATGTGAATAAGTGATTGGATAAGTCATTACCTGAAATACATTTCCATATATAATTCAGCTCCTTAGCAGTATTAATTAGGAAAACAAGCCAGCATATAGAGAACGTGCTTATTTACAGTTGGGAATTCAAACTCAGGCAATTATTTAGAGGAGAATGAACCTTAGACAAGAAAACCTTTAGACACCAGTGTTTGGTTCATTCTTACTATAATACTTCCAATTAAACTCCTGTTCTATTCTAGTCAGATTTCCTGCCTTGTAAAAACAATCAGTGTGAATTAAGCCTACTTGTGTCGTTTGCATTCTCAGGAGCCTCACCTCTTTCCCAGATCATCTGTATTCCTTCTTTACTCATTTCTTCAACTCCATATCCAGTTTTACAACTATGAAACATTTAATTTCCTTTTTTTTACACAATATTAGTTCATTACTCCTATGCTATTCACATGATGTAGGTCATCATTTGTTAACTAGTGTTTATTTTTATAGTTGCCCTACCTTGATTACCATATGTTCTATACAACCTTTCATGAGAGTGTCTATAAACATAGGTGATTGCAATTTGGTTGCACTTTGCATGGTCTTTCTGCAGAATGTGGAACAAATATGTGTCCCTGGAAACATGGGCGAGGTTGGCAACTAGGCTGAAGGCTCGGTGAGTGGCTGACAAATAGACCTGAGACTGCAGTTTAATGTGCAATAAAATAAACTCAAAAATGCAAATACAGAATCACAGTTGAGACACGGCAGTTCTTAAGACTGGCTCAGCCAATCAGAGGGGGGCTCATCTGATCAGGGTTTGAATATAGCAGGGGTTTCTCTCTGCTAGTACAGAGAGAGATCCTCATTTTAGTATGGGGTCAACAAACGGGACCTTTTTAAGAGGATCTCTATCTGCGCTAGCAAATTACATGCCTGTTTATCCTCACACTTGTGCTTCTAAAATAGAAAAACAAGGTTTAATGTCCCTTTAAAAGATATATGGCTTTATTTATGAAAGAGAGAATTGCGGGGAATTAACAAGAGTATTTCAAACATAAGTCCAAAGTAGCCAAGTTGAAAAAATTCAGCTAAATTGAAGCATTTTTCCAATTTGGCTACTTTGGCCTTAAGTTTCAAATGCCCTTGTCAATTTCCTGCAATTTGCTCTTTCCTCAATTAAGTCTTTAGTCTTACAAATAAACCATAGGGAAAAGTGGTCCATTAATACTACATTTTATTTGGATATTTGCACCTTTACACCACTCCTGTAATCATTTACCTAAATTTGGTGTGCATCTCTAATTACATTGGTTTTAAAGTATACAATGCAAAAAAATTTTTATGAAACATGTAATACTATCATAAATGAAAGCTGTATTTTAGTTGCATACAAATAAAAAATATCGCATAATTCTTTTCTACAGATTCCTAAGAACAAATATGAAATATAATGTTAATAATTTAACACCAGCAGTGAAGTTATTTTCAAAATGTTAATCAATATTCTTTTGTTTCCATAACAAAAATGTACATTTGCTTGTTTTGTTCAGTATTTTATATGTGCTCCTAAATGTGCAAGTAATTGTATTTTACTTCTATTTAAATACTTCACCACCCACTCTTTCCTCTTTGTTTTCCCATTTCTTCTCGTCAACTGTTTACAGACACTCCTATTCCCTATTTTCTTCACACACTTGTATCTTATTTTTGTTGCATGTGGGCATGCAAGATAATGGACTCTATTCAATGATCTGAGTTTATTTATGTGAGACACTGAATACCATAGACTGCAAAAGAGATTTTTGAGTTAAAAAAGTGATCACTGAATAGAGCCCATTTTTCCAGCTTGTTTGTGAGGTGTTTCATTATGAATGTCTTGAAGCGAATAAATTCAGAAGCCATCTCATGTGCAAGAAGGATAGTGATACAGGATACCAGGGCTGGGCATGGCACACTCTGCCCTTAAGTGTATGGATGAGCAGAATTAGTTATTCTCTGGTTCCCAGAGAATCTGGACACCAAGGATGAAGTTGGGACTGTTGGATAAGTTCCCGAATCAGGGCACAGAGGGCAAGGAGTATAACATTCTAACAAAGGGTATTGAAGTATGGTTTTGATCAGGCCTAATGCAAAGATTTTTAAAATTGTAGAAAAAGCCTAAGAAAATAAAGCATGTACTAAATGGCACTATTTTTGTAGAGCCCATTGACATACCTTCTGATGGTTGCAAGAGATTTGTCTACTATGAGTTAGGAGAACATCTGGTTCTCTAGGCTCAGGATTCTGTTCCCTGCTTTCTTGCAGGTGTGTTCTAGGCAGACAGTCGCCTGAGCCTGGAGAAAGCACTCTGCACACAGGCTATTAGTAGTAGTGACTGGGAGAGAGGATGTACCGTGCATATCTTTTGCTTCTCATCTACACCACCGCCTGCCCAGACAAGAACAGTTTTCATGATAAGAACAGAATTGCTGGGCATTTGTTGGGGCATATTCCACTTCTTTTACCAGATGCTCTGTCTCGTAGGTATTTTTATGCAACTCAAACTACTTGATTAAATGACCGTTCTATATATCTTAGTCAGATACCAATAATAGGCATTATAGTCATACATCAGGATCACAGAATATAAGCCAGTTCATGATATAGTTATTGGAATATCCAGAAATCCAGAGAGGTTTTTGCAGTGTTTACAAACCCACAGACTCATCCATATATACATGACAGCAATCACACACCCCCATACAGAGCATTGCACAAGCTATTAGGAATGGTGCTTCCATCCTTTTGGCTCTGCACTCAAACAGCTGTGCCTCAATGTAATGCATGGACTGTTGCTGCTATCCATCCTCTGCTGATACTTTTCTGAAACTATATGCTAGTCACAGAGGGACTTTCATTTGCAGACTAAATAAAATTAAATATTTCAAATAAAGATGTTATTTTTGACCCTTCAGATGCAAACAACTTGTTTACTGTTCTCCATATCAATTCACGTTTAAACTACAGTTGTTTTGGTGTGTTTTTTTTTTTTATCTTGTTACCATCAATTTAAGATTATGTTTGAGATACTGAACTACAATGGAGACTGCAAATCAAAGTGTCTACTCAGTAAAGAGAGAATTGGCCTTGACTTTGAAAATCCCCTGCAATTCTCTCTTTATTTATTTAGTAAACTCTAACATCTTCCTATAGTTGCTCCTATTAATGTTCATTTTAAAATATTCTTTATTTACACACTGTTATAAAATCAGTTACAGTTATGTCCAGTGTGCTCATAACACAAAAAAATGATAATTCCTATATAAAGCTTCCAAATACATATTAAAACACTGAATAACTGTTTGTTTAAATCCCTGTTTTTATATAAATTACGAATGATCCAAGAAACTCCTCCAGCTAAACAAAGGTGCCTGACAACATCGTAAACATCTCATCTTTATATTGCCACCAGTCGCAGAACAATATTGCAGAAACAATTTCTGAGCACCCCACGATGCTAAATTAATGTGGCTTTCACCATGATACTGGACAGAATGTCTGTCATGGACGCCATTAAAGTAACAGGCCAAGGTGTATTGCACCTGTTGCATCACCTTTTGTTCCGCCCAGTCCGTGTCTCAAAAAAATGGGGGGAAAAAAAGAGACTTTTTTTTCTTGAGATATGCAATCAAGTGTTTTCCCCTCTGCCCTCCATCAAATGCCTAAAAATGTTAAATCATTTTTCTTTGAAATATGTTAAAAAGAAATTGTTGGTCAAGCCAATCTGGTAAACTATGTGTTGTTGCTGTAAAAGAAAAGGGGTTAGATTTTAGGGTTAGGGTCAAAAGGTCACTGTAGGTTTCGGTTATTGCCCTATCACTTGCATTATTGGCAGGAGGACACTTTTTACAACTTGCAAACAATTTTTTTTTTTTTTTTTTTTTACATAGCCCAATTGGCATCCATCAATACTGACAACCACTTTGAAGGTCCTAGGTGCTAATGATAATTCTGTATACCACAATTATAAAACCACTTAAAATACACTTCCAATTTGTTCTCAATAACTGCTATTATTAGTATTTGGAAGAGGGAATGATCTAGTGATTCCATACTAAAACATTTGCTCCTAGACTGGAGTCTTCTGTGTTTTAAACTGAAGTGTACCTTATAAACTTTTGACCCTAGTTGTCAAATACTAGCTGAAAAAGACTGAGTCTGCTACTGTAAAAATTTCCATTTTTACCAAATTTTTATAAAAAATCATCATCATTATTCCAGTCTCTTAGTGGCCTGTTAAATTGTTGATATGTCTTATAATGTTTTAGGGTACTTTGTAAAACTAGAAAATTTAAGATACAAATATTTTTAAAAATTGTTCACACTTTTTTTATATATAGCTTGCTGTTTAATGAGTACCTTTTGGAAAACAAAATTAAGCAGACTCTTTGCGTAGGAGGGACTCGGTGTGTAGGATAGGAAAGGAGTATTATTCCTTGCCAAACAACATATTTTTCTACTTAATGGTTTATTGCTAATATACGACTTCTGCCTACAACATTGATGAACCAATCTTCTTTTTGACATCTATAGAACTTTGTCAAAAATAACTTATTATTAGTTTAAGATTTAATGTTCATGTACTATAGTTCCAGACGTACAATTGAGAATAATGTTAAGGTGTATCCATTACTGTGTGAAAGATTTTATTACAGCTCTATTCATAGTGTCCAGAGACGTGGGCAAAAGAGGCGCCAGAAAATATCACACCGCCTGGAAAATATGTTGGGTGTTATGGATTCATGCTGAATGGTGCTGATTGATGACAAATGTTGCTAAATACAGGCCAAGTATTCAGATCCTTGCTGCACAGTGAACAGCGCCCATGTATTCATGCATCTTTTCTTGTTTCGCTAATTACACCAACAAGTCATTATAGATCAATAACATTAAAAGTCTAACAAGTTTACAAAGTCAAATCTGTATGTAGTGAACTAATATAAGACAGAAATGACCTACTTGTGTCAAAGACATTCACAGGGGTAAAGCTAAAGTATTCGGCAACCGGGCACATCCTATGGTTGACGGCAGTCCCACCTCTCTAAAAAAGCCAATCACTTACCTGACAGAATAGCTTACAAAATCTTCCTACTGGTGTAGGGTGGAGATTAATCTGAGATCAGCTTTTGCAAGAGGTCTGTGATGAAGCAGACGTCAGATTAATAGCACTGACAGGTGGACCAGTCAGATGTAGATATGACTACCCTCCCCCAACAGCAAAATATAATTTTCAACAACAGGCCGTGCTATCCCCAAAATAAAGTTTTGTCCATTGTACCATACTAGTACTAAGCTTTTCGGGTAGATATGCTTCATAGGCTACGCTGTCTATTAATGGATAAAATATTTCCCTAACGTTCCCTTTACATGATTAAAACACTTTCTAAATAAATAAAAAAACATTTCCCTTGATGACCATTCTTAGGAAAATAACACTATCAATAAATTGATATTTGTGCGACAAATTCCTGCAAGTCATTTATTAGCAGTGTAAGGTGAGATCACAATGTCCTGTGCAGCTTTATGCATTTCTCTATTCTGTATCTATTATCTAGTAATTTGATAATTTTATTTCTCTGACAATTACCATTTGTTGTCCTGTGTTTGCCATGCTTGTTTCAGAACCAGCAACAAGTCGGCAACTTTCTGTTACTACTGTGGGAGTCTTAGGCCTTGGTGGCTGGAGTATTGAAGCTCATGTTGCGGGAGTCTTAGGCCTTAGTAGCTGGAATATTGAAGCTTATGTATTCCTGTCCCACACCATGTCTAGAATTCATATAAAAGCATTGCTATGCTTTTAAGGAGTCAAGCTGCCTAGTAAATAATGAGAACATCTGATTAGTGGCGGTAAAGCACAAAAAAACAGGCCATTCTAGAGAGATCAACGAGTTAAAACCAAACTACTTGGCAGCAGAGCCACACACAGCACAAATGGAAGTTCGAATGTCCAACGCTCATTTTGACTGCGTTAGTCCCAAGACCCAAACTGACCTCCCACATTCTCTGTCCTTAGATTGATTCCTTTCTGCTTCACAAAGCTGCCCACCATGAGACCACCACGCTGCACAGAGGTTTAACTCACATTTGGCTGCATCTGATGGCAGCAGGCTGAGAAACTAATGAAGCATCATACTATAAATTGCTGCCAGGTTCTTTTTTTATGCATTTTCTTTCCTAGGACAACAGATGTAAGGGAATGTCAGTGTAAGGAAAGTGAAGCCTGAGGTAATTTTCTTCTTTTTTTTTTAGTAGCAATGGGCACAGCTTGGCACATTACTAAATCTACTAACTTGAAACAGGAAATTGATTTGCAATCCCTCCAGAACCCGTTATGACAAAATGGAATATTCGCTCCTTCACAACGTTTAATTTCTCTTTAGATTTTAAGAATTGATAAATGGCAAAATTATGGAAATATAATGAAAGTCAATGTGGAGTCTTGCCGCAATGTGACAAGCGATATGAAATATAGAGGAACTGGTCTTTTGCAGAAATTAATACAAACTCATTAATAAAATGATATTTAAAATTTGAAGGGGGAAAAAATGGTAACTGTTCCCAGGTGGAGTCTGAAAATGATTCGTACCCAGTAGAACAAAACTGTGAAATTGTTCTAAAACTGTTTGTTCTTTTTTTGTGTGTCAAGAAAGGCCTAAGGGTAAGTACAAAAAAACAGAACAAACCTCAAAGCAGCCCAAGTAATGAATGTGTTGACCTTTTGTGTTTATACAGTAAAATTGTTTATCTCAGTAAATAGGGTTTTGCTGTGGCAGCAAATAAAAGTCAAAGTAGTGGGAGTGGAACATTAATTAGGCCCGACACAACGTGCTTCCTAACTGTGAACTATTTGTCATGAACAAATTGGCTTGGAAATGGCTCACAATCTCTGCAGAGATGGCATTGTAAACCAACAATGCTGTGCTGCACCTTGCAATGGATCTAAAGAAGCTGGCACACTCACACCATAATTTAAGTGCCAATGCCTCTAAAATGATCACTAGCTTCCACCTGGGTCAACTGGAGACATATAAAATTTGCTTTTCATCTTCAACAAGGATATTTGGAGGCAGGAAGTTTATTAGGACATTTCCTGTGCCTGCAGAGAAAAAGAAACCCAATTAACAACTATATATAGTAACATCCTCTAGAATGTAAGCTTGCAAGCAGAGATCCTTCTACCTCACATGTGTCTAACGTTGTTCTTCTATTGTAGTCTGTAATTCCACTCTGTGCTATGTACCAAACTTAGCACACATTGTTTGTGCTATGTAAAGAAATCTTTACTTAATATGTGGAAATTACTTACAAAGAGAAGTATTGTATAATTATTCATATGCAGAAACTGAAATGCAGCAACTATATCTCCAAATTAAGGAACTCATATTACTGATCCATGGAACATTCAACGTCATCGCTCCACGCCGGCAGGGTAAATACAAATAGCAAACAGCAACCTTCTCCGCTGAGTAACGAACTGTAATCCCCAGTATCAGGCAGTCTTCAAAAAGCAATAGCGTGGACAGAGGGCATGGTGTAAAACAACAATGTATTTAATCCAATTAAAAATGCATGAGACGAGCTGTGCAAAAGTAGCCGTAGTACACTTAATGTGCGGCGGTCTTATGACGAGTTTATAGCTAACATTTAAAAATACACCTCAGCAGGTGAAGAGTAATCTGAGTGTTAGCATGCACTAAGCGGTTAAGGGTTTGCTCAGCCAAACTGAGCAGCCAACTGTCACTCGCACCTATAAGTATCTGACAATTACCGACTGTCTTTCTGTTTTCGCCTATTATTAGTAAGGATGGCTTGTTAGGGTCCTTTCTATTGATTTTAAATAAAATGATGACTGTGCTAGCAGAGAAACAATCAGCGACCAGATAAGCCTGCATTATTCGCTGAAATCATGGAAATTTCCAGTCAGAGGATAAAATGGCACATATATTTCACCTGTGCTTTTCTGCTAGAAGAAAGGGTGAAAAAAGTCTACTGTCTTTTTAAGAAAGGTTATCACAACAAATTTGTAATTTGTTAGGCTTTATTGATTTAATTAATGTATTGTCCAAGTAGCAAGTCACTTTCAGATAATTCATAGTATACACAGAACTTCATTAATGATGATACTTTTACTGTTACTGTTCATAATGTGTTGGTGATTCTTCACTGATTCGTTTTCATATCCTGATATGAAATCTGGAATGACAGGAGGCAATTTGATTTAAACGTTCAAAAACCCCATTGAATTGTTCTGGCATTTCGAGTGAAGGTACTTAAAACTCTTTGGATTAAATAAAGGTTGTGAAATATAAATCTTTATGTGGTTCTTCCTCTTGGTCTATACATGCCATGGTGTATATAGTTTGATTTCATTTTTAGGGAGAATAGTTGTACAAATAAGAATTGTGTTAATGGTGTATCCATTACTGTGTGAAACATTTCATTATAGTTCATTCATCATGTCCAGAGATGGAGTAAAAGGAGCACTAGAAAATGTCATGTTACCTAGAAAACATGATTCCCCCATTTTCTTTTTTATGCTGGGCTGGTTAGGGAGATTTATTATGTGTTAAGTGCTGTGTCAATTCTGCCCACTCACATACCTTGCAACCCCCCCCCCCCCCTCCCCCAGCAAAGCAGGACACTGAGGTTGAAGTTTGGGAAGTAGAGTGTCAACACTAAAGTGTATGTGAGGCTGAGATGTCACTCAAACTTACAGCCCTACCGTGTATATATGCGCGGGAGCTCTGTCACTCGTCCTGAGCTTGGTTATAGGAGTGTCAGCGATACCTCAGCCTCAGACACTGGATCTCAGACACTTGGATCCCGCTGTCCCATCAAGGTCTATCTCTGTCCCAAAAAGCAGGACAGAGGTAGAGCTCTGCGGGACAGATCCAAGAAATCAGGACTGTCCCATGCAAAGTGGGGCAGTTGGGGGGTATGTTCACATGCTCTACTTGACATCCCAAAGATTCAACTCAATCAGTTGCATGGAATATACATGGGCAAGAGGCACGTATTTCTTAAATCTCACACAGGACCACCAGCAACCACTCCTCAATTTGAAGGAAGGGACAAATATTAAATAGTTTTTTGGGACTAGTGGTCAAAGATTTAATATTCTGTCCATGAGCTCAGTGAGGATCTTTATCAAAGGCTTTCCACAAATGAAAACTCAAAGACTTATGCACAGAATTTGTATTTTGCAGTTTTCATAAATTAAAACAAAGATCAGATTAGAGTGAAAACATCTGTTAAATGTAGATGTAAATAATAAGCCCAGAGAACAATACAAAATAAATTGGTACATTTAAATTTACAGTTGGAGTTGAAATGTAGTGTAAGGTATATATTGTCTTTCAAAATGCAGTGAGTATTCTCGTTAGTAAATCAGAGTAAGAAATTACCAGGGCAAAATATAAAAGTAGACAGAAAGTAAAGTGGACATAGTCAGAAAAGATGGAAGAGAGGATGGAGGGTGCAGTGCCATGGGAAAGAGTGTGGGGTGGGAAGCACGAGAGAGTGGGATGGGGTGAGAGATAGTGGTTAGTGGGATTATTCCAAGCTACATCCTCAGGGATAGAGTTAGTTGGTGAAAACTTGTAATTTCTTTGATAGTCTTGATTTTATTGATCAGAGAAGTGAGTGAGTGATTATCTCAGGGGAAGCAGAATTTTCTAGGGGTGCCAAAGCTTTTATAATTTATTGGGGTGAATCGTTGAGGTAGGCAGTTAATTGGTCCATATCAATGACTTTGCATACTAATTGCCTCACTTTGGTAACTGAAGGGAGAAGAGGCTGGTTCCAGCTTTGGACTAGAGCCCTTCTAGGTGCCAAGGCAATACGAGTGATTAGGGTGGTTTCTAAGTCTGGTGAAGGCATCCAGAGGCTTTAAGGGCAATAGTTGCCAGGGAAACATGCTATATGGCTTTTGGAGAATGCATGAAATTAGGGATGAAACTTTTCACAAGGACCACGTGGAGATAGATAGATAGATAAATATAGATATTGCAAAAAATGTCCTTCCTAGTGAAGATATATAGAGTTGAAGGCTGGCGAGATGACTATAAAATATATTCATAGACAATAAAAAATGATCAACCTGGTCCTTGGTTTTACTTACTATTCTGTTTCAAGTTGTCATGGTAATATGAACTTCTATCCCCAATACAACGGGTTCTAGCATCTCTGTGTGCTTTAGTACTTCCCCTATTTTTAACCATCATTCCAATTCAAATACTGTTTAGAACATGCCCCTGTTATCTAATATTTCACTGTAGATTCAAACAACTAGTAAATGGAATCAGGCCTGAATGTCCTTAGCCGATGCTGTTAATATCAATGCTGGTGAGCTGTGTCTGGTGAGCTCCTTTTTCTGTGTTGAGCTTGTGTCAGAAGAAGTGAATTTCATGTTTTTCATGAACCGGAAGTTCATGTCATGGTGGAAGGATCATTGTGCAGGAGAAGGATGGCAGAAGGTAAGCTTTCATGATAAGGTAAACAACTGTAATAAATGCATTTTTTTATTAAATGCTAAAATTATTTTTCACATTTATTTCTTATTTTTTCTGGCCGATAGTAGCTCTATTAACATTTGCCCAACAACCGTTTACCGGGAACGGGGGACTAATAAAAGTACTCAAAACAAATTGGGCAGACTAGATGGACCGAATGGTTCTTATCTGCCGACACATTCTAACTGACACTTATAGTTAGGGAGTCTTTTTCAACCAACTTATTAAGTTGAAAACAAATTTTCCTAATTGATTTTTGCAGATTAGTTTTAGAGAAGAGCATGTTCATAATTTTTTTCCTAAAACAAGTCATTATTTTTTAGGCATCGCAGAATGCTGCAACATTTATGTTTGACCCATGGAGCACACAATTGTCTACTTTATTCTTCTTTTGGTGCCAAGAGAACAACTGGCTCCAGTATACATTAATTTGTGATTACAACAACCTTTCTCCAGAGCTTCTTGCAACACTCTTGGCAGAACTCTCATGCTCCTTCACAGTAGAGTCCCATGGTAATCAGGGACAGATATTAGCAGAAACCCCTGTAGTTATACCATTATCTCTTATTGTACAACTGAAAAGCTTTTATCATGGCCGAGCGTGATCCACTTCAGTACTTTTATTCTGTATCTGTGCATACAGTAACATGTCAGAATTGTGTCACGTCCTTCAAGCTACACTTATCTGATACTGATAAACATTACAGTCACATAAACTGCCAAGCTCATTGCCTGGAGCTTTTTATTTTAAACTTTGCCCTGTCTTTCACCTCTCACATTTACTATTAAACAAATGACTGTCGTGTTTACTTAGGACATAAAGCTAGAACATGCTTGGCAACTACTTCCTTGTCAACAGTTTAAATCTAGCAGTCTGACATAATCCAGTGATATCCAGGCTCTCAGAATTTCTCCTCCTGCCCCATTTTGGCTCTATTTCCCCTCAAATGATTTCCTTATCTTTCAATCTGCCTCTTCATCAGCGCCTCCCACGGGACCTTGCAATGAGGTAAACAGTGCTCCGCATATCATTGACTTCCATACTGGAGAAATCTTGCCAGACCTTAATTGCATTTTCATTTTATTGAGGTTCTTAAAATAGGATATCGGCTACAATGGGTACTGGGGTAAATCTGTGTCTTCTATTAAAGACGCAGAAGTTATTTTTTAAGTTTAGTGTCTCTGTAACATATGTGTATATAGATTACCTTTCCTATACAATCTCATCAGCTCAGATAATATTGTGAGAACCCATCATTGTTAGGATATGTAAGCATTGCATCTTTTATTCTTTTATGACTGTTCTAGATTCAGAGCTCATCCAAATGTTTCAAATAAGATGTTACAAAACTGCAGGTATTTTTAGAAATATATATATCCCTGAAACTGTAGTGCTCCCATTTGACATTGGACAGCATCCCATCTCATTGCGTGATTCTTTGAGAATACAAGCTTGTCACTACATACCCTGATGCATATGACATTCCTAGGCTGTGTGGCAGATAACGTTTAAGAACTACTGCTAGATCTGGTTTAAATATGATTAATTATAAACTACTTATTACATGCCAAGTAGAATTGTATGTTTAGCCTTTTTTGCTCCTATCATTTTCTTAAGGACATTATATTTTAATTATACTATGAATGAGATTTAGTGGTTATATTGCAAAGAATGCAGATCATTTCAGTGGTGTGATTTTCTTTTTGTTGTTGTTTGTTTCATTTGGGGGCTGATTGCTTTCTCTCTTATTAAAAGTTTTTTTTCATTCTACTCATTAGTTTATTTTAGTCATTTTACATTTTAAAATTCCAGTAGAGCCATTAAACATGTGTGTGCTAAAACAGGCTGCTGTGACATTTTGGGCTTTGTTCGTGAAAGAGAATTCCTAGGAAATTGGAAAGGGAATTAAAAATGGAAGGCCCAATAAGCTTATTTACAAACTTCTCCCAATGCGAGAATGTTTCCAACTTTGCTACTTTGGCCTTCTGTTTTAAATTCCCTTCTCAATTCCCTGCAATTCTCTTTCTTCAGTAAAGTCATTAGAGTGAAGTCAAGGGCTAATGCTTTTCTTGATTTGACAAAGGCTGGCTGAAGATCATCGAAGTTAAAGAACAGATTGCAAGCCATATACTGCTTCCTGCAATGTACATATACTGCATGTAAAAGGAGATCTCTCTAAGTTTTTGCATCAATCACAGTGATTCAGAATAAAATAAAAAAAGGCAAAGGAAATTGTTTTAATAGATGATTCTGTCATATAGATATATATTACTCCTTTATTCATACAGGAATAATATTTCATTTGTAGTGTTGAACTACATGCTATTAGTTGCATAAAAGATTCACACCATTAAAAAACAGTTTTGCATTTAATTGTCAAATAACAAGCAGGGCAGTTTTAATGTAAGTAAATATATAAAAAGTGATGGATATATTTTTGTATTAAAGTACTTTGATATATGAATATATTTACATTCTTTCGTAAAGAGTGGAGGGATTAGCAGATGACTTAAAAAGGAAGTTGTGTTTAATTGAAAAATGCATTCAGGTGTAAGCACTTTGAAATTGAAATGTTTTAATGAAAGAATATACATTGAGCCATTATTGAGCTCCACTTCTCCACTACTATAACACCATCAGGGAGCAGATATATTGGGTCAGAGCAGTGAGATCTTCATTCATCTGACCCACGATTCTAAACAACATGTGTGCCCCCTGATAGAACTATACAAATATAACTAGATTTTTTGATGGCTTTTGTCTTTTAAAGGAACATTAAACATTATTTAACCCTTGCTTCCTTGAAACCTGCAACTATAAAAAGGGTTCTATAGACTTTAGGAGCTAGGAAAATGGTACTTGTACAAAGTTCTATGTAAACAATTAAAATGTTAACTAGGGATTTTAGGATTTCACGTTGAAAGGTTTTAGCTGCATATTTCTGTGAAATATGATACACTCATAAACTGAACATTATTGTCAGCGCACTGGGTGCACCGCGCCCAGGCACCAATGAATGGAGAAGGAATGGGGCGCCGAGAGAAGCATGCGTCGCTTGCGTACATAGCAAGCGCAACGCTCCCGTCAAAATAATCTAAAGAGCAGGTATGCTCTGACAGGGCAGCGGGCGCCTTGCTGTAGGCGCTGCTGACAAAATTATTTTGAAGGCAGCGCGCCTTCTAGCCTATTAAATAGTCCTGATGAGCAGATGTTAAAGCAGGATCATTCACATGACCCCACCTCTGCACCGGTAAAAGCCAATGACAGTAGAGGATAGCTCCTCCTCTCTCCCGTTAGGTGTATAAGAGGAGGAGCTGGGAGGAGCAGATCCTCCACCTAGTGACAAACTGGCAAAAAATAATCCCAGTTGGAGATAGACATAGACGCAGGTACATTTTCTTACTATTATATTTTAATTATATATGAGCATTAAAATGTTTTCTTGCCTTTCAGTCATATTGCTACATTGCACATGAAGAGAGAACAGGGGAGGCTGGCAGCCTTAGGCCTGGGGGGCAAATCCAGTCAAGTGGTCCATTGCACCATCGAATCGCCTCCCCATCCACGGCCATATTTTCCTTGTTTTATAACGAATATTGCCAGGATTTTCCCCCACAATATGCCAGGATTTGCCATTTAATATGCTAGAATTTTCCCTTACAAAATGCCAGGATTATGCCCCTCAATATGCCAGGATTATGCCCCTCAATATGCCAGGATTTAGACACCCAATATGCCAGGATTTTCCCCTCAATATGCCAAGATGATGCCCCCTCAATATGCCAGGATTTTCCCCTAAATATGCCAGGATTATGCCTCTCAATATGCCAGGATTATGCCCCTCAATATGCCAGGATTTAGACACCCAATATGCCAGGATTTTCCCCTCAATATGCCAAGATGATGCCCCCTCAATATGCCAGGATTTTCCCCTAAATATGCCAGGATTATGCCCCTCAATATGCCAGGATTATGCCCCTCAATATGCCAGGATTTAGACACCCAATATGCCAGGATTTTCCCCTCAATATGCCAAGATGATTCCCCCTCAATATGCCAGGATTTTCCCCCACAATATGCCAGGATTATGCCCCCTCAATATGCAAGGATTTTGCCCCCCAATATGCCCGGATTTCCCCCCTCACGATGCCAGGATTATGCCCCTCATTATACCAGGATTTTGCCCCTCAATATGCCAGGATTTTCCCCCACAATATGCAAGGATTTTGCCAGAATATTGACTACTTACCTCCTTGTTGCTCCTCTGTCTCCGTCTCCTAATGCTCTCATCTGCCCATCTGTGGCTGTAAGGGAAGCGTTGTGCGGTCCCTTCCAGCCAAGCGTCTTCAATAAAGTTTGTTTAAACTTTTTTTTTCAACAAACTTTATTGAATGTGCATTGGCTCTAAGGGAGCGCAGAGCGCTTACCTCACAGCCACGGACCTGCAGCACCAGTGGACAGCAGCAAGGAGGTAAGTACTGGGAAAGTGGGGAGGCCGTCACCCAGTGGTGTATCTTGGTTTTGTTCTGCCCTAGGCAGACAAAATTTGGGCACCCCCCCCTACCCACGTTGCACACCTACGAAATGACCCATAACCCACGTTGCACACCAGGACATGCCCCATCACCACATTTACATGCCTCCATCACCCCATTACATACACATTTCCAATATTATTTGCCATTAATATTCCCCAGCCAATTTGTCCCATAATATGCCAGTGTTATTCTGCAATTTAATATGACTCAGTAAATGTGCCCAATAATATTCCAAGGTTATCTGCCATTTAATATGCCCCTGATAATTTGCCCAATATGCTAGTGTTAATTGCCATTTAATATTCCCCAGCCATTTTGCCCAATAATATGCCAGTCTTATTCTGCCATTTAATATTCCCCAGACGATTTGTCCAATAATATGCCAGTGTTATTCTGCCATTTTATATGCCCCAGTAAATTTGCCCAATAATATTCCAGTGTTATTAGCCATGTAATATTCCCCAGCCAATGTGCCCAATAATATGCCAGTGTTATTTGCCATGTAATATTCCCCAGCCAATTTGCCCATAATATGCCAGTGTTTTTTGCCTCCCCCACCCCCCCTCCCCATCTCTTACCTTTTTCCCTGGTGGTTAGTGGCAGGACTTCCCTGGTGGCTAGTGGCAGGAGGACTTCCCTGGTGGCTAGTGGCAGGCAGCATGGTGCTCCATGCTGCCTGTTCGGCCTCCCGGCGGTTGTGCCGACAGGTCACGTGATCGGTGCGCGTCTGACGTCAGAGCGCCGATCACGTGACTGTCGGCACTTCCGTGTCACACTGCACGGGGAGCCGAACAGGCAGCACAGATGTTTCTCTGTGCTGCCTGTTCGGCTCCCCGTGCAGTTTTGCAGGCAGAGCGGAGGTGAGAGGGGATCCCTTCTCCCTTCTCATCTCCGTCTCTGCCTACAAGCGCGTTTTTTTTTTTAACACTGGCCCATCGGCCGTTTTTTACATACATTAGGGCGGCCTGGGGGGCAATTGCCTCCCTGCCCCCCGGCCCAGCCCGCCCCTGAGAGAGAATGTATTTAATCGCTATTACTTATATTGAATATGATTAGTGTGAAAATAAAAATTAATATGAGATGATAGTATTGTTTTTATTTTCACACATGATCATCACATTCAGTATGAATAATAGTGATTAAACACATTCTCTCTTCATATGTAATGCAACAATATTAGTTAGTACATCACAGTGGGTTTCCACCATTTTTAGCTACTTTTTTTTATAATATATAATAAAGTTTTGGTATTTTAATTTATAGTTCTTGAATAAATATTTGAGGCTTCCTCTATATATATTTAGTATTTTTATATACAATAAAGGTGCATACACATAATTTATGGGATTAAAAATCCATATGTACTACATCTTTTATAGTTTTAAACCCATATTCATTTATAAAGCATGGCCAAAGTAGCAGAGTTGCATTAATTCTCTCCTTCAATTGAATGGGAGAACTTTTCCAAATCTGCTACTTTGGCCTAACCTGAAATTCCCATCTCTGTTCCTTGCAATTTTATTTCATGAGTAAAGCCCTATAGTTATTCTATTTTGCAATGGACAAATAAACCAAATACACATTTTGTTAAAGGACTCTGTCATCCTAAATATTGCTTAGGCTGTGAATGTGGAGAATACAACATGATGAAAAATTATTGTGTTAGCAGAATTGCATGCAAATGCATAAATATGTTTTAAATGTGTTTGGGGCATCTCTTGTTTATGAGGTGGGTAAAAGTTACTGGTTTACACGTGTGTTCCGTCTTGAGTGGCATGGTGGGTATGTGAGAGCCGGGTTTACACGTGTGTGTAAGAGAGCCGGGTTTACACGTGTGTGTGTCTGAGAGAGGGCAGGTTGGGCATGTGAGAGACTGGTTCACACGTGTGTGAATCTGAGTGAGTGGCAGGATGGGTATGTGAGAGACTGGTTTACATGTGTGTTTCAGTGAGTAGCAGGATGGAAGTGTGAGAGAGCTGGGTTTACAAGGGTATGTATCTGAGTGAGTGGCAGGATGGGAATGTGAGAGCCTGGTTTACACATGTGTCTGAGTGTGTGGCAGGATGGGAGTGTGAGAGAGAAAGGTTTACATGTGTATGTATCTGAGTGAGTGGCAGGATGGGTATGTGAGAGACTGGTTTACACATGTGTCTGTGTGTGGCAGGATGGGAGTGTGAGAGAGCCGGGTTTACATGTGTATGTATCTGAGTGAGTGGCAGGATGGGAATGTGAAAGACTGGTTTACACACATGTGCCTGAGTGAGTGGCAGGATTTGAGTGTGAGAGAGGCAGGTTTGCACGCATTTGTGTGTCAGTAGGCATATGTGGAGTGGACATTTGAAAAGGGGAGGAGTTAGTAATTTAGCTGCCCAAAAAATCCTGCACCCAGGCGTCCGAGACCCTAGGATCGGCCCTGATTATTGTTGTTAGTTCCATTGCCGTGGAGCTCTTGCATACACCTGCATAACACTAAATACTTACAGTAACATTTAGTATGAGTGTTTATTGTACTGATGTTGTGCTCTAGTAATCAGTACACAAATATAGCTCTGTGATATATTCACACACTGCATATTATTGTGAGTTTTATTGTTGTGCTGCTCTGTGATACACTCACACACCACACATTAATGTGAGTTTGATTTCGGTGGATACATTTGGACAGTGCACATTTCTATAAATGTTATTGTCCTGAATCTCTGTGACACACCCACACTTTCCTGTAATATTGCTGTGCCCAACCATTTCTATGATGCTCAGATAACAACATAATTGGATATTCTTGACTGTCTGGAAATCATGGGAACTGTAACAGGTAAAGGATGCCATTGTACTGTTGTTAGACATCCAGACAAACTGATATCACGATGCGGGCAAAGCAGAATGGAAAGTGCAATAAAGAGCAAAGTGGTAGAGATGACTAGTAATCTAGAGTTTTCATGAGGTTCAACCAACCTCCCCTGGTTTGGGGGGAAATTTTTGCACTGGGGCCTGTGGTTCCAAGTTATGCCTGTGGATAAAATTGTCATGTGTCCCTCTGACCACGGAACAAATTACCACATGATATCACCATAGCAGTATACCCCTCTTTGTCCACACACCACTTGTAAGTACAGTGGTCGCAGGAGTTGCCACTGATACTGGACTGGCCACCCACAGTGTGATGTGCACTTCATGACCCTGATGCAGCTGTATAATTTTCTTAACAAACAAGGTCCAATGACATGGTGGTCTTATTTGTTTGTGCTAATCTTGCCCTTTGTGGCATGAAAAATAATTGGCAGAGGTAAGGAGGGATTGCTGGGGGTCATAGCATGTAGGAGTTCTGGTTACATTTTTCCATTAGATCCCCAAAAACCTAGAACCCTCCTGTTTGTAACCCTTAGATGCAGTTGTGTTAGTGTGTATAGTTATACTTTTGCAACTAGTAAAGTGTTTATTTTTATTATTTGAGATTTTTATATAGTATGAGTACTTAAAAGCCCTGATTTCCCAGATCCCAGTAGAACCAACCTAGAACATTTCGAGATTAAACAGTGCTGAGCTTTTAACAGTAATAGTGAAAATGACCTACATGTGGATATTTTTTAAGTTAAGCTATCCAAAATTGCATGAGTCTTTTTAATGTTAAATTATAATAACTAAACTGAGAAGATGTTCCATGGAGAAAACCACATTCAAAGGAAAATATTACAAATGAGATGTATCAAATACGGTGGGCATAAATAATCATCCTCAACTTTCCAAACCCAATACCTCCTTTCCTCCTCCCCATTGCCCTCATTTGCTGGCTCAGGAGATGGGTTTCCTGCTGGGAGTGCAAGTTACCTATTAATGGTAGTATTATCGAACAGACCAGCATATACCTGAGCAACTTTCTGCGCTACTTGAGAACTTTAGTTTGCAGCATGTTTTTTGGATTGTCTAGATAGTGAATCATAGTATACACAAGCACATCCTCTGTCTCTAAGAACTTGCCAGTAAATGACATGTCTGACAAGTCTTGCAGCGAAATGAGTGGTGAAACTGATCAATTATTTGAATTGTATGTATACACCAATTTTTGTGCACTTGCCAATAAAAGTATTAGTTTGAGTGACTTTAAAACCTGAGAAGTCTCATCTTTGGAGGTTTTTATATATGTATATACATACACTATATGGCTGTTATCTATGTGTAAAAGGTTATATATATATATAGCCTTTTACACATAGATAACAGCGAATGCGTATATATACACAGATTATATGGTTTTTATTGTGTATAGTAATTCAGTTGGGTAATAAAGTGTGCACCCTAAAGTAATTCAGTTAGAGTGCACAATCTGTTGGTTATCTGAATTACATTAGAGTGCAAGCTGTATTTGTTAGCTGAATTACATTATAATGCAAGATTTACTGTCTAATTGAGTACATCTGAGCCGAAGCCTTATTGTCTAAACTTTTTTTGCACACTTTATTTGGATACTGTGTCTTTGAAAATTGATATGAAACACATTAGAATTTCAATAAATGAAACCCTCCAACCTTGTTAATAAAGCTTGTGCTGCCCCCAACATTATTAATAAAAAGTTTGTGCTGCTCTGTAAAAATTAAATGTCCAATGCTGGAATGGTCATGTGTAAAGGGGAGGAGTTAGTATTATAGTCACACACACAGGGTTCAGTGACCCTTTGGTCAGCCTAACAAAACTATAGGATCTACTCAATAATGAGAGAAGTGCAGGAAATTGAGATGAGAATTTCAAGCTTTAGGCCAATGTGGCCTAATTGAAAAATTGTCCATTGCAGCTGATGGGAGAATTTTTCCAACTCTGCTACATTGGCCTTAAATTCCCATTTCAATTCCCTGAAATTCTCTCTTTATTGAGCAGACCCTATAGTTTTTGTAATTAGATATTTCGTTTTAGCCTCATTAATGACTGAGGAAGTGTCCTAGCAACTTGGTCTTGAACACTTGCAATCAAATTAGTCAATGAATGGTATAATTTTAATTCTACTTGTTTCCTGTTTTCCCATTGCTAACACAGCTCTTTTAACTATTAAATATACATTATCCCACCAAAATCAGTATCTCTGTTGCCATGCAGACATAACAGTAGCAATGAGGGCGGTATACATCCTTTCCATGCACATCAGATGTCCGTTAAGTAGAAAGACTACTTAAATGAACATTGTCATAAATAAATGTATAAACAATAACTGTAATACCTGTCTATTTCTAATCCCTCATTGCCTCCCTTGCAATGTTGGTTGAATAGGAAACATATTCTGATCAGGTTTTTCCCACACCTGCTAGCTGATAAAAACTGCAAATTAAATGTTATAAAATGTGGGTGTTGCTATAGCAACAGTCCTGCCTATCTCTCCAAACCCTCCTTATTTTATATCACAGCAATTATTTTCAATGTAAAATGACAGGAGAACTGTATATTGTGTTAAAGCAAAATACAAATACAACGCACAGAAAATCAGCTAAATAAAACAGAAATAAATACACATTAAAAATAAAAACAGCTTCACAAGTATTGATTTGATAATCATGCCATTTATTTTCTGTAGCTAGAAAAAGAAAATGATACTTACATAAGCAGCAGCAAGTAAGAAGAAACACGCTTTTATAGAATTCAAAATAACAAGTCACAGTGTCAGGAAAAATTGATGAATTTGCCTATGGCCTTTTAGAAAAGTAGGTATTGATTTCTGATTTTTTTTTTTTCTGGTTTGTCAATATACTGTTGTTAAGAATTGTTCTATAGATTGGATGCGTGTCGTACCCCACTGGGGGTTAACTCTTACTTTGAATTAACCAATAAGTAACAATAAGCAAGATTTCTGGCTTGATTCTAGAAAGTTCACATTGTAGGGTACACTATTAATGGCATTTAATCACCAAAACTGTTTTGAGCATCACTTTTCAATTTCAATCGATGACTGTGTAACTGATCTGTATCAGGCCCAAGTATGAGGATAAACTGGCATACACTTTATAATCTACATGTCTGTTTATCCTCTCACCGGCAGCCAAGATGCTTCCCTAGCTGTTGCCGACAGTATTGCATTATGCTTTCTCGTCCCTGGGGGGCATCAAGGATGAGGCTGTCACCTACCGCATTGCATGCACCAGCATTCAGATAAGCTCTAGCTCAGCTGAACGACAGACTTTGGAGTAAAGTGCAAAGATACTCGAGGCAGGTGGCACAAGATTTTTTACTTTTGCTTTTATTAGTGAAGAAAGTGCCAGTGGATGATAGCATCATTTGTACTCTGTCATACAGAGAAAATGAGAACATACTGGGGTCTGTTTACCAAAAAGTGAACTGCATAAATCAGGCATTAGTAGCTGAGCTGAGAAATACCTCATTTTGCAGTTCAGTTGACAGTTCACTTTTTAGTGAATAGGCACCATTGTCTATACAGTCCATTTTAATGCTTTATGCATTCACTTTTATTCAGGTATATGTTAAATGCAGAGCTAAAAAGCAATGAAAGTGGTCTCTCACACACAGTAAATGAACCACTGTATCTTATTAAAGCACCTGTAGCAATAGAAGCCCCAGGGATGTTTCTAAGCACATTGAAAGCTTTCTGTTTTGTTGACACCATCTGTCAGTGTAATAACATTGCTGCTGAGATAAAACACACACGTAGCTGAGTGGCAGAGAGTATTATACATTCACCCCTGGAGACACAAACTGATAATATCCCTTAGCTTGTATCACCTGCCTGTAAAGTATATGGGTATCGAATTTCATATCTTACCAAATTCAAAGGAGAAAGTTGGCTTGACTTGGAAGGTAAATAAGAGTTAAAATGATGCTACTCCCACTCTTCTCGTGCCTTAGGTTTTGATTAGCAAGCTCTTGTTTACATCACACAATTACTCACTACCTCACTCACCTTTCTATGACACTGGCTGAGCATCATTCCAAGAGTTGTCTATGGCAGCAGATATTTCTTTTAAATTAAATTTTAAAAAATGCTTATGTTGTCCTTCCTACCACCCAACTTTCTGGCTTGGGTGGAGGTTCATAAATAATAAATAAATACATATAATTAAATATACATAAAAATAAACTACACACACAAAAAACACAACATAGACAAGCAATAATTATTTAAGGAAAATTAATGCCCAAAATGGTCTGCTGCATAACAAAATGTAAGTAAGAAAAATCACCTAACATAAAGAGCTAATTCACTGTAAAATATAGAGGACCTAAATTTGACCCAGCCGGGAACACCTAAGAAAAATCCCAAAACTGGTCACACAAATGCCCCTGAAGCAACGTGTTTCTATCCTGCTCTACACCTCAAGCAAGGTGTTCTGAAGGTGCATTATTTTGCAATTCTGCTAAACTTATATTTAAAAAAATATATCTACTCTCTATATTCACAGTGTAAATAATGTACAGGCTATTGAATAATGCATTCTGCTTTTGTCCAAGTGTTCTTTGTTTTGTTTTGCTTTTCATGTGGCAAAAAATTGGAAAATAAGATTGACTAGAACACATCATCTTAGTGACTGGAATAACATGTGTCTGAATAAGAGCTTGATTTGGGTTGCTCTAAATTTCATTATGAAATTTGTTGCTTGGAATTTTGCGCTAATTCAGATCACTGGTGATCCAAATGCTCCTTTAAATGGTCAGCAGGGGCGTATCCTCTGTGTGTGTGCTAGGTGTGTACTGCACACACTTAGCATGATCGCATGCTGTATTTCCGGGGTTTGTATGTGCCGAACAGACAGCACACAAACCCCTGAAAATACACAAAAGATAGCCGAGAGGCCGATGGCGGCAGCAAATTCAGCATCAGAGTCACTCTCTCTGTTGCCAATTCAACCAGCATGAAAAAGTATTCAAAGTTATGCTCACATTGGCAACAGAGTGAGTGACTCGCATGCTGCTCCGGCAATATGGTGCCCACGATCGCTTCGTGGGGCGATCATGGTTGCCCCAGAGACCAAATTTCGGTGCTGGCTATTGCCTAGATCGTTGCTGTCGGGAATGGAGTTCCCGGCTGGACGTGCCTGACACGTCCATTGTCGCGAAGGGGTTAATAAGCCACAGCCAAGTTGCCCAATAATATGCCAGTATTATTTTGCCATTAATAAGCCACAGACAATTAGCCCAATAATATACCAGTGTTAGGTTTTCTGTTAATATGCCAGTGTTATTTTGCTCGTTATTTGCCACCCTCCTCCCCTGTTCCCCAGTACTCACCTCCTGGCTACTCCGTGTCCCCGGCCATCTCCTCTGTGCAGTCTTCCCTCCTCCACAGGACCCCTGGGTGTGTCACCCGGTGAAGTCTGCATCCCCTGCACCCCTCTCGGGATGTCACTGCTGCTATACTTAAATATGGGCAGGGTTTTTTTTTTTTGTTCCTTATCCTTTCCTTGTAAAACAAGTAATAATCATTTGCTTCCCATGGGAGTTGGACAAGGAAATACATTTGGTGATAATGTAACAGGTTGGTGATGTTTCCACTGGTGGAGGAGGGTACCTGAGAACTTCTGTGACCTGCCAACCCTTGTACATGAGTTGGGGGAAGAAGCTAAAGCATGGGTTGAATATGTTCAGCCTCTTCAATAGGACATATTATGCTCATAGTAAACAAGATACAAACTTTTTTAAATAAAATATACCATATATTTCTTAAAATGTGTTTCAGATTGAGCAGTGGTGTGTTAAATTCAATATTTACTTCTATTAAGAAGAAAATATTGTAAAGGTGAAGATCATGTTCTCATCCTGCAAAGTAGCATAGTAGCAGTACATAAAAATAAATAGATGCATTGCTATCAGCTGAAGAGGCCTAGTTGGCAGATGTGCCATTGTGTGTAAGAAGACGCAAGAAAAAGTGGAGCTGCTTTGTGATGATTTTTCTCATTCCCGCACCTGTGTATTTCAGGGTGAGCGAGGTCACATTTGATTAGTTTGGAAAACTGTGATACAGTTATCCAGAGAAGATCAAAGACTCGAAACACTACTATACATCAATATAGGAAGGATTCCAAATATGAAGGGTCCAGTCCAAGCTATAAACAAAATACCTTTTGATGCACACTATGTACCAGTAGAAAGCTTGTATTTCTCATGTTACATTACTGGTCTACTTAATAATGAAAAAATATGTATCAGATGTGTGCCTGACATTTTGATGAATGAGTTGAGAACAGACCTTGTTGAATTACAGAAAGAAAGTGTAATCAAGGACAGGCTTTAAGAAACTGGACATGTCCACTGTATTAAATGCCAAACAGACATCCTGTGCCCAGTGCTCATTTCAAATGAACTCTATATTGAGTATTTATTATCTTGTAATGGTTGGTTCGCTGGTTATGTTTTAAGCTGGTTTTGTTAATCTATTCTCCAGAGGCAAAGATGTTAAGTCGTATAGCAATGGGAGACAAAAATACATAAGAATCAAATCTGTGGTGCAATCGCTCATGAATCTTTATGAACCTTTTATCAATGATGTGGCTTTCTGAAACTGATCGTCATATTCCTATAGGTTTTTATCTGGCTGTTACTGCTGACACTATGACGTAAAGAACAAGTATGGTCCTACAGGACAAGTTAAATTAGGTAGGTCTGTGTGCTTTAAGTATATGGCGGAAGTATTTGATTTCCTTTTCTCTAGCACATCACTGTCTCCGTAACAGATATGTGGTATCTGTTGCATATGTTAGTGTGCCCTGGAGATTTAACAGTCTGACTCAATGATGCTCTACCCTGAGAAACCAACCTTTGGTGAAGAATATTGGAATGACTCCGATTCATCAAAGATTGTGAAAATGAGAAAATATGCTTTATGACATAGGAAAATAGGGTAGTATTGTATTATTAATAGAAATACAGTTCCTTTCATTTTTCAAATTCAGAAACATAATTAGTTGTGGAAATAGTGTATGCCAGATAAAAAAACAAAACATTTGTTTGGTCTGCTATTTTTTTTTGTTTGTTTTTTTTGTTATATGAATTAAGTACCAGTCCTGGCCTGATGCAGTGCAATGATTCACTTTAATTAATATTTAATTTGTCTTGAGAACAATTATTTAAAAAGAAGATACTTTTAAATCAGAAAACAGAATTACACTTAGCACCAAATGCACCAATATACTTTTATTTTTGTGTGCACTGGAAAAATATTGTAGAAAACAGATCATTCCATTAAAAGGTGACTAATTCGAGTAGTGAGTTGACTATGATTTTAATAATCAATACATAGAATCTCCATATTTGAAGCCTCATAAGTTATAAGAAGCGTTAGGGAATCCTTAAATAAATAAATAATTGATTAATGAATATTTAAGCTCTCATTTTAAAAAAACATGGATGTATTAATCAAGTTTATAAAAATGTATTTGTGCAATACCTAACTTTTACACATTTCTCCTCTGGTATAGATAATTTTTCCTTTGTTTGTTTTGGAACCCATACACACATCTTCATAGTTGGTCACTATGCTCTCATAGTGATCTATGGGCATCCATTTTTTAGCAATGCATGGACATCATTAATGTATGCGCACACATTCGATATCCCTATTGATCTCTGTGCAAAGTCATTAGGATTCACTTGGCTTGCTAAAAGTTCCTAGACGACCAAAGCATTGCCATGAGTGTTGCAATGAACACCTGATTTTCACCAGTATTTGTGTGCTGAGCACCTTTGGAATTGTGTTATGGAGATTTACTGTGGCATCAGCTCTATGTGAATTTTTCATTTTGGAAAGAGCTAGCATAAATAAATGCAACCTTCTACATATATATATTTTACTGCGTAACAGTTATAACAAAATAAACCTTAAATACAAAACTAAAAACACATCTCCTAAGTTGCAATATTTATATGTTGTCATGTCTAAGAAGCCAAAACATTCAACATATTAGGAACAAAAAGAAAACATTCTGGGTGATACTTAAAAAGTGTTATATAAAAATAGTACCTCTAACTTTCAGAGTGACCCAAACACAGGCACCAGGTCATGGAGAAAGCTGTTAGGTATGGTTTGTTGTAGTGACCATCTCTTACCATCTTGTTACGATCACCCTCCTAATAATCAAAGACAGAAAACAATATATCTATTTTTTATAAAACGCTTCACTTTAGAATTTATTGAGTAGACTACATTATTCTAAGTCAGACTAATGCTATCTACATGATTCTCAAACCTTTCTAATAATTCATAGAATATAATGTATATGCATTTTATGTGTATGCGACTGTGAGAAATGGATCCAATTAGTTTGAAAGGGTGGTGGAATGAGGGAGATATAGGTTTGGAGGGCCAAGAAAAAAAAAATATGTAAAGAGTCTTAAAATTTCTGCTAGCAGTACTGATGTGTATCACTGTGAAAGGCATGTTTGTTAGTTCCTTTATTGCCTACATGTCTGTTGACTGTTGGGTGACTTAAAACACCAAAGCATGTACATAAGTATTTATGGTTGGTCAAATGTGAACAATGAGCCAATTTCTGTTATGGACAAGTCTTTTAGTTGATACCATTTGTTGAAAAAAATCTTATAAATTTTTTTTTATATATACTTTTTTACATTTTTTTATTTTTATTAATTCCATTCGTGATATACAGTGGCTATGTCAAGATTCCTGGAATAAGTCAGTGTTTGTCTGTCTGGTAAACTCACTCACAGTATAATTATATGAAAAACAGGTGACTAAAACAATAAGATATCCATTAACAGTGCATTCTGCTGGGGCTATAGGTTCTCCGTACTCTCTGTTTATTTCCCAGCATGCTTCAAGGTCTCCTAGCAACCATTAAAATAAAAATAAAAAATTTCTTTTCAGCTGAGTACAAAGGTTAGTAGTGCTTTACCTTCCTATTCAGATTTCCATAACATCTATTTCAGTCAGATTTGTACATGTTAATGAGTTGGCACAGTGTGACCCAGCTGCTCTTGCTTGGAAGTCAAATTGCACTTAACAACATATTTGCCTTCCTTGACGTTTTAATTATTTCCAAATTGTTTGCAATCCTCCAACTCACTGACATTGCTTTCCCTGATTAGCTTTTAGGTTGATCTATGTTAAGGTTTACATGTATTCTGGTGTGACAGGCCTGTATTTTTATATGTAATGGATATACTCAGTTTGTTACCTTTGGAAGTTGGAGAGACACTGATGTAAACACTGTTGGTTTTGTGATTAGTAAAACCATATATAGATAATTGTTGTTCAGAGCGAGTTTCAAAGGGACAAACCTTAAAAGTGGATATCAATGTCCACCTCTGTTTTAGTCAGAGGCTTTAAGAACTAAAGAAAGCATCACAAAGCTAAAAATGCTTGTTCAGCAAGCTCTCTGCAAACAAACCAATGCTATTATGATGGTTACAAAGAACTGAAAGTGTTAAACAAATATATAACTCATGGAGTCTTTTTTGCAGTCAAAATTTAGATTAGAGAGAATACATGAATATAATATTAAATATATAGCTTTGATTGGGTTACCCCATAGTACAGCACATATTGGCATTTTACGTACAGTTTTAACTGAATTGTGCTTATGAAGTTAATAATACAGATAATAAACATTTATAATAACCTATGTATCATATTTTTACAAGCAGGACTCTCCCTACTTTATGCATTGATCTATTTCTGTCCATCTAAACAAGTTTTTTTTAACACCTTTTAAACTCTCTCTGCAGGAAAGGACTGGGAATAAAAACCAGCCCTGGAGATAATTATATACCAGCTACATGGCATTGCGTCATTATACCAGCCTCGTAGCATAACGTCATTATATGTATTTTAAAGCATATTTGAAGAGTATATTATTTATAGATAAGACGGCTGTCAAAGTACATAGGGGTTTGTAAAAAAAAAAAAGCTAATTCTTATGCAAAATGGAACAATCCGCAAGAACAGTCCATTGATTTTTATCCAGCTACACAATCGACCAGCAGCCGGCAGAACCGGCCCAATAATGGGTCCAAGATGGCACTTTGAAGGAAGCAGTAATTTACCATAGCCACATCCCTGTGCAGTTTCTTTTGTTTTCCTAACATACAGTCCCCTTGTGACACTGCAGGGAACCGGGCATCAGCACAACTGATGTTTATGGACAAGTTATTTTTTTTAACGGGTTTTATTTTTTCTAAATAAAGTTTAGCTATCCATGTCAGTCTTCTCCATCCTCCTGTAGGCCTATGACTAAGTTTTCAGGGCTTTACTGTGGGGGGAATGGGCATCAGTCCTGGGCAGGCATTGGAGAGATGTCCACAGCAGTAGCCCCTTTTGCCCAGCAATCACAGCTGTATCCTCTTTCTGTGTCTTTTTTTGGCAGCTGGGCTCATGGTAACATGATGGTGCACCCTCTACCCTACCTAGATCACAGTACAGGCATGGAGAATAGGAATGGGAATGGCAACTGAAAATAATTGAATTGTTTTTATTATTGTGCTTTTGTAGCTTTTAGGTGGATAAATATACCTGCTGGGGTGTCAATAGACAGGGGACTGTTTAAATAAATGTGTCTCTATGTGCTATGTGACAGCCTTCCTTTAATACCCAGCCCTGTAACAGTGACCCAGCATGAAGCCATTGAATAACAGGAGTGCACAATCACTTATGATGACTTTATACCATCACTCATGCTGCTTTATGCCAGGTGTGTCTCCCTCTCAGTCTTGACACATGGAGCACGCGCTGGACAGATGCAGCACACAGGACATGATGTAATTTCCAGTTCTGCATGCTGTAGCGTTCAGCGTGTGCTCCATGTAGCTTTGACGGTAACTGGATGTTGCACTACAGAAAAAGCTGCTGGTGTCCGTTCTCTGTTGTGAATTTGAAAGGAAGGGGCACACATGGCCAGGTATCTCTAGATACCATGGCATTGCTCAGTGGCGACATATGAAGTGGAGGGGCACTCCTGCATGCGGCTCCACAAAAGGTCAGAGCTGCACTATTCCAGCGGTACACACGGGGTGAGAGCAATCTCGCGGCCAAATGATGAAATGGCCATGTTCAAAGCACAGGTGGACTGCTGGGATTTTTCCCGGTATCCCTGTAAGCTTGTCCAGCCCTGTCTCCACAAAGCATAACCTCTCTACTGAATAAACACTTGACAATGTACAAACTTTTTTTTTTTTACTTGTGCTTCTAATTTAGAAGCACATGTGATAATATGAGTGAAACTAGTATGAGGATAAACTGGCACTGGTACTTTAAAAAGTTTATACTTTTTTTGCTTGTTTTTTAACTTTAATAATGACAAATTTAAAATGTTATATTTTCTATTCCAGTGGTAGATGGGAAAGGGTGCTTTTTGCATGTTTTGTTTTGTGGGTAAGAAGGTTCACATACCCCTAGTTCTAACTAATCTACCGTATTTGCTCGTATAAAAGACAGGTTTTTTTCAAAGCAAATGCTTGGATGCCCCTCACTAGCAGCCGTTGGCTCTCCTCTAGATCTCCCCAGCACTTCTATGACTTGATAGGGAGATCACTGATGTTGGGGGAGGGAGGTGGGTGAGGCAGCATTGGGCAATTCTGGGAAAGGGAGGGGGAGAGGCAATATTCGGCAAATTTTTTGGGGGGTGGGGGAGGCAGCATTGGGTAAGGCTGGGTAGAGAGAGCGAGGCAGCACTGGTTAAGTCTGAGTGGTAAGTTTGGTGGGCAGATGGCTGTGGGAGCAATGCATTGGCTATGTCTGGGGGCAGCTGGGCAAATAAAAGGAAATAAAAACAAGAAATGCATTTTTTTATATCATATAAATTTTTACTAAACATGAAAAAGCAATTTACATGTAAATATATACAGGTTAAACTTTTTTCCTATAAGGTAGTCTTATATTCAGGCTTTTTTTTCTAAGGGAATATCCAAAGTTTGGGGAGTGTCTTATAATCTGGGTCATCTTATATTCAAGCAAATACGGTATACACATTGTAAACATTCTTGGATAGACTCACTTCTCAGACAGATTGCTTAGTGGATGATCAAGTCTTAAGGAAGAAAACATCATTCAAAAGCAAACGTTACAAATGTTGTTGATGACATCATGGTTAACAAGCCTGACCCTTGATAAAAATAAGAATTAGTACACAGTATTTGTTCCCACTAAAATAAATCACTATCAACAAGTTCAGTCGGAATTATGCCAGTAGACATCAATTAGTGTAGTGTAAAACAAGCTCAAATTGCTGCATGTGGATACCCCATAGAGATTTTCCAGAAAAGTATTGTGAAATTTATTGATTCAATATCAGTAAGTCATACTGCTGCTTTCAGCAGAACAATGTGCTGTATAGTTGGACTTATTTACTGGAAGCTTTCTGATACCACATAAGCATAATGTAATAAGTTAACAAGCCATTAGTATACCACAGCCTTGAAAGGCTAAAATCTAAATATGAGTATATTAGGTAAAACTTTACAGCCAGATTTTAATGATGACAAAAGTAAACAATAGCAGTGTGTCAAAAGGAACACTGTCCTGGCTTCTCCATAACAAATGTATTAACCAGCTAGGCTAATAATTTGATGTTGCATTCTCTGTAGTCAAGCATGATTAATATTACAATGTCCAATGAAGCAAATATGACAAGAATAATGAAGTATCTCATTAGAATTTTACAAGAAGGTTAAACGTGGTCTGGCTTCTGCAGAACTTGTGCTTTTAAGCTAGTAATGTTGTCCTCAATGTATAAGGTCATCTTTTTCCCTCTGCCACCCACCCCCAACCAATACACACATTTACAAGTAATCCATCCCCTATTTTTGCTTCGCTAATGTTCTGATGTGATGGGAAACCGCTGCAGGTCAATTTAAAGGGAATACTAGGATTCTACGAGGAAGGTGGGGGCTGCCTTGTCAATCAATATGTAACAAATGCCAGTTAGAACTTGCCCCTGGTAAAAAGACATAGGGTGTGGGGCACAAAATAGACGGGAGGGAGGGGATACAGAGCGTCAGTGAGTGAAGGGAGTGTCTGTTTGAAGTCACCAGCTGGAGCTCAGGCAGATTAGAGTTACTCTCTTCAGACGTGTGAACAATTAAACACTGAGGACCTTCACTAGGAAACAGTTGCAGCTTGCAATCAGGTTAGTGGTTTTGTTCATCGCGTGCTTTAGATGCGTGCTGCCAGTGATGGATATATTTTAGCACTCCAGCTGTTGGATCTACGTCTCCCTGGCTGAGCATCAAGGGATACGTAATTCACAACAGCTGGAGAGAGATTTTCATCCATGCTAAATCATAGTATTATAGTGAATTGGAATAGCAGCTGCACGGTGACTGGAGCTCTCCGTGGTGCTGAAGGAACAGCTCCTTGTGCGTAAATGGGCTGTACTCACAGCAGTAAGAGCAAGAATCAAACTTCATAAGGGTAATATCTGCTTATAACTGAGATTACAGTGCGAGTTAATCAACGGTAACTTCAGTGACCGGTGTTTTTTTTTTTTTTGTAAAATGAGGTTTGCAATTGTTCAGTGTAAGGTACCCTATATGAACTGCATGTGATGCACAGGTCCATGATGTAGTATTACATCGGCACTCCAGATTAAAAGAGCACTGCTTATAGATGCATGTATTCTGTTAAGATTTGCTTCACGTTGTACCTCTGATTGGGTTAGTTCACATACTTGAATAGACATGTGTGACTTTCAAACCATTTTTATTCTTTAAAACTATCTGGGAAGCAAAAGTGATTGTTTTCTGGCATCTGTGGTTAACACATGCAGTTCCATGGCAGCCTGAAGAGAACATATATATCACAGCAAGTTACCACAAAGAATACGGAAAAGGGAGTCGGGATAATTTTTATAATGTTTTTGACTTGAAATTAGTTTCTATTTTATTGTTTAAATGTTTCTGTTGTCATTCACTGTAGTATTTAATTTGTGAAATATAAGTAGGGAAAAATGCAGTAATATTTAAGGTTTATTATTTTCCACCTATAGACAAATAAGCTGAATTATCCACCTTACATACAATATAAAAGTATATGTACTAAATAAAAATAATGAAGAGTCTTCTATATATAAACATAAATGTTGAATAGCACTGTAACAGCTGCTCTAGACTGTTCACACTATATTTCACAAATAAAACTCTATAGGATGTTTTCAAAATAAACAGAATAATATCTGCTTAATACAAGCCACACAGTTCTACAAATTACACTGTAAACATAAAGATGACAGGGTGGTAAGCCTCTATTACTCATTAGCACTAGTGCTGAACGGACAGCTCCCTGTGCTACATCTCTAATGTTTGAATATAACTAGCAGCTGGTAGAAACTTAGAACCAAAGCACACATTGGTTCTGTACACATTGCAGACAATACAGATGTTTTCCAACATATCTTGTCATAGATAATGACATAATGAATAAATACAATTTCCTGTGACTGCAAGCAGCTGACTAGCTAGGTCTGGGTTTTCCTAAGGAAGGAGGGTCGGGATGATAGAGAGGTGAGTGGAGAAAAAGCTTGCTCACATCCCTAACCTGTAGATTTAATAACATGCTGCCTGATCCTCATGAAATGTAGTATCCCACCCAATTATTTGTAAACATTTAATTCTGGATGAATGCAACATTTAAAGCCAAGGTTGTTACCATTGCAGTGACTCTACAGTCTTTTGTGTTTTATTCCATTTATTTAAATCTCTGCTGATTCCAATGATTGCTCTGGAACAACCTGATCAGGCACACATTATTACTTTTCTTATCAGTATCAATCTTGTATTATAATTTCCATCTATGGTAAGCTGGTTGATGCCGATATCAAACTCAGATTCTACAGAATGTGTCTTCCATTGGCCGGAAATTAATTTCTACTGTAAACCACCAAGTGACTAAGGGATTGCATCTAAATCTAAATGAAATACTATTGCTTATTATTAAAAAAAAAAAAGAAAAAACATTCTTGGAGCATAAAATAACTATGCTATGGGATGTGTTGCTATATAGGGATCTGGCAGCAAACGGTGGAAATTATGTATTTTATGAATAATAATATTAGTTTCAGTAACAGATACAAACTCTAAAAGTTACTTTTTGCTGTGAAAAAGAAACAAAGCAATAAATATTGTATGTTGTCTTTTGTGCCTTAGGTATTTTACACTTGTGTTTAATAATAAGATACTAGAGAGAAACATAGAAACATAGGATGTGTCGGCAGATAAGAACCATTCGGTCCATCTAGTCTGCCCAATTTTTTGGAATACTTTTATTAGTCCCCTGTTCCCGGTCTTATAGCTAGGATTGCCTTGTGTCTATCCCATGCATGCTTAAAATCCTTGACTGTGTTTACCTCTACCTCTTCTGCTGGAAGGCTATTCCATACATCCACTACCCTCTCAGTAAAGTAATACTTCCTGATATTACTTTTAAATCGTTGCCCCTCTAATTTAAGACTATGTCCTCTAGTTGTGGTAGTTTTTCTTCTTTTAAATATACTCTCTTTCTTTACTGTGTTGATTCCCTTAATGTAGTTAAATGTTACTATCATATCCCCCCTGTTACGTCTTTCCTCCAAGCTATACATGTTAAGATGCTTTAACCTTTCCTGGTAAGTTTTATCCTTCAACCCATGAACCAGTTTAGTAGCCCTTCTCTGAACTCTCTCCAAAGTATCAATATCCTTCTGGAGATACGGTCTCCAGTACTGCGTACAATATTTCAAGTGAGGTCTAACCAGTGCTCTGTACAATGGCATGAGCACTTCCCTCTTCCTACTGCTAATACCTCTCCCTATGCAACCAAGCATTCTGCTATAATTTCCTTCTGCTCTATTGCATTGCCTACCTACCTTTAAGTCCTCTGAAATTATTACTCCTAAATCCCTTTCCTCAGATGTTGAGGTTAGGACTGTACCAAATAGTCTATATTCTGCTTTTGGGATTTTACGCCCAAGGTGCATAATCTTGTACTTGTCCACATTAAATGTCAGTTGCCACTGCTCTGACCATTTTTCTAGTTTAGCTAAATCATTTGCCATTTGGCTTATCCCTCCATGAATATCAACCCTGCTGAAAATCTTTGTATCATCAGCAAAAAGACATACTTTGCCAACAAGACCTTCTGCAATATCGCTAATAAAAATATTAAAGAGAATGGGTGCAAGTACAGATCCCTGAGGAACCCCACTAGTAACAAGACCTTGCATCGAATATACCCCATTGACTACAACCCTCTGTTGCCTGTCACTCAGCCGTTGTCTAATCCATTCAACAATATTGAAATCCAAACTTAAAGATTTCAGTTTATTGATAATCCTTCTATGTGCGACAGTGTTAAAAGCCTTACTGAAATCTAGGTAAGCAATGTCTACTGCACCACCCTGATCTATTATTTTAGTCACCCAATCAAAAAAAATCAATAAGATTAGTTTGGCATGAAGTAAACCCATGTTGTCTCTGATCTTGAAATCGAAACGACTTTAGATGTTCAACAATCCTATTCTTTAACAAGGTTTCCATTATTTTCCCCACTACTGAAGTAAGACTTACTGGTCTATAGTTGCCCGCCTCCTCCCTACTACCTTTCTTGTGAATGGGCACAACATTTGATAATTTCCAAAAAGAAAAAATAACTATAACACATATGCTGACCAGTCAGGTAAAACCATCATAGGAGTTATAGTCGAGGAATATGATCTTTCTGTTTCCCACCCTTGAAATAACAATACTTCAGCTTTGCTAACATTACAAAATATATTTTATGGTAAAGTATATTGTAATGCAGTCTCAAAGTGTAGCTTTTCTATCCTAGTACAGTTAGTAATAAAATGTCAGAAGGAAGTGTCTGATGGATAGCAGATGAGATAATGACAACTAAATGATAGACTGACTCATGTGTTAAAAATACCCCTCTGTTGAGAGGTAGGTGTAGAAACCTCTACTAAACCTTTTACTAGTGGGTGTAGAAACCTCTACTAAACCTTTTACTAGTGGGTGTAGAAACCTCTACTAAAACCTTTTACTAGTATTTAGTAAAAACTAAATCAAAGTAGGGCATGACGGCTTCTTTATTAAAAGGTGATTTGAGGTGAGATGAACACTTCATCTCACCAGTGTATCTATACATTGGGCAGAGAAAACCTGGCGAGTTATCCTCCACTAAGCAAACTTACCAGTCTCTGCCCAATGTATAGCTAAACTGGTTAGAAAAAGTGTTCATCACACCTCAACTCACCTCCAACTCACCATTTAGTGAATATCTCCCTATGTTATTGAATACATGTGTATAGTCATAGACTTACCTAGGGTTTTGGATGAAAACTTGCTATTTATCTAGTTTCTGTTTGTAACATCCCTAATTGTAAATGGCATTAATACAGAGTATCCAGAGGAAAGATATATAGGTACATAGTAGTTTTGGTTGAAAAAAGACTTGTGTCCATCAAGTTCAACCATTTTCCTATCCAATGTTTACCATCGTTGATCCAAAAGAAGGCAAATAAAAACCCCTTCAACATTTTGATGCTTAAGATTATATTGTGCACACCCTAAATCACTTCCTAAACCACTGCTTGCGGTATATTATGAGTAATATTATTTTTGGTAGATACGATGCTTGACTTAAGATTCAGTATTTGCAAATTAGATATACTTTGTAAACTGCCATCTCTATGGTTCTATTTAGCAGTTATAAATTATTATATTATCAGGTTGGTAAAGCAAATTTTCACCCTTTTTCTGGCAATGTGATCGGTCCACAGATTCAATGCTTTGTCAGAAACAGAGAATGCACAATTTGGAAACAGTCTGCTAAAGTGTACACTTTTTAAGTTTATTTTATTTTTTAACAACAATGGGCTGAGTTATAATTATTTTGAACCTCTCCTGTGACTATGACTATTACTGTTTTGTTTTTATTGAAAATTGGAAAAAGAAAAACCCCAAAAACAAAGAATTATTCTAAAAATTACACTTTGAAATGATCTGTGAAATACAGCATAATTAACAAGCAAACCATTGAGCTTTGTTTATAAGGATATATATCTTAAAGATTTAAAATAATTTGGTATTTAGAGAAGTTTAATTTGGGGGCTGAAATTAACAAACATAGGATTGTCTGTTGGCAAACATTTCTCTAAACCTATCTCAAGCTTCAAACTTTAAGAAGGTCAGAAAATAGACATGAACTGGATTTGTGGCCTTTGAATCAGTCAAGAGGTTAAAATGCTCTAGTTTAGTATCTGGTGCCTCAGGTACTGACACAGTATATAGGAAGCGCTTGTCAAGCATTGCTCTTACTGGGATGTAGTCATTCAGTTCCCTTGAGGGACCTCTTCTGCATCACACATCCTACATTTCACTCTTAACCTGCCTTCTTCATTGTGAAACCCTCAAATCCATTTGCTTAAGAAAATCAATGCACTTGACTCAATTTCAAGTACCTTTCATATGAATGAGTTTCTTGCCCATTATGGAATATATAAAAAAGGAGTGAAGCTATTTTTCTTTGTGCTTATCTGTAACCATATATTGTTTTTCATTTTATTTATTTATATTTTAATAGAAAATCCTGGAGAATCCTTTTAAGTTTTGTGTGCAATTGAAAAAAGTTATGCTACTATGTACACTTTTGATTTTTCTTTATATGTTTGCTTATCATAATTCTTGTTTACATTTGTAATATTACTTTTAAGGTAAACATTAGTAATCCTGCATCTAATACATAAGAATTTTAGTTTGGCGGTTCAATGTTCTATCCCAGCAATTGGTACTGTTGAAATCAAGCATATATATTAGTAGTACTATTACATTTAAGTACACACAAGTCATGGAGACTTGTATAATTAATATAATCCATTGTAGAAGACCAGCCAACAATTCCTTATAAATACAAATACAAATGCTGAGAGTTATTTACATTTCTCTCTAAGAAACCTATTCTTGGTTGTGTACGATTCTGCTCTAAGGTCGAGCAATCACCATAGAAACCAAAATAATATTTTGTATTGATGCTTTTTAGAACTTTGTGTACGAACAGCTATTTTTTTATAATATATAATTTTTTGAAAGCGGGCTAAACTGTCCAGAACAACTTTTAATCAGCCAGAAGCAGTTTACCGTCTGAATTAAAATGGCTTTTGAAAGATGCTTCTTCGGGGGACCATTCAAAAATGATTCTGTTATTTCTGGATTTCTCAAGTTTCAACTTGCCATTTCATGGAGGCCTGACAAGGCAGCACTGGTTGGTGTGCCATGTCTGAGTCAGTGATGAAGGTGATGGATACACACACACAATAATAATGTCTCTTTCTGCTACCATGTGGCTCAGAGACAGACAGATTCACTCTTTGATCATATTTTAAAGCAACAGTCTTAAAAGACAACTGTCCACAAAATCAAACATATGTTTAAGAATGCATCGAGTGTAGACTTTCTAAATTGAAATGCTTTGATGAAAGAATAAATCCTACATCTGACTTATGTGATTAAACAACATATCTGCCTCTAGATAGTGTTCTAGAGGCAGACAGTGTTCTAGAGGCAGATGTAAAAGCAGAGTGGGCAAAATAAGTCACTTTGTAATTACAGCAATACATAGCAACACATGCACAAACATTATTTCACTTTACACTCCCCCAATAAACTACTATCTACCTGTTTACCATTGTTAGTATAGCTACTTGTCAACAGTTTGCATTTAACTTGCCCTGATTCCAGGAAACCTAGTAGATCCTAAACCTGAAAATTATCACTGGCACCTTACAAGATCAAAGAACATGCTATGCATATATGTCCCAGCTAAACATACACAATTATGGATGACACAGATTAAATAATTTGTACCACCACTCTTAATTTGCACATTTCCAGAAGCAAACAATCAACCACGAATGTCTATTTATGTAATACTATATACTACAAGCTCATATTGTCACATATTTATTACTGTTGGTCGTGGTAATTCATTGTATTTGACTGTCATGCTGCTAAAGCTTTGATGTCACTGACTGGAATTGTCAACCTTTCTTCTTTATAAACCTATCACCATTAATTCAAAGCTTTCATTTTTCGCCTTTTTTTGTCTCTAACCTTTCCTGTGTTTACCACTCTCCTCTCCTTTATTTACTAAAGTCTGGCCTATTTTTCATGATTGTAGTTGTTTTTAAAATTTCTAATTGTATAGTTTGCCCTTTTTTTCAAAAGTGCGTACTGTTCCATTTTTCAAATATGTGGCCACAATTTTAAAAGTACAATTACTTTCAAATTCTATATAACTATGCTCCTCACATATTGGACCATCTTTTCTATTTGTTGATGATTGCTTCTGGGTTTTTTAAATATCAATAAAAAAAGAAAACCATTCAAATGAAAAAACCCTAAATACCTACATATCTTTTCCTTCATGCTTCATAATAGTAACTCTGCTGTCGTTTTGGTTTGCTTTACAAGCACATTTGAATGAAGGCCTAGTAAGACAGTGGAGTCCATTAGTCTTTCTTCTAATAGCCTCTCAGTACCAATTGAGTTCCACCAATAAGCTGAGATAAATAGGGATCGGATCATGCGTGTATCATATCCCAATAATCTGATCTGATGGGCTTTTCTAGCTGTGTCCTATATTGCTGCATAATCAATTTTCCTTATTGGAAATCATTCCACCATGGAATATTTGTGACATTTTAAAAGGGTGGTGGTAATACATATAGTTAAGGTCATAGGCAAAATGCAAATAAGCTTGTTAACAACATTACACAAATGACTAAACTTGAAATATATTATGTATCATATAATGTAAACTAAAATAATTGAATTCAGCTCATATCTGGAATAGCATGGAATAGCATTCCAGCAGAAGTGGTAGAGGTGAGCACAGTGAAGGAGTTCAAACATGTGTGGGATAGCCACAAGGTTATCCTAGATATAAGATAGAGAACTGGGGACTAATAAAAGTATTTAGAAAATTGGGCAGTCTAGATGGACTGAATGGTTCTTATCTGCCGACATATTCTATGTTTCTATCTGTCCTCACTAAAATGTCTTGACTATTGTAACTAAGTGCTAAATGATTTCCCTTGAATTACAGTCCATAATGATGGCTTCTGGTGACATTTTTCCTGCCATCTTCTCAAACATCAAGACCTCACTTTCGCACACTGAACAGGGAAATCCCATAGTATTGAATTCTATATCTGCCTCATTAGACTAGCCTACTTTCCCGACTTTCGAAAAGCCATAAAAATTGACTTCTTTAGGGAAGCATTCACATACACTCTGTTACTCCTTTGTTAAGCATGCTTACATGTGTAGGACCTGTTGCTTTCAGAACAGTCTGACTTCTTATCAACGTGGACTCTAAAAGGTGCTGGAAAAACCCATTAGGAATTTTAGTCCATGCTCATTTTATAGCATTACATAGTAGTCCTGTAGAAATGTAGGCCACACATTCATGCTATGACTCTTTCTTTCTGCCTCATCCTAAAGATGCTGTATTTGATTGATGGACATCTAGCCTGCTGGCCAAGTGAGGCCCTGAATCATTTGAGTGCATGTCCAACTCTAGCTAAAAAGTTTGTAGGTTGCATTGTGTTATCTCTAGTAGTGTCCAGTCCCCCAATCGAACTCTTTGGATTTTGATAAAAGTTTGAAAACATCTTGTGATGGTGTATGATGTAGTAACATGACACATTATACATAATTGACATTAAACACCATATCTGTATATGTGAAATGATCATGCTACTTTTCATGTATTCCCAGTTTAACTATGGGGACTAAGTATGTACTTTCAAATAATAAATTCATGCTCCTTTAACAAACACAGGGTGTATTCATCAAAGTGTAGCCGCAAACTACAGTATGATATACAGACTAGCACTAGATCAATCAAACAAAGGACTTCTTTACATAGTATGTAGCATTTATTTTTAACATGCCAACAGTTTTGCAAGGAGACTTTGAGAAATGACTCCCTTAGTTATTTCTTGATTGCCAAAAGGGTACATTTCATTATGTTCCATGTTGGAGTTGATTAGTTTATTCTCCTATTGAGTTTCCTTTAATAACGGTGCAAATGGAAAACTGGAAAACAATGTGTCCTTCCTTTAGGCTCTTCATCGCTCATTTCTAAAAAAAAATCATTGCTACGGATACAAATTCCAAGTAAAGGCAAACAAAAATCCCCAGCAGCCTCTCCTTTATTCAACAATGTTATGAAAGCCAATGAGAGGCAGACCATGGTTATAAATACAGTTACATTCAGAATTTTCAGAAGGAAAATAACAGGGCTTCTTGAACTAAGAAATATTTACACATTTTATTCATTCTGCTCAAAGCGTGTTAAGAATTATTACATGTATTTACTGTTTCTTATCTTTACCATTTCTTTCTTTATGGATCTTCTGATAAACATGAGTATATTTAGAAAGGTGAGGTTGGCTAAGACGAGCCATCTAGCCTAACTGTAGATGGGATTCTATGTACAGCAAATAAAAAACATAGTAATTGATTTTGTGTGAGTGTTATGTGTGGACCTGGTTTAAGATAGATGGAGCAAGTGAAAAAATAATAAAAAGTAAAAACGGCACATTCAATAATGGACAGAGCTATAAGAATCTGCTCCATGGGATGAATCCATCCAGAAGCAGTTCACAAGTTGATCACTTACACAAAGATAGATAGCATGTCAGTCTTGTCCTGCAGTAAGGACCCAGCTGTCACAAGGCGCCCATAGGCCATTTTTTTTTTCAGAAATTAGGAGTTTGGAAGTTCACCTTACTTTTGAGTAAATATGGTATGTTTTGGGGTTTTTAACATTAACTCCAGACAAAAGTCAGAAATTTGAGCTACCTGTGTCTTTCAAAAACCTCCACGTTGAACTCTTAGCGCAGGTACAGCGTATTGTGAATGTGCATTCACATAAGATTGAACTTTTTTTGACACTTTCATATGTGCACTGATACTTTGCTTAAATGCACTACTTTAATACATAAAAAGTGTTTGCATACATCATACCTCCCAACTGGCTTCGTGTCCCGCTGTCCTGTCGAGCTCTTCCTCTGTCTCTTTTCATGACAGAGGTAGAGTTTGCAGGATAAACCAGATTACAATTCTTCAGATCTCATTCTCCTGATCTCATTCTCCTGTGTCTGAGACAACATGTGCATCATTGTGGGAATGCTCGGTAGTACTGACACTCGATCTCCCAAGCTCTTCCCCCAGCATCTAGATTTGCCAGTGGGCAAAAGCTGGAAGGTATGCATACACAGAATAGTGTATATATATAAAGTATAGTATATAAGTATATGTGTGTGTGTGTGTGTGTGTTTACATATACATATGCACCTAAACATGTACAAAATATCAAAGAAAATCAGTATACACATGATATCAGCATAAATGTCTGGCTTGGGTCTCTTCTTTGGTCTAGCAGTTCATTTGGGTGGCTACCTTTTAAGCAGTGGGCTGTTTATTTACTTATAGTTCTGCTATGATTATGCAAAGGTCTTTCATGTTATGCTCTACATAGACATTTTTAGGTGAAATGTTGTTTAATAAGGAATTATACTCATATCATCTATATCCAATTAACTCGGACAATTTGTCTGCAAAACTTGCCAAGTTCCCACTTTGCATGAAACATTTATCTGAGTATCCCTGATAATTCTAAAGCTAGAAACTGTTAGAAGTCCCAAATGTCTAAATTCAGGCTTTTTTTTATCTTTGTTCTGGCTTTATCTATAACAAAAACATCCCTGTTGCAAAGATTAATCCATACTGTAACTGATGAAAAGCTAATCTCTCCCTAGGATTTATCTGCCAGACTTTCCACTGCTAGATGCCTAGTCTCTCACTTCCTCATTTGCATTCTGCAATGAGATTCCGATAATTCCCAGAACGTTAAGTAATTATGGTAATTGAGAATGTTTTGAAGGCTGAGAAATGTTAGATGTCACTCCAAGAGCACTACAAGTTGGCAATGCCCTTGTTCTTTTTACAAATGCGATATTGTAAACACCCTTCTGATTATATATGAGGAAAGGAGGTGCTGTATGTTACCATTTCAAACACTTCCACATCTGACCATACACTGCAAAATGTACATAAATCACTTGCCATGACATGATATTGACCTGCATGACTAGGTGCATTTATGTTGTAGTGTATAAAACTAGTAATACCAATCTCTAATGGAATCCTGTAATTTAGCCTTAGTAAATGTTAGTTAAATTGGGGGGGAATGAAAAAAAAAAGTATATCGAGAAATACAGCCCACTTGGTCTGTGAGGAGAACTACTCTCTTGCACAGGTAATCAAATGAAGAATGGGAACTCTGCATCAGTTTCCAAATAAATAGCTAAATTCCAATTAATATAGTTTACTCATATGTGTTATTTATTCATCTTAGCTTATTAAGTGCAAAATTTGTCAAGTGGTTAATCTCCTGTTTCAGCTTGTATGAATAAATAACTTATGTGAGAAAATTCTGTTTATTAGGATTTGGCTATTTGTTTGGTACTTTACACAGACTTCTTTGTCTTCAGCTGGGGTGGTGCTCTTCTCTTTATTATACCCTTTACTGGACTTTGGCTCTGTGAAGACCAGCGACTTAGATTATATGTTATTTTTATCGTCATAAGAAGGGCTGTTCATCATATCTTATAATTTACTACAAAAAAAAATCATAAAATATGATGAAAAAAATAAAACCTTTTCTATCTTTGACCTAAAAAATAATTTACATAAATAGGGCAAAAACCAAAAATAGTGTTTTTTCTGTACAGTGACCTTTTGACCCTCAAATTGTAAAAGAGAAACAAAAGCAACACCGGCTCTAGTCACAGGAACAAAAGTGCAGGAGGTGGGTGGGTGCTCCACAGTGCTGATTAGGCACAACAATTAAGCATTTAGTAGATACTCTTTTTTTTCTTTCCCCTTGTCACACACCACTTTTCATATACATTTGTCTCATTTCACATACTTTTGCTTTTTTCACTGCTTGGTTTCACCTTCCTCTCACATCATTCACATGTGTCTTTTTTTCACTGGGGCACTCTCATAGTTAAAATGCACACTAGTGAGTGCACTTTGCACTAATTAATACTGATGCTGCATTGGCTGACCATTTGTATATAGGATACCTGTGTTCACTTGTATTACACCTATGACTAAGCGTGGTGACCCGCAAAACGCGTTAGGTGGCCTTCCCTTTTCACTTTATCATCCGTGGATTGTACCTTACCCTGTTTGTTTGGATTTTTTGAAAGCATTAAAGCACTTTATTTATTCACTACTTGGCGAGTGGAGTGCACACTTTGTTCTACTTAACCCTCAAATTGTAACCCTAACTATTCTAACCCTAGATTTTAGCTAATTAATCCTTTTTTATTGCAATGTTGCTGACTGCCTCTAGGGGCAGTCAAGCAACAGATTAAGAGCGTCAGAAGTGATTTTTTTTTTCACTTCCGAAGCTCTATCACCAAGAGAGCACAGCCATATGGCTCCTGCAATATGGCGCCTACGATCGCGATCTGGGGTGTCCCAGAGCTGAAATTTCAGTGCTACCAATTGCATCGACATCAAGGCAACAGAACAGCACCATCAGAGATGTCCCTGACACGTCCATTGACACAAAGGGGTTAAATAAGTAAACTGCTATAATAAATAGCAATACACAAACACACATGACTAGCGTGCATGTATAAGTTTGGTGACTCTTACCAACCCCCATGACCAGATTGAGTATATGATATCTCGGCCCTCTCACCATAATGCCATGACACCTACCAACCAAAGTAAAGGGCGGATGGGCAGGAAACTTCCTTCTTGATTAGCACAATTTTCTTAATGACTTAAATTAGCACCCTCCCTATCCTACTTACCCTAAGATTATTACCCACGTCTTCCTCCCACCCTTGTGATCTAGAGTCTTGTCTTGACTCCCAGTTCTTCCTGACTACCGTCATGTAGCCCCTGCATTTATGTATTGTATGCTTTTGTTCCGGTATTTCTAGAATGGTTCACACCTGAAAGAAAATCTAGAATCTTTTATAAAACATCTGTCTTACAGCAGCAATTACACTGATGTGATGTGTTACTACACTGTGAAATAAAAGCCACACTCTGTTCTAATATAAACAATGCAATTTAACTAACGTTTGCACTTGTTTGTACAAAATATTAGACTATCATAGTGTCTCTGATAAAAAAAAATCATTTAATAGATGTTTGTTAATGTACAAAATGATGTTTTTCATACTGATGCTTTATATTAACATTATGCAGTTGTAGTTCAGAGAATAGCTGTGACTTTATTTAAATTGCTATATATTTATAGGAGGAAGCGTTTACATATTCTGCATCATAGTCCAATACACAAATTGGCTGTTAACATTACATAATACACAATGTACAATGATCCTGTTTCTAACAAGGTAAACGTATTTACATTCCAACCTTAAATATATAGGTCTCATTTTTCAGCAAGTCTTCTGGGTTTGAGCACGGATAATAACAGTGATCTTGTGTTACTGTTGGATGCACTTGGGAAGCTGACCTCTCAATCACCATTTAGCTGTTTTGGGTTATTTTCCCATTATAGAAAATGACTTCCTAAATCCATATGGTAATTAACAGCTCTGGTTCTCATAAGGATCCGCTGCAGCTGCAGGCAGTACTAAACCAGCTTCTGTGATAGACAAGAGGTCTCCCCAGATTGTGCACATCGTTAACATCTCACTGGGTCCAATGGAAATTGATATTGAAGCCAGCATGTACTGACCATACTGAAAAGTTCCTGGCAACCCTTAACCATTACAGTGCCCAAGGACAAACACATCTGCCAGAGTCATGCTAATACGCGTATTCCCTCATCTTCCGATTGTAGTGGAGCAGGTTATTTGTGTCGCTTTTTATAACATGTAATAGCTGTTGGTAAGAAATAGTCTAAGGTCCTATTTTAGTCTACAAAAACTGGCACATCCATTTTGTTCAATTGCATGTAATTAAGAGGTTTCTGGTGCAGAAAGAGAGAAATAGAGAGAGAGGCAAATACAAATATTCTGAGCTAAAAATATATGAGAAAAGCTTCAATGGGTATTCAGAAAATGTCAGCCAAAGTCTAACAAATGTTAATCTAGGTCCCTATTTTAAACAGCCAGACATAAATTTCGAGATCTATGCAAATGTGTCTCCATTTCTACTAGAATGTGTCTGCAGATAACAACCATGCAGCCCATCTAGTCTGTCCAATTTCTATCTAAAAAAAAAAAAATCAAATACTTTAATTAGTCCCTGGCCTTATTTTATATCTAGGATAGCCTTATGCCTATCCCATGCATGCTTAAGCTCCTTAGAAACATAGAATGTGTCGGAATATAAGAACCATTTGACCCATGTAATCTGCCTAATTTTCTAAATACTTTTATTAGTCCCCAGTTCCCTATCTTATCTCTAGGATAGCCTTCTGCCTATCCCACGTATGCGTAAACTCCAATGTGTTTACCACTACCTCTTCACAATTTATATATCACTTTTTATCATTATTCTAAATATTTACAGTATAAACAAAGTGACATAGTCCTACTAACAGCCTAGTAACTAACACAGGCTAGTGAATAGACTACAACAAATACAATTACAAAACATTCTTAGTTAGGATCCACATAAATCCTACTACAGACAGCAAAATTAACAACTTCATTGGAAGCAACAGATCTGAGTAGTAATTAGAGTCAACTTTAGAGCAATGACCTGACCAAAATGAAAGATGCTTTCTTTTCACTCTCCACCATACTAATCAGTGTAGGATTACCCAGGGTGCTTATGGATATAGTCACACAAAATGCTCATTACATAACTAGAAACTGGTTATGAGTTTTTACCATTCTATTAACCAACGTGGCTTGAGTAACAATAATGTCACTGGTACTAAATGGTTTAAAGGTGGCAGATTTTTTTTAAAATAAGGATTGTCAATCTGTCACTTAGCACAAGTTGACTTAAGATACTAATTAGACTTATCACAGCAAATTTAGCAGGTTGTTTGTCAAGTGAAACATAACATTTTTCATCATTATCTGTTATCACTGGTTTATTAATTGGACCCAACATGTCACAAATATAGTGTGTGTGTGTGTGTGTGTGTTTGCATTATGGAGCCCACAAGACATCTTACATGCTAGTAGCATGTAAGCCTCTGGTACAATTTGAAACACGCATGTCAGAAAAGGAGGGTATGATTGCTGAAACAAATCAAAATCTGTAGTATGAACATTTTATTCTTTAAAACTATGCTGCTATTCTAATAGCACTTCAAAGATGTATATTAACTGCTCTAATGTTCATTCAAGACATTTATACATTTTCATAATATATGAGATTTATTGCCTTTTCATTATATTTCTTGCAGTGTTTACTGACAGCTGTGCTGGATGCAAATTCACCTGTGACCAATAGAACCAAACTGAAAGAGACGAGATGGATTTTGTCATGAAACAGGCCTTAGGGGGTAAGAATGATTATTTTAACCTGTTTACTTCTAGAAAATAACTGGTAAATATTCTATCAGAAAAGCATAGCTGTCAGCAGTCCCGGTTTTCCAGGAGTTTTTTTTTTGGGGAGGGGGTTTGGTTCTGTCCTGCGTTTATTCCCGTCTATGCCTATGATTTCACTACAAAGTAGTTCAAGAGACATATATTGTCTTAATTTTTAGAAGTGAGCTTCAGACACCAGATATCTGTACTAGAAGTCAATATTGTAGGGGTGATGACATCACATAACCCACTCATTTCATGCATTGCCCCCACCGCATCCCAGTACCCTGTCGCCGGAGGTTGGTTGGTAAGAAAAGTAGTAGGTACCTGAGATAAACTTCTGCATGAAGTAATAAACACTAAAACTGAGTCTGAGAATTCTTTAAATTAGGGCTAAGATTTCGTTATGGAAAGATATATATTGCGTTATCTGCCTCCACAATCTATGTTTCTGCTTTACACTTGGAGTCACTTTTCTACTCTAATTAGTATTTCAAAGCATTATTGACCTGTAATCTTTTTCAGTACAGAAGCTGCTGCTGAACAAATGAGCATTGACAGCATTTAGCTGATTGTTAAAATAATCTGCTATATATCATCTGAACACACTGGAACATTTCAACGTCAGCCTCTGGCAACTGTTAGGCCTACACCGGGCTTGTGTTTTTCTAACCTTAGCCAAATAAATGATACCACTACATTTATAACCTTAAATAACCTGAACTTCATCAGTAGGGGGATAGTTAGGAATTTCTATGTTTTCCATTAAAACATACATTGAATAAATTGCAAAATGAATAGGAAACAGTCAAGATGTTGAGTTTTAAATGATAAACTTGGATTAGCTAACACAACGTGCCATTGGAATACAGAAGTAATGTTTGCTGATAATGGGCCTCTGTACGGGTATGTAGATACTCAATTAAAAATCATCTGTTTCCTGCTTCAATATCAATTTATACACAAAGCAGAAAAAAAATTGAAGGAAAGTGGACAGCGCACAAAAATATATATTTTATAAATACTATAGACAACAAATAAGCACAAAAATGTCAAAGCCAAATATATTTTAATGTACAATAAACAAATATACAATCAATACAAAAATAAAAGAATCTCAAGGAAAAATGCACATGAGGGTGAGAATATTAACTAGACAGAGGTCTGAGTTCCCTTAAATCAAGTGCACATATATGAATGAAAATAGACTAATACACAATCAGTACAGATATATATATATTAGAAAATCTGCAAAAAAGAAAGCGGATACAGGGGAGGAGTATACGTTTAAACTTGAGTCTTAAATCCCCTGTAAAGAATCCACATATGTTAAGTAAAATAAGACAAAATACCTCAAATGAAAATAAAATACAATAAAAAAACCATATACATATACCTTAAAATCAGACATACACAGCAAAACCCGGCCGGGGATTGTATGAAGAGAATAAAGTGCCTATGCTGTCCTCAAAATTTATACACATTAACAGTGTCTACAGGGTATTTCTGGTCCGTTTGTTGTTATTTTACTGGACAAAATGTGCTTTTCTTTCAGACAAGGACATTTCTAAGTGAACCAAAACCTTTGGACAGTAGTGTACATGTAGGCCTTGATACACTCTCACATGTCTGCCATTTTTCATGGTTTTGTATATATTTATGTGTTGAATCATATTATTAAAGAAATGTGTTAACTGTGCTCTAAAGGTGTATTATTGTAATACCAGCATTAGCCTGGGTGGTTTTAATTATCGATCAAAAAGTTAAATCAAGTAATTATTAATGAAACCATCTATGAATTTGATTTTATGTACACTCCGTTTCACAGTAAAAATAATAGTTGGAAATTGATTGCATGCTTCCCAATTATCCCTAAGCATGAACACTTCACATGTGTAGCATAGCTGTCACTTTGATAAAACAATCCTCCTCCCAGCCATTTCTCCAGTTTCCCCCATTGCCAGGTGCCATTATTGCAAGGTATGTGTATGCCACTATCAGATTTTTTGGGAATAGGTTGACATGGACTTGTGAAAGATCACAGCACCAAGTGGAAATGCATGATCCAAAAATTGTGACTCTTCTAAATGTACAGTTAAAAAGATTCAGAGGTCAGATTATAAGACATGGATCCAGGTCCCCAGCATAGCTGCAGGGGACCTGGATCCCCCTCTCTAACAGCAGGGGATGTCTGCGCGATGAGCGCAGACTCCCCTGCTTCCGCCCGGCACGACCGCCGGGGCTTCTATGAAGAAGCCGGGTACTTTCATCACAGAACTCCTGGCGATCGTGCCGGGCGGCAGCAGGGGAGTCTGCGCTCATCGCGCAGACATCCTCTGCTGCCCCACTAGGCACCAGGGAGAATCGGGCAGCTGGGGGATGTCTGCACGATACATGCAGATATCCTCCATGCTGCCCGACACGGCAGTCTATTATGACGGACCAGCTGTCTGTCATAAAAGACTGCCGTGTCGGGCAGCATGGATGATGTCTGCACGTATCGTGCAGACATCCCCCGGCTGCCCCCACTAGCCACCAGGGAACGAAACCAGGTAAGGGGGGGGGGGGGACGGAGGACACAGACAGACAAGGGGAGGGGGGGGTAGAGAGAGACAAAGGGAGGGGGAGGGGGGAGGACACAGACAGACAAGGGGGGGGAGACACAGACAAGGGGAGGGAGGGGGACAGAGAGAAAATGGGAGGGGGGGATAGATAGAGACAAGAGAGAAGTTTTGGGGGGAGAGAGAGACAACGCTGGGGGGGAAAGAGACAGCTGGGGGAGCGGGAGAGAGGCCGCATTGGCACATAAAAGCAAATAAAAACAAGAAATGCATTTGTATAATATACATTTTTTATTAAATATTAAAAAGCAATTTACATATATACAAGTTAAACTTTTTTCCTATAGGGTAGTCTTATAATCAGGCTTTTAGTATTTTTCCTAAAGGAATGTACAAATTTGGGGGGTCGTCTTATAATCAGGGTCGTCTTATAATCGAGCAAATACGGTAAGAGCAAGCAGGCCATCATATTAAAGTAACTTTCCTATTTAAAGGTCTACTCTGACCTTGGTGTTCAAATATGCTAAATACATTGCATGCTCCACCCTCTAGTTTATTTGTGCACTTTCTGATCATACAACTGTCCAATTAAAACTGCAGTTGGCCAGCAATTCCCACACTTAAAAATAGAAAGATCAAGAATACACAGGGAACATTAGGTACAACAATGTACTTTTTTTCTAATAGTATATTGATTATATGTTCATTATATAATATGGTCTGAATTTTGGGACATAAACTATTTTACGGGCATTGAATTTGTAGATCTAATCTGTTTTATAATGAATCAGTCCCATTTTATGGAACAAAATGTAATATACTCAGTATTTGTCCTCTCTGGGATCCATCATTACATTGGGATGCCTTTAAACAGTTCACACAGACAGATTTCAGTAAACAGTGCTGTTTAAATGTAATACAGCTACACAATTATCATCAAGCCTTTTACATCCATATCCCTGGTGTAATGTAGTAGTTTGCTGAAAATGATTTGCTGTATGTTATTAAGTGAGTAATAAGTATTCTGTTTTAGCTTTGTGGAGGTGGGTTAGGGGAGAGACCAGCAATGCCCTGCAGGACTCTGACACTGCTAGAGTTCAGTAGTAATCTCCCGGCATTGTTCAAAAGCTGCAGCAGTTCCAGCTCCATGTCGGGCAACTGAGGATTTCTGAATGTTTTTTAAACATGGCCAAGTCTTCTGTCTCAGGCAGCGAAAATAATCAGCTCTGCGTCTCTGTTAATGGCTGTCAATTACTAAATACTGTAAAATGCTAACATTGCATGGAATTAGCTAGTTTGCACTGCATATTTGGGGTGTATTCACTAAATTGAATTGATAATGGAATTTGCTAGATTCAGACTGTAATAGCGGGGTAGGAAAGTAGGTGAGTCAATTATTTTTACCTGATTTGGCCAATCCTGTTGTCAATGCACCATGATCAGATAGATGATGGAAGGATAGATGGAATATTGAGAGAGGGAGGGTTGAAGGACTTAGAGATACATAGGGGTTTGTTTAGGAAATAAGGTGTTGCAGGGAATGGTTCTCTAACAGGAAATGAGACTATTCCCTCACTTTTCTATTTCTCTGACCTTCGTTCTATTGATTTCCAATCATAGCATTCACATTCAACTGCAACTGCTTCATTCTCAATTTTGTTTTGTGAATTTGACGATCAACACTTTCCTCACACTGGGTAGTAATCATACTGAACATATTCCACCAGCCCCGACCTTGGCTGACCTTTCAGATATGCTTCTTGTGGTCCTTGGCCACAATGACCAAGGCAATAACCACCTTATCCTATTTATTTTTGGTTCTCAAATAACAAAAAAATGAAAATAACTAAGGTTTTGTATTTTAAACAAATAAATACGGAATAGTATTGCTACGATTACTGTGTGTTAGCAATCCAGAATAGCAGAGTAGTGTAGCTGTGTTAAGGTCGACAGGCTAATAACAATACCCACAACGTAAAGATTTGAAAGCATCTTAAATAGAACTATTATAAAATTCCAGCAGGCTATAGGTACAATATGTAAAAAAGTGTAAGCACACTTGCAAATCTATAAGCAATGTCAAGGAGGTTTCTAAAATATGTGCAAATATTTATCATGCAAGTAGCCTAAGTATTGCATGTGCATGCAAATAACATGTAACTCTGTAGCTTGTCTATATGTTGTTAGGATTTCAAGAGTTTCGGGTGCCCTTTTATCTGCGAATATATTCACACCCATACATTCCATTTTAGTAGTTTAATTACAATGTGATGGTAGGACAGCACCATAAACATATCTCAATGTCCCCTTAGCCAGTTATTGCCTAAATTTAGAATAATATACCAGCATATGCAAGTGATCTGAATATTTTGGAAATCAACTTATTTCCTTTTTTACTATATCCCTTTATCTTCTAATTAATGTGAAATCTCAATATTTGAGCTTTAGTGTGCCACAGTCCTATCAACAATTTGTCCTTAACTCCAATAGACGCCGTATACCTCTATTACACTGTCCATGGAAGTCTTCCAATGCTTTAATAAAAGATCCACTAAACCTTTATTCACTTTATTTGCTTATCCCATGTGGTTCAGTTTGAAATTACTGATTTCTCATTTCACTCAGGGGACATTTAAAAAAAATCTGTATATATTTCAGAACACTATCTATATAAAGTGATAATACGAAGGTGTAACACGTAAACCATACATTATAGTTGTATTGTATAAAGTGCAACAGTCACTGTGGAAACCAATGGAATATTCCTGTTGACTAGATCAATTTTAGAACTTGGCACCAGTAATTACCTTTCTACATAACCCCAGTTGTGTTATAATGGGACTGTATTAATAAGTGTTCCAACATGTGTGCTAGTATAACATTAATATCATCTCAGGCCTCTAGCCAATTAGAATTACCTGAAATCTAGCAGTATTGCCACTCAATGTTTTCTTTGTTGGTTCGATATATTAATTCATTATTTTGTTGTGCCATGCCATGTTTGTTTTCAGGGGCCACAAAGGACATGGGGAAGATGTTAGGAGGCGAGGAGGAAAAAGACCCAGACGCTCAGAAGAAAGAAGAGGAAAGGCAGGAAGCACTGCGCCAGCAGGAGGATGAGCGTAAAGCCAAGCATGCCAGGATGGAAGCAGAAAGAGAAAAAGTTCGGCAACAAATACGAGATAAGGTGTTTAATTTATACCATAGACCAAGAGCCTTGTAACCAAAAGGGATTCTATATCTGTTAATTCCAATAGTTTTGAGTCAGGATTCTGTCCCTAGATACTATTTGTCCACAGGAAGCTTCCCTAGACCTTTTTTGAACTGGAGCACTAAAGTATATATTACAATGAAAAATAAAAAGGTATAGCCCACCATCTGTCATCATAAAAGTATCCACCAGTGCGTATATTATGATACATTTTAAGTTCAAAGTTCTGAGTGTACAGCTGTACATTCCTCAGAATTGAGCATGACCAGTGCTTCCTTCCATTGAACACAATGGGGGAAGCACTAAACATGTGCACCAGCAAAGCATTCCATCTGCACGTGAGATTTCTGATTGGCGCCAATGAGATGAGATTTGTGATGTGCTACTTCCAACTTTTCTGCACTACTGTACACCACATTTCTGATAAGTAATTTGCATGGTGATGGAGACATGTCTGCATCCTATCATTCTCCTATTTTTTATTGTGCATTTCTGATGTTTAAAGCAGTGCAAGAATATGGTGTCTGATTTGCAAGAATTTGGTTCTGAGATATTTGCAAAATAAAAGTTAAAAATGCTGTACTTCTATGTTGGCTATATAAGTGTAAACCAAACCAAAGTCAAACTAGTGATACAATCTTCTACAAGGATATAGATTCTAATAGATTTAGTAAATGAGTATACTGCACAAGGAAAGGGAAGTGGACAATGCATTCACAAGAAATCTTGATCAACAGCTCGACTTGGTGATAAGAACCAGCTCGGGTTAGTGTTAAGAACCAGCTCGGGTTAGTGTTAAGAACCAGCTCGGGTTAGTGTTAAGAACCTGCTCGGGTTAGTGATAAGAACCAGCTCGGGTTAGTGTTAAGAACCAGCTCGGGTTAGTGTTAAGAACCAGCTCGGGTTAGTGTTAAGAACCAGCTCGGGTTAGTGTTAAGAACCAGTTCGGGTTAGTGTTAAGAACCTGCTCTGGATAGCGTTAAGAAAATGCTCGGGTTAGTGTTAAGAAGCTGCTCGGGTTAGTGTTAAGAAGCTCCTCGGGTTAGTGTTAAGAAGCTGCTCGGGTTAGTGTTAAGAAGCTGCTCGGGTTAGTGTTAAGAAGCTGCTCGGGTTAGTGTTAAGAAGCTGCTCGGGTTAGTGTTAAGAAGCTGCTCGGGTTAGTGTTAAGAAGCTGCTCGGGTTACTGTTAAGAAGCTGCTCGGGTTACTGTTAAGAAGCTGCTCGGGTTAGTGTTAAGAAGCTGCTCGGGTTACTGTTAAGAAGCTGCTCGGGTTAGTGGTAAGAAGCTGCTCGGGTTAGTGTTAAGAAGCTGCTCGGGTTACTGTTAAGAAGCTGCTCGGGTTAGTGGTAAGAAGCTGCTCGGGTATGTGTTAAGAAGTTTCTCGGGTTAGTGTTAAAAACCTGATTTTTAAATGGTTAAAAAAAAGAAAGAAAATCAGCCTCCGTTGAGAAAAACTAAGAAAATACAACAGAAAGAATGAAGTCTAAGATGAAAAGGTTACAGTCAAGGCTGTTTACTTTGTAAAACATTGATGCTGTCAAAGAGATTTAATCAATAAGTATACAAATAGACCGCAGGCCAAAACAAAGAAATCCCCAGATTGCTTCATCTGAGAAACTTTACAATTGGCAATGGGTTAACACCTCAGGACCAGTTCAGTAATGTACAATGGAGGCTCATACCATGATTTAACCTGGACCATCAAACCTTTACTGAAGCTTAAGGCATAAATTAAGGGATATTTTTTGGCAAATAAACCATACATCAGTCTGTTCTGTGAGCAAATGACTAACAGGGCAATAGAAAATATCCCTGATAATAATGCTCTGTGCTATGTTGGACTAGTAACAAATGTATCTGTATATGTTTTATTTAACCCTTTGCGAAACTAAGAAAACATGTGCAAGATGTTCCTCTCATCTCTTGGTATGTGGCGCATCATTTATTTTCTTTTTTAATTTTTATTTTGAACCTTTATTTTTCTTCTAACTGTGTATTTTGTTGTATGTTTTATACCAAAATTAGCCTTTTGGTTCAGCATCATTATCTTACATTTTTTTCCTACAATGATTGACTTTGTTTGCATATTATTTTTATTTGTACTGGGTTTTTTATTTTTATTTTTTTGCATATTATTATTATCGTTATTGCTACAATTTTGCTTGAAATCTAGTTTCTAAAGTACTGTTGGTTGCAAGTGTTCATTTTATATCAGATATAGCTCTTATGTGTCCCAGTGCAATGTGGTCAACTGAACGTGATGTTCAAATTTTATTTCCATGTGATTCAGATGCCTAATATCTTTTAAAAATACTGGTAAATCTATTGCCACCATGGACCAAACATTGGCTCATAGCAATTTTTTAACAGTCTGCTGGGAAAATACCAGCTGGGGGGTATTTCTATTTATATGTTTTTTTTTCTAAAAGCATGCCCTGCATACAGAAATGCTTTCTTATTGGCTACATATGTAATATGTATTTTGCTATGTATATAAAAAAAAAAACTACAAATTTTCCGAGCTGCTGAGTTGCCATAGAAACCAAGATTGTAAATACTACAATACGTACTGTACAGATAGCAATACAATTTGGGGTTTTTTCTTGTCGCAAAATGCATTACTTTGTGATGTTCGAGAAGCCCATAGGCCATGAATAGGGTTACAAAGATCAAGGTCTTCTGGACAGATTGCTTTTAAATTGCATTACAAATTGTCAAACCAAGTATGTAAAGGTTGAGTGAAAAATCACTTTCTGCTGACATTTCCTATTCACACAATGAGATTAAATCAGGCAGGGCAATGAGCAGAATTTACATTATGAGTGTCCACATGTATGTATATATATATATATATATAGGGTGATCCCTGTTTCTTTTCTTGCTCATCCCTCATAAAAGGAATTTGTCCAAAAACAAATAATTTTTAGCCATGCATCACTACATTTATTGTAGCATCATATATATTATGTTTTCTGTATACCTGCATACTGTTTTGTAAAATCTTGCATCTTTCAATGGATACAGCCCATTGAAGTTTGGCACCTTCCCTTCTTGAGATTTTGTTGCATTCTTGAAAGCTCTGTTTAAAGGACTAAAAAAATGCTTTTGGTTAATTGAAAGATTGCAAAGAATACAAATAAATGATCTTATTAGCCCCCTTGAACTGTCCCAAAAAATAAACTGTTCAAAGCATCAGGTATATTAGTCAATACTGTCAGTGTGGATACACTTTGGTAATGTGACAGGGATCTGCAGACAGAAATATTCTAAATAATTACATGTCAGCCTGCAGTCAATGGTGTTGGTCCCACTTCTCTGGCTGTGGGCCGCAATGTGGGCAAGAGGTGATTGGCTTAAGTGAGTATAGCTCTATCAGAGCTATTACTCTAACTGAAAGACTGTATCCAAGATGTAGACTCTTGGGTCATTATGTCCACCCTGTCCACCCTGTCCATAGAAACAAAGATGGCACAATCATTTTCATTCTGTCATTAAATCATTAGTATTTAAAATGCCTACACTGAATGCAGTCTTTCAATAAAACAAAAGAGAATTTTGTGCCGACCGTTTCTGGATTCAGGGGATATTCCCAGACTTTTAAGCTTGACTCCAGAGTAGTGTTGAGCGAACCCGAACCGCACTGTTCGGGTTCGTACCGAACATGTTTTGTACCGAATGTTTTATAAACTGAAAGAGAATACCCTGCACTCCAACCATCTCTCAAATGGATAATTCTGTTGATCTCCCTGGCAGCCATGCTTTAGATTTAGATTTATGTTCTTCCAAAGCTAAAATCAAAGATTCCATCTAGTGCTATTTTATGGATCAGCTGTATTTTTAATTTGTATGTATTTTATGTTATTTGATGTTATTTCCCTATCCATATTTGTTTGCAGGGCACTTGTCCTACTCTTACCCACATTTTACTTCCTTTTGCAGCCCTCTAGCCCTTTCCAGGACTTTTTTAGAGGCATTTTAGTGCCCAAAAGTTCAGGTCCCCATTGACTTCAATGGGGTTCGTGTTCAGGGTCAAGTTCGGGGTCAAGTTCGAGCCCGAACCAGGACTTTTCCCCGAAGTTCGGCCGAACCCGCCGAACATCCAGGTGTCCGCTCAACTCTACTCCAGAGTCTTCATTTAAGCCACCTCCATTGTACATTAAGTCTTGGAGCTGTTCAGCAAATAGGGAACCAACCCAGTAAACACTCTTTTTCTGTCAACAAGAGCCCAACCATCATCCTTAAAGGGACACTAACCGTTATTTTTCACGTGTGCTTCTAATATAGAAGCACAAATGAAATGTTAGCTGTCCCTAGTATGAGGATAAACTGCCATGTACTTTTGATAGTACATGCCAGTTTATCCTCTTACCGACAGCTGCCGTGCTTCCATAGTAAGCAGGCAGCCGTCTGGTCGGTGACTGTTTCTCTCTGTTAAGACCCCCCCCTGCTGATCCCATGCAAAAACGAGGGTCTCTCTCTGCGCTAGCAGTGATAGACCCTCGCATTCGTATGGCAAGTCCCCGCTCTGATTGGCTGTGTGCATCTTGACGTCATCAGCACGTGACAACCAGGAACTGCTGTGCCTCGCATGTGAGACACAGCAGATAATAAACCCGCGTGTATCTACTAAGATACACATCAGGTTTACTTAATTGTCCCAGGACATGTTTTGTTGAGCCGTTGCTTACTTCAAGGAAGCAAGGGTTAAACAATGTTTAATGTTCCTTTAACCTCCTAAAAACACCACATTTAAATACTTGTTGTTTATTATTAGTGGAACATGTTTATTCTTAGTGTTATTGTTATTGTATTTTATATCACTTACTGATACTGTAAATATAACCCATTATAAACTATAGATTATTTTTATTAGCACACAGTGAAAGCAAAGCTTGAATGATAATAACACTTTCCTTCCAAGGATAGATCACTTAAAAACCAAAATGTTATAAAAATGTCTTCTCTGTAAGGGAGAAAATGTAATCGTACTAACAGAGAGCAATTATGGAGCATAATTACTTTCTTACAAAGTGTTTATTTCCTGCCACTATCCTTTGTGATGTGCTCAGTTGCAATCTTCTGATATACATTAAGAGCATTTCCAAAATAAGGCAAGCACATATGGCAAAAGAACGCAACAAGCTATTTTCCTTTCCTTTTCAGAAAACCCCCAAAAGTGTGTTCTTGTTTTATCACCTTTTAAATGGACTGTTCCTCAAGAATGGTTCCTGAGTGAACCGAAACGTCGATACTTTGCTGTTCTATGACTTAATATATCAACATTTATTGTGATTCAAGTCCTTTGAGTGCGTGTGTGTTTTGGATTCCTATATATATATATATATATATATATATATATATATATATATATATATATATACATACATACATACATTTTGAAGCCCTTGTTATATTATGTTCAATGTAAAACTACAGGAGAGCTATAAATTATTTTACTGTAAAAATAAATACTGCACAATATACAGAAAATACATTTGGTTCTTCAGCTAAGACCTTATAAGAGGGGTTTTGGGATAGCCACTCATGCAAAGTAATATATAAATTAGTATTCTTAACATTACTCATATCCATAGTTTCACTATGTTTTACATACAAAACTATAAAATACAAAGACAGATTAAAGGCTACTCCCAACAACCGTGCATTGCTGGTTACTTTACTAATTATCACAGTTGACAGGTAGCAGATCAAAATGGCTCATTAGAAATACAACCTTACATAATTACTATGTCATTATATTATCTTTTAGGAATGACACTCATGGTACCAGATGGTGAAGGTTAAGTGTTAATGCAGTGTGTTCCAATTAATTTAGCATCCTTTCTGTTTTCTGTGTGCAAAGGAATAAAACACAAAGTTATTCTAGTTGGATAGTCAGCTTAACATATAACTAATTATAAGCTACTGATGTAAGGGTAAAAACGCAATGGTTATGGACATCTGTATAAAGTCTTCTGCTTTCTGTCTGATCCACACATAAAAGACTTTGGACAATAAAACTGGTACCAACCTTACACCATTTTTTAATCAACTTAAATAACTAGCTGATGATTTCAAGGGTTAATCGCCATTGTGCCTCTGAGGAGAGGATGCAGATACAAACAGAAAGAACTCCATCTGTTTTTAGCTCATCCCAAAAAAAAGTGCCAGTTTTGCCATTTAAATATAAACAGAATGGACCCCTACATAATATCCATCTGTTTTCAGCCAGGTACAAACGGCATACAGACGTGAAACTCTGTGCCAACAATCATGGTTTCAAGGAGTTAAACACCATTAGGCCTGCTGAGGCAAGACTTAAAATACAAAGAGTGAGAACTCCTACATAACATCCATATGTTTTCTGTCTGGCTCAAATAGAATAGGAGCACAAAATGTGTGCCAGCCCTTCCATTTGGTAAATTTTGTCAAATTTTGGCAATTTGATTTCGATGATTTCAATGTGTAAAAAAAAAACATTGGGTCACTAAAGTAACGTTGGAAATATAAAAAATAAGCCTAACATTGGGGTTATGTGTAAAGGTCTTTCCATCACAAATTGCACCATTATCCGCGGCTACTGTTATGTATAAAATTATTTCCACCAGAAAAAAGCCGATGTGCACCAACTGCGGCTAAATAAAAAAAGTGATCTAATTATTGTTGAAGTTTTGCCCCTTTATAAAACAGATTCTGACAGTTGTATACATATCAAGCAGACGCAAAAGAAAAAACCTGACAAAATTTAAACACAAAACAGAAACACCATTGTTGTTTAGTTTTCTCCAAAAAGAGTTTGCAATGCAAAATTACAGATGGTTGCCAAATACATTGTAAATATCTAAAAAGGGACTATTATTTGGCAGTCAATGCTCCTTTCAAATGTGCTACTATTTGTATTGTATAAAGTTAGAAAGAAAGCAAATAATTCAATGAGTCTATACTGGTCAGTTAGTATTTTCTGATTTCTGTTATTCTATTATATTTTTGAAATAGCCTAACCCATTTCTGTGTTATTCAGTCTAAGAATTGTATACATCTGTTTGTTTCTCTCTTTTCTGTTGACTGATGAGGGCAGAATCAATGAGCCATGGATTCCGCCATCTATCTATTCCAATGTCACCAAACAATGGAAGGCACAGAATCAATGTTCCATGGATCTCTTCTTAGACTTGCATCATTTAATGCAAGGTGACCTTCAACCATGAAATCACTCTCCTCCCCCACCTCATTTCAAAGCCAAATCTGCGGTGTTTGATCTAGGAAAACTTGAAAAGACACAGAGTGATATTACCATTTTGCTATATTTCGGACATGACATATGATATAGAACTTTATGATATAGAACTTAGCCAGAGAGTTCTCCATGATTTCATGATTAGAATTACTTAAATAATATTTATGTCCTAGTACTTACATAGGGATGGGTTCAGACAAAACATGAGTAAAATAATAGCAATATTTTTGATTAAATATTAATTTAGTATCATCACAATCCATGATCTGTTAGCCTTTCTTCTAACTCTAACCCAAAATGTCATAAGCAAAGTGTCCTGTTATATGATCCAAAGCTCTGACTAATTTAGACACATGCAATGAACACACCTAGTGGCAAGGGCTTATCTTGCCCCTGAGTGGCAGGCGTGCTGCCAGTCCGGAGCACGCCTGTCACTCAGAGGCACGATGTATCTCATGTATTTCGGGGGGTTAGTGAGCTGTGAACAGCAAGCACACAAACCCCCGGAAATACATGAGTTACATCTGAGGGGGCCGATGGCATCTATGAATTCAACATCATTTTTGTATACTTTTCGTACACGTCGAATTGGCAACGGAGTGAGTGACTCTGTTGCCGAATTCGCAGCTGCAGTCTGTCTCTTGGATGTATTTCCGGGGATTTGTGTGCTCTCCGTTCGGAGCACACAAACTCCAGAAATACATAGTGCAGCTCCATGCTAGGTGTGCGGTGAACACCTAGCACTTATGGAGCATCCGCGCCTGCCTAGGGGGCTTATTTACTATACTGTAAACAGCTGAGATCTGCTTTTTTCACGCATGATCTTGTACATAGCAAATCATATGTGCAGAAATAATAGGAGGGAAAGCATGAACCCTAATCATGTGAACACTGGGTATATTTGTGTACAAACTATCATTGGCACTGAATATATATTCTTTGGAGGGTATAAATCCAATGAGTAATGTCCTCTATAAAATCCTTTTGTGTTAAGTTAAAAACCGGGGCAAACCTTGAACCTTTTAGTATTTTAATAAAATTGAATATCTGATAGTTTCAGTGTCATGAAAATATAAAAAAGGGGACAATTGAGAGAATAAACTTGATTCATTTTTATTGATTGTGTCATGTCTTGTACAGAGTAACTTTGAAATATATAAAAGTATCATAGTATCAGAGCAGTCATCATCACATATTACAGAAATAAAAATAATAGAAAAGCACAAAAAATTCCCATCACCACAGATGACATACTTTCCCTATGGCATCTATGCTAAACTTCCAGGTATGACCCAATACAAAGTATTAACCCTTCTATTTTACATAACTTTTGTAGCTAGCTGAAACTGAATCAATAAAACATAGTAATTCCAGAGCTCATTAAGGTTACTTTTAAAACTTAACAGTAGACCCATATTCTGTTAAGTTTTAAGAGCAACCTTAAAGAGCTCTGGCAGTAAACTTTACTTGGCAGTAAACTAGCATATGCATTTGGCCATCTATGCACAAAAGCCATCAAAAATAATATTGTGATCAAGGAAGAACATAAATAGAAAAAAGGGATGAAGGGAAAACGAAATTAGATGAGAATGCGTAAGGATAAAGTGAAAAGAAAAGTGTTAAAAAGGGTAGTCCAATGAAGGATCTGCCTTAGAAGAGGTTCACCTGCCTCTTAGTGTGGCCAAAATGCTATATTTGGTTTTCTGAAAACACATTTGTGATGAGATGTTTATATAACAAAAAATACAAAACCAGGGGGAAATACCTTCGTTCAATGTTCCCTATGGCATAAAATATTTCAGTTAAATACTGGGGCGAACCTTGTACCTTTTAGTATTTTAAATGAATTGATGGCTTCCGTTTCATGAAAACTGAAGAAAAATCAAACTTTTTTTAGATACATATGTAAACCTCAATAATCTTTTCTCTATATATCACTGAGTTTATATATACATTATTTCCTAAAATCTTTAATTTATTTATGCACTAATTTTATTTTTACTCTCATTTACTTACCAATTTATTTATTTCTCTCTGTGTGTCTTTGTTATTTTGTCTCTCTCCTGTTTACTCTCTTTTTTGTCTGCCCTACTCTAATTTGTCTCTCTCCTTTTTACTCTCTTTTTTGTCTGATTCTGCTGACACATCCTGTTTTACATAGCGCTCAATGTCCTGAGAGCAGGATGTGCATTGGGTTGGTCACTCAATAATTTATTAGCCCCAGAACCTATCAAATCTCCATCTGCTATGATTTGTATGCTGCTGTCTGTTTAACCAATTTGGTTCTAACACATTGAAGTAGACTATAAGCTTGTGCATTGGATCATTTATATTCAAACAAAATATTGGCTGTATAATTCAAGTCAATAAATAATTTTAGTTATAAATAGAACATAATAATTTTTTCCACAAAGGTAACAGTAGAGGAGTGGAGCAGTATCATCAAATCTATAAGGAAGTCCCGCCTGCATGGTTACAACTAATCCAGACGGCATTTGCAAGATTTGTATGGGCAGGAAAGAAACCCCGCATTAATTCGCACATATTATCAAGAACACCAGCCCAGGGCAGCCTGGGCTTCCCTGACATATACAAACAGGCAGAAGCGGCACTAGTAGCAAAAGCTTTTTCCTCACAACATATACATGCAATAAAAGAAGAATGGTTCGAACTAGAGTGCCCTTTGTTAGACCCAGGGCAGGCCAACAGGAGCGGGGAGAGAGAGAACAGATATGGGGAGGAGGGAGAGAGAACGGATATGGGGAGGAGGGGAAGAGAGAGAACAGATATGGGGAGGAGGGGAGAGAGGACAGATATGGGGAAGAGGGGGAGAGAGAGAACAGATATGAGGGAGGAGGGGGAGAGAGAGAACAGATATGAGGGAGGAGGGGGAGAGAGAGAACAGATATGGGGGAGTTGGAGAGAAGCAGACATGGCAAGGAAAAGGAAAGGGACAAACATGGGAAGGGAGAGAAAAGAGACAGGCATGAGGATGGGGGGTTTGCCATGGGGGCGGCCCACACAGGGCGCCAGAACACTTAAGGCCGGCCCTGGTTAGACCTTACAAATCTGATGGCAAGATATTGGCTCATAAATAAACCTGGAGAAAAAACAACCACTCATGAACTTAATGAGAATAAAGAATAAAATAATTCCAATTCGTCCAATAAAAATACAATAATGGAAAACATAGATTTTTCAACGTGGAACGAAAAAGGAATATGCAATATAGAAGATGCGAAAAACTATTTACAGTCTTAAGAGATCAATTTGACCTACATTGCTCTGAAATATTTAAATATTTGAGAATAAGGGCTTCCTTGTCCAATATCTACATTTAAACCAAGAACCACACTGAAACACAGTAGAACTAATGTCTAAAATGCTAAATCAAAAAGACTATAAAAATTAGTCAATAATTCTCTACAGCTGATAACAAAAATCTCTAAAGAGTATTGTTGAACGAACCCGAACCGCACTGTTCGGGTTCGTACCGAACATTACAGTTTTTGGACCCCGAACAAGGACATTTCACTGTATGTTCGGGTTGGAGTTTGGGGTTAGGCGATTTAATGGCGCGTTTTGAAAGGCTGCAGGGCAGCCAATCAGAAAGAAATTACATTGTATGTAATGCTATGGGCTTTCTATAAACCGAAATAGAGTCCCCATTCATACGAATAGGTCAATTGACCTATTCGTATGAATGGGGACTCTGTTTCGTTTATAGATTAGCAATAGCATTACATGTATAACATAAACCGAAAGTCTATAAACCGAAAGAGATTCTGTTTATTGAAAGCCAATAGCATTACATGTATTCCATAAACCGAAAGGGGTCAAGTTCGGGGTCAAGTTCGAGCACGGACCCTGACATTTCCGAACCCGAACATCCAGGTGTCCGCTCAACTCTACTAAAGAGATAACAAAAAAATCCCAATAACAGCATTAAACAAAGGGGGAAAAGATTTACAAATAAAGATAGAGGAAGAGGATGTGTGCAAAGCTTTAAAAAAATGCTATAAAGCCAATCACTATCTTAATCTGAATGAAACACAGTTTAAGATTGCAAATAGATACGTGGTCCCTGCAAGATATAGTGACAGCGATTCAAATAATAAGTTCTCAAACCCAATTATACAAATTCCTAAGGGAATCTTACAAACATCCCCCCTAGGCACTGTACCTTGGTATATACAATACATTAATCTTAAAAGCTAAAAATCAAAAGGAATTTTAAGAATAGACTAGATTTTCCCAGCTGACTCTATACTCCCATTTTTGGAAATACAAGCTAAATACAACCTAATGTATTCTTAGCTAAGACTGCAACACTTGTTGAAGGCTAGGGCAGTAATTATGTACCAGGAAATTGAACAATTCCTCGAATTTCAACATGGGAAGGGAGTTCTGGGGAAAATCTCAAGCTATTTTGATTCCATGTTACCGGTAACAAAAGACCCAATATGGATTAAATGGGAAAATGGGTTGGGGAGTACATATACAGTGCAGGATTGGCTGTTGGCTCAGAAACTTAGGAAGAAAAGTGTTCATAATTTAACACTTTATGAAACGTATTATAAAATTATTTTAGATGTTACATGACCCCACCCTATTCTAATTTGTTCTGGAAATGCCAGACTGAAGAAGGAACAATGTTACATATGTGGTGGTCGTGTCTATCATTCAAACCTATATTGACAAAAATCCATCCATTATTAAAAAAGCCGATACCAAATATGGTCTCCCTTACTCCAGAATTATTCATGTTTCAAATAAACATGCCAAACCGCACCAAAGAAACCAAATATTTGACTACCCATGTACTATTAGCTACTAAACTGTACAGTGGCACGAGATAGTCTCACAGGTTGATGATCAAAAATCTATGGAAGAAGGTATATATAAAAGTAATGGACAATATGAAATTTATAATAAGATATGGTTATGCTGGGGAGAAAATCCCAGGATAGCTTTATAGATTTTTTCACTTGCAGAGACCTGCTATGGGACCCTGCCCCTGGGACGCCCAGTTACAGCCGAAAACAGAACTGAGCAACAAAATCTAAATAATACCCCCATGGTCCCCCCAGAGGAGAACGCAAAACTTTATGTCATGTTTGTGTAATGTACATTTCTACATATGCAAGTGGATGGAAAAAAAAGTTGAATCAATTTATAATAAGAGTCCACAGATTATGTATCTTTTTGTAAGTTTAATAATAAAAAAAAGAAGAAACACAGTTTAAGATTGCAAATAGATGGGACGTGGAAATAGATGGTACGTTGCAAAGATCTCCGAGATGTATCCTAACACTCCAGACACATGTTGGAGATGTGGACTGGGCAGAGGCGATTTGCTACACATCTGGTGGGGTTGTACAAATATCAATTGTCGCTGGTCGAGAGTTTAGCCAAGACTAAGCAAAACATTCGGCCAAGAATGGACCCTGACCCCAGATAAGAGCCTTTTACACCTAAACTTACCCGAATATAAAAAGGAATATAAAAAAGTCATTCACATTCTATTAAGCTCGAAATAGCCAGAAACTGGAAAACTGATAACCCAGTAAAATGGTTGAAAATACTGGGATAAGTGGTTAGAGATTTTTGAAAGCAATACATTTTAGACCGTATCAGAGAAAGAGACCTAGAGGCCTGGCAAGAAAATTCCGCTTACACCTTCTAAAGCTGAGCAAAATAAAAAAGGGAGAGAGAGAAGGGGAGAGAAAGAGATCCAAGGAAAGAGATCTCTATGTACCCTGATTTATTATGGTCAAAAAAAAAAAATTATCCTTCACCTCCTAGAATATCTACTTAATTCTGTCCTATTCTGTCTGATTTAGTCTTGTTTTATGTAAACAAAAAAAAACAAAAACAAAAAAAAAATATATATATATATATATAAATGCTGTGAAGTTAGCTGAAATAGCTGGGGTACAAAACTGATCTATTTAATGCGGGATGGTTATGTTCTTTCTCCTCAAATAATGTATCAACTCTATGTTTTAGTCTTGTCTTATCTGTACAAGTTTAATTCATTTATGTATTTTTTATATTTTCCTAATAACAAAGAAATATATAAGGAAGTCTGTTCACTAAAAGGTGAGAGCTTTGAGATGAACTTTTGCTGCTGGATCTGCATAAATCTTGGCCAGATTTGGCCCTGCAGAGTGTGTGACATAATGTTCATCTGACCTCAACTCCCCTGCAACTCACCTTTTAGTGACTAGCCTCATCAGTTTTACTTTGTGAAATTGACTGTCCGTTAGTCAGCAGGATCTGGAGAAGATTGTAGAATCATGTGCCATAAGTTGTGTTATGACAGGCTGACATCAATCTGCTTAACATGCTGTTGGAATAGCTTTCAAACATAAACAGTTTCCTCATTTGCCTTGTCTGCAGGAGAGCATAGGTTTGTGGCCGTTCCAGAAGGGAAACTTACAATTTAAAGTATATTAACCATACCCTCACTGACATAGTCCTGAAATACGTGTTACACAGAGAAATATATAAGTATCATCTGAGATGAAAATCTGTACTGGCGAATGCACAGAGGCAGACTCCCTTGTTCGCCTTGAAAAAGCAGTGCTGTAACTCATCCTTTCTAAACCTGAAACAAAAACATCCTCCCTGGTTCTATTTCCCTCCTTTTCAAGCTTTATTTCCCCTGTATCAGGGGATATCTATTATTTGGCAACACAACTATTGAGGGGAATAGTTCAGCATCTATTCCCTCTCCACCATCTACTTTTGTCCCCACTCACAATTTCTGTCTTTAAGTAGATGCAATACTCCTCCATTTCTTCATTTTGGAATATGAGTTTAAATAGTACAGTTTGGTTGGTGACATTATTTGTTGTTCACATGTAACAATTTTATATACATAACTACTATGTTTATACTCAATAATCCCCTTTCACCTACTACCCTTTGAAGTCATACAAACCATTATTAACCTAATGACATAAACAATAATACACATGATTAACACATTTTTTAACATACATGTCCCACTTTAGTGATTGTTTTCGATGCTTAATCATGGTGATTATTGATCTGTAAAATGAAGGTATGCATAAGAGAGTTTAAGATATTGAGAAAAAGAAAGTGTTACAGTGTGTGAGAATAAGATGTCTTCTAGAAAAGTACTTGTAAATACTATTAATAATACTAACTCTTTCAGCAGCTGGGTATCGATGTTATTATTTCCCAAGTTAACGGTGCCCATTGTATCAACCTTGGAAGTTGGAGAGTTTGACCTTACTGGAAATAAGAAAGAAATAAAAGCAGTGAACAATAAGAAGGATATATAAATAAGTAGGGGAGGGACTCAAGAATCTGTAAAACTTCAGGAACACAATTTGTCAATGAGACCTGCGAGCCGGGGAACATGGTGTTGGATGAGAATGTCCACGACAAGATCAATAATCTGCTGAAAAGTGATCAAAAAAATGATATAGGGAATACATAAAATATGTGACCATGACTTGTTAGACCTCATTCTGTAGGTGGTCATTTGCTTAAAGTTGGTAATCGATATCGTATCATGAAGTTTAGCATAAATCAGCTGCAGCCACAACAATATATCTCTCTTTAGGTTATTCTAGTGACTAATAAATGCATTATTTATACATTACTATTAATGCATTACTATCGATATTTATCATATATTTGTTATAACTGTAGCATTGCACACAGTTTATTATGGCACATATGGTAGCATCAGTAATCGTATCAGACAGGGGCCACATAAGATACAGATGAAGCCATCGTTATTCTTTATGACCTTGTGCTTCAAAATGAACTGTATGTTATCTCTGAATGGTGTCAAAAATGCTAGTGTCAATGCTATCTGCAAAGGTTCTAATATTACAGGACCAAGTCATATCTCTCTTTATCATCTCCCTCAGGCAGCTCATTCGGTCTGCACATGTCCCATCTAATCACAAGGTGGGCAGAAGGACACACATCTTTAATATCCTGTCAGGTTGATAGGAAAGATAAGCCACAATAAATTGGCCTTCTAAAAATTCATCTTTACAAAAAAAATAAAGTATGATTTTCTTTAGCAAAAAAAACTTCTTCTATGAATCTGGTTCATCTGACATCAGGATATTAGAAATATGTCTCAATTTTAGCAACAGAGCAACACCGTTAAGGGCCTTGGTGCACAAACAATTTATGGGCCCCCCAACTAGGCCAGTGTTTTTTTTCCTCAATTTTATTTTTTTTCTGAATGGAATTTTTTTAAATGCTTCGATAATAATAAAAATACTAACTCATGGACAGGGCTAGGCACATACATTGTTCATGGTGGACATTAACTGGGGTCTGTGGCAGAGTATTTAATAATGTTCTATGGACCTCCACAGACCTTGTCACGGACACTTGTGCCCTTGTATGGACACTGTCTATACCTGGGACACTTGGCTGGTTGAATGAAATGGTAGATTGAGTCCACAACTGCTGGAGTAATATAAGTAATTTGGGCTGTGATACTGGACAGTGTCTGTCATGGACAGGACATTTATCCTCTTTGCAACAAAGGCATGTCACAGCCACGCAGTGCAGTTGCCAACAAAGGATATGCCAGGCACCTCCTGCTGTTCTAATTGTAGTATGCCACATTGCGATAAATACAATGCTTTTTGAGTTTTCATTCTATCATTAATCCTTCACTAGATATTAGTTATTTTATAAGCACAACAAACGCTCTCCACACATCTCAGATATCAAAGCTGTCAAATAAATCCATCCATGCCTTAGAAAACACTACAGTAAAAGTGGCATTTATAATTAGTAATAATAATAATAACTAGTATTTATATAGTGCCTTTCTCCCAGTAGGACTCAAAGCACTTTGTAGCACAGGCTCATGGAATTAACCAAATTGGCAGCTTTACAATAGATGCTATTACCCAATCAATAGTACACATTTATCAACCTTACATGGGTAGTGGGGAAAGGGATGAAAGATGTTCAACAAGCCTATGATAGGCTTGTTGAACATCTAAAATCACATGGATTTCAAGATCTATACAACATTTGTTTACTTCAGGGAGATCATGGCAAACTAAAATGTGTTCGCCATTTTTTTGATTGGGTAACTAAAATAATAGATCATGGTGATGCAATAGCCATTGCTTAACTACATTTGCGTAAGCCTATTGCCACTGTCACATATAGAAGACTTATAAATATATTGCAGTCTTTGAGTTTGGATTCCAATATTGTTGATTGGAAGTGACAGAGGGTCAATGGAGAATATTCAGAGTAAGCTCTTGTTACCAGTGAGGGTTCTGTAATTTATATTTTTATAAGTGATATTGTAGAAGGTCTTGCAATTAAAACAATGTTGCCTGGGTATAATTAGAGAGCTTTTCCATAACGTATGTTTAGTGATAGGTAATTAGTTGATTTTTAAAATTAGGGTAATACTTAACAGTGTTAGTGATTGTCTGTTCTTCTTTGATCCAAGAAAATGTAAAGATAAATTTATTTAACATAGTAGTCAGATCAGTATTCGTATGTTACTTTTACACCCTTGACAATTTCTATATTTCATTCCCAGTATGGCCTGAAGAAGAAGGAGGAGAAAGAAGCAGAAGAGAAGGCTGCAATGGAACAACCTTGTGAGGGTAGCTTGACTCGTCCTAAGAAAGCGATCCCAGCAGGTTGTGGGGATGATGATGATGAAGAAGAAGAAAGTATTTTGGACACCGTACTCAAGTACCTTCCAGGTCCACTACAGGACATGTTCAAAAAGTAGCCAAAACCATGCATTTTGGACTTCCGCTCCAGCCAAACCCATGTTCAGCCACAAGTAAAAGGGAAAGCCGGTGGAATCCTAGACCAAGCGAAATACACAAAAGCACATACATTGATAGCATAAAACAAGCATTAGCACAAATACAGGATGGTCATCACAAACAAATGCAAACCTAGATTTATAAACACACACATGGACATGACAAACACAAGTTCTACTGATTAGTTACATTTTTTTGAGATCCTTTTTTTGCACGGACCAAGCCTGTAACTACTCCTCAAAATGTTGGCATCAGCCATGACACAATAGTCAAGTCCTGCCCATCCTGGAGCTATCTGACAAATGCTAAATGACCAGTTTTGGGTAGGACTGTTATGTGGAGGAGGGAATAGGTTTTTGAAGATCATACCCTAAATATAGATAATACTTAACATTCCAGAAAAAAAATACTAAAACCCCAGGGGTGCTACATAATTTGTAGACAACCTGGCCCCTCTTGTGGACACAAGGATATAAAGTGACAGAATTCATATGCTGATTTACAGAACTTTCTTCTGCCTAGTGTCATCAGGATTCACACTGTGTGATATTTGGGAATTTGGAAATGTTGTGAAAGGCATGTGGAGAAACATTGCTGTGTTTCCATCTGTTCTGTACTCTATATGTTATGGGAGGGTTCTGTCACTTTTTTACTCACTTTTTCCTTATGTTTCCAATGCTAACGGGACTTGCAGTGCACAGCTTCCCCGGTTCAGTTTTTCTGAAATCTCCTTCATGTCTTCTCCGTGAGAGATAATAGGATTCAATATGCATTTGTACACACAATTACTCAGTCAATGGTGCAATGTGGAAGCTGGATGCAAACTGCACTTCTCTTAGCAATGGCCCTCCACTAAAGGGAACAATGAAAAACGAGTCAGAGGGCTTGGAGCTGACCCTCATCTAGACTCTGATATGGACCAAGAGACTTCTCTTTTAGACTTCTATGACTGTAATGCTGATTGCATGCTTAGGAAAAATATGAGTGTTTGATGCCTTTTTTTGGAACCTGCAAACACTGTCTGTCTTAGTCCTGTGCAGATCACACATATTTACTGTTTATATTTGTAAAATAAGGACCAGAATAGTAGTGTGTGTCTTGAATATGCATTCATCAGTGTACATTCATTAACGTCACCTATGTCTGTCTGTTCCATGTGTCAACCCTGAAGAAGGGCAGGCTTTTTATAGGAAGTTACAGAAAGTATGTTATGTGTGATCAAACCAAAGTGATGTGTTTCTGTTTATGTGTATTTGTGTGTCTGTGTTTTTATCCTTAATTATCCCTGTAACAGAGTAATTTGGATTAGTAAGTTTGATTATGATGGACTAAATAATGGATAACAGTAAGCAAAGTGTACTTTTTTTCACCCCGGGTGACAAGTTTTTGTAAGTTTTTAATGATAGGCATAAGTGACAAAATATGGGAAGATCCCTCACTTTTGAAACATTCCAGTAAACATCATGTTTAAAGAGAGCTTGATAAACATGTAGGCTAGAATTTATTAAGCCAGGAGTTATGGAGCTGTATTATAGAGTGATTATCTTTGTAAAGCTCTAGAATTAGAGTGATACTCTATATAGAGTTCTGCACAGCTGAAACGCTGGGGAATAGTACATTAAAGATACAAAATGTTTCCAGCATATACTGCTATTCTCATGAGGCAATTATTTCCTAATGGGATAACTTTCATTAACAATCTTTTTTTTTTTTACTTAGCTGCTGTATTTCTAATGACTAGGGTCCAATTCATACCATGGAAGAAACCACATGCTTATATATGGGAACATACACCAATACCATTTCAATAGGGGATTGAAAGGGCTGATTAAATTGCACGTTGGAGCATAAATCCAGCATTTTTATATCTTTGAATCACTGTATTGATCTTTAAAATAAAAATATAATCCTTCACGTTAAATTTTTAAAAAAAACTTTCTACATAAAAAAAATGTAATTTTATTATATATGTATATTTAGGACTGCCTCGCAGCTACTAATACAAATTGAAAGAGTTGGATGAGCTGTGAGCAACGCTTACAAACATCTATGAAGATTTTATTAGATGGGTATAAGTCATGTGTGTCTAGTGTGTAAAGTGTAATGTTATATGTTATCACTATATTACATATGTATATGTTCATTTCTGTCTTGCATTTGATGACTTTCTAACATTAAAGTGTATATGTTTCATACATGCATGCTTCTGTTACACTGAAGACACCGAGCTGCGCTGGTCACATGACTGGCAATGTCCAGCAAAGTGACTAGTCATTGAAGCCAACAAGCTTCTGTAGGAGATAAAGCCATAACGTCATTAGTGTAAGTCTTGTTATGTCTGTGTGGTCGCTATCGCTCTGTCCATTCTGTTCTGCACACGAGTATCTTCTCCTTGCTGGATTTTCTGTACGGAACAAATCTGCAAGCAATCATCATGATTCTACAACCCTTAAAGCTTTGAGTTCCAGAGGACTGAATAACGCAATGATTTGAATGCGTTGAACATACCCTATAGCCCTTACAGGGTTATATTGTGAATGGGCTGTTAATATGTTGTGGCACAGAAGATATTTCACATACTTTTTTTATTACGGATAAATACAACCTATATATAGAGAAAAACTGGAGTGATATTTATTTTCCTTGTAAAATTGTTTGTCGCATTCCGACTTTGCTTCTTACCTTTATCCAAACAATGTCATGTGTCCTTGTCTTTTCGATAAACAATACAAGGTCATACAAATGGTGAATTCTTAAAAATATCAAAAATACATCAGCGCTGCTAAATTGATTCAATTGTTATTGTGCAGAAGTGCGTACTGGAAGGCCTAACACCTTGAAGGCGGAACGCACCTACATATGATTTTACCCATCGGAGTACCATGCGTTAAGTGTATGGTCTGCTCTGCCTTCCCATATGCACTTGAGCACAATAAAGCTTGAAGCCATTTAGCAGCTTTCATGGATCTTTTATTAAGTTATTATGTGGTGTTTGGATCCCCCACTTTACACTGGTGATTGCTGTAACGCGGAATACTGGGTCACAGGAATCCACCTGGCAATATTGTCATGTTTCATTAAACCAAAAAACTTGATGGGATTTATTCACTAAAAGGCACATTTAGGTGGATTGACTACAAATTGACTTCTCCAAAATGTCTCCATATCAGCTTTTTTTGCAACTCTGCTATTTTGGGCTAATGGGTATTGTTTGGTCGATTTCACGGTTTGTATTTCTGAGTTATATAGAATGAAATAACTAGGAGGTTCTCTATGATGAAGAAATAGGTTTATATTGAGAGTTTATTTCTTAAATGCAAAAGTGTTCAATAGCAATTGTAACTTGGATTAACATGAGTTTAAGAATGTGGTGTCCACCAACTGATGCTGAACTACTCTTCCCATGATGCTAGTCATTCCAATCTTTTGGGATACCTCAGCATTCTGAGAGTTGTTGTTCAGCAACAGCTGGGAGGGCGGGGGGGATATATTACCCTGCCTTGGTTTAACTTGACATGAGAAATGTAATACTGCAGTTATTTAAAAAAATATTTTAAGAGAAAAGATTGTAAATGTAACAGCTGGGAAAAAACAAACACAGTGATGGTAACATAATATTTTTCATCACATTAACCACCTGCCACCTAAACTCATACTTGTGGTTAGTACACAAGATAACATTGCTTTGCACTTTTAGACCAAAACTAGTCATGGTTAAGAAGGGATATGGTTAAGAAAAGCTAGCAACCTACACCTGCTAACAATGCCAATGAGGACTTTTCCAATACATCATCATTTAAAGGGGGTATTTAAAGAAAAACTAATGTATTGCTCCAGCCTAACCTGGTCAGCTCTATGGTAACTTTATAAAGTCAATGCTGTGCCCTATTATCTTACTGTGCATGGGCTTGCATGTCAGTGGAAGAATTGTACTAGAACTCTGTGCTGCTGTCAGCACGTTATAGAACATTGTTCTGTAATTCGTACGGGGTCTGGACCCCTCACTTTTTATTACATAATACCCCCAAGTCAAACACATTTTACTCCCTGCTGCCACATCACCCAGGAGTCTGTGAGCCAGGAGTTATGTTCCCACATGCTAACATTGCTAATAGCCATAGACGTGGAAAGCTGCACCTGATAGTCTGTGCGAAGGGCTTTACTATCTTTTTAGACTACTGATGAGTGTTTGGCTGAGCATTATGGGAATTGCACTCTGCATTAATTAGAGAGCCACAGAAATGCCCTCTTCCAATTCTATGGATGGCATACCAGCTATTGTGGAATACAGATCTTGGATTTTCTGCCAACAATATGGGTATGTTCCTTACCTCAAATGTCTGTTCTTTGATTCTGCTAAAGATGTATCTGAGAAACATATTTTCCAATAGCTGCTTCCACATCATTTCCTTAGGTCTTGTTTGGTGAAGACCCATTTTATGGCTCAAGACCCCATTCACATTCACTTCCATGCCATTTGTAGCATTTAGTCCTATCATGCCTTATATTCTTATGTTCACCAGTGTATATACAATTTAATAATCCCAGTATAAACATTGTAAGGGTCTATGAAGTGTTTAACATATTCTGGGATGAGTACCAAACTGAGAAGACAAATTATATCAAGGTAAGTGCTGGAAGCAATAACTATGTTTAAATCTTTCAGTATCATGAACTGTGCATTGGGTTTGTAATTTTGACATCACTCTTTCATGTAGTTCATGGTGAAAGACACAAAAGCCATTTAATGTAACTCAAAGAAATACTGTGATTAAAAATTAGACAAAATACAGTTTTAACTGCAGTGTGCTAATACAGCTGATCAAAAGTATCATTCTCTTCAGGCTGCAAAATGTGATAAAAGGCATTTGAGATACAAAGTACGGTAACAAGGAATCATAATTTTTTTCCATCTTATGTTCAGTCCCAGTTGTGCGTTATGGGGTCTAGTCACTAAAAGGTGAAATGGGAACTGAAAAAAAAAACAGACATTTATAGCATTGGAAATATTCTCCAAGTCTGCTCTGTGAATTAGACCCCCTATTTCTGCACACAAAAGGGGATTAAGTCCTCTTTATTGCATAACACACAATGGTATATACACAATAATCTGACTCAAAAGGAAAATTCACTCGGAATACACTTGCTGACCAACAGGGTCACACTGTTGGATGACACAGTGACTATGTTGGCTGCTAATTGTTCAGCTAGAACCTTAAAGGGAACAGCAGTAAGTGTTGTTTGGCTAGCATATATAACAATATATGTTTATATGTTTATTTGTTATGTATACTCTTGTTTATTCTTTATGTAATGTCACCTCAAAGGGGAAAAAAACATCCTGGATCAACATTACCTTATCTTCTTTCACTCATGATAACCTTATAGGTATTTCATATTAAGAAAAACATCCAAAAGGTTTTTTTGGAACATATTGATTGAATTTGCCAAAATAATTTCAGATGGCAGTCTGTTTCACAATTAAACCACCATAACTGTAAAGAAAACCTTCCCCACCTTGAAGACAAAGGTTATTTCTTCCAATTTTAAGAGGTGCCCACATGTTGCCTGAAAGGTACAACTTATAAAGGGATGTCCAAAAAGATTTTTGCATTGACATAGAACATATCCACATGAAGATGTATTTTCTCCACAGAAAATAATCACACTTTGGACAGCCTTTATTCATAGCTGAAATTTCCATTTCTTCAATCATTTTTTTAGCCCTTCTCTGAATCCTTTTTTATTTCCCTTATGAAAAGAGTTTTTACAAATTTGTAAAAGGATTAATAAAACAGGTAAAATTAAGTTCTGACTTCTTACACCTTTTCCCATTTAAATACATGACTAAACTTCAACAGTTTATTGTCAACAGGAAAACCCAAATTGTTTCCCATAGAGGGTTTACTCAAAACATGACCATTTAAAATATAGTATTTTTGTTTTTGTGTTTATCTATATAGAAACACATCTGTCAATTAACTGCCCATTGTCCCATTTTGTCTATATCCCTTTGCAGAGAAATGACATCCTGCTCTAATTTTTTTCTATGGATGTTTGGCTTACCAGTCCATAGATTGAGACCCCTTATTGAACAAAGGCATCACATTTGCTTTTCTCCAACCCAATGGCACATTCCCAGTCAAAATTTAGGGTCTTTTTTACCGTTTATAATTGTATAAAAGGTTTTTCAGGTCAAAGTTAGATAAAGTGTTTGTTGTTTTAAATTTTTCATGATATGTTATGATTTTTTTTATAGTACATTATACTATATGATACTATTATATGATTTATATATATATACTATTATATGACATGATTAAAATAATGATATTGTAATAATACACTTCTTATGCCAATAAAATCAATATATAATATATGCAGGGACATTAAATGAGAAAGAGGAACATTACAGCTAAACACAAACACTGCAGAGCCTGCTTCAGCATTAGATAAACTAACTGTCAATCACTGATGCAGTGTCCACAGTTTCTTACCATAGAAACCATGACGGTTTCTACTGCTTTGAATCTAGCATAGGAAATTAAATGCTGTTTGAATTACTGCTTTCCATGCCATAAACATTTATTGAAAGACAGGAAGACTGGCAACAGTCATGGCAGAGAATAAGTGATGTCATCTGAGGAGTCTCAGCTCTGGAGAAGGTGGGACAAGGTGACAATGGAGGAAGCAGGCCGTCTGAGAGGAAAAACATAAAATGGCTACCTTGCTGAAGGTATGGGAGGGTGGCCCTGCTGTGTATTCTAAGGTAAATATGAGGGTCTGTTCAATAAAGAAAAAAATCAGCACACCACAGCAGGGTCCGGAGCCTGGTCAGGATTTCCACCCAAATCCTCAACAGTTAAAAAATACACAAAGAGACCAGAAATTGGGGAATCAAGAGGATTTATTCCAATGACCAAAGAAATGTTTCAACCTACAAATCCTTTTGATAGACCGGGTGCTGGTCTCTTTTTTTTTGTTTTTTTTATTCAATAAAAAGAGAACTGCATGGAATTGAGACAGGAACTTAAGGCCAATGCAGTTGCGTTGGAAAAATTCTCCAATGTAGCAGAATGAAAGAATTTTTCCACCTTTCTACTTTTGAAATTCCCATCTTAATTCCCTGCAATTCTCTCTTTATTGAGTAGACTCTGTAGTGTTCTAGCCCATGTCACCCGTACAAAAGGCAAGTACTTTACTTTACTTAGATGAAATACTTGTTTTTTTGCCTTTACACCCACTTCAATATTGTTCTATGTGCTTGGCACATTGCCAAAGTATAAACAAGAAGATTCCACCTTCAACATCTGTTATCTAAAGCCTTCATGTTTTAACACAATAAAAAAAACAGGAGTAAAATAACTAAAACTAAAGTGGTGTGATCTGTATTGTGTTTTAACCCCTTAGTGACAAGACATTTTCACCTTGACTTTCCCTTGGTGACAATGGCTGTTTTGACATTTCTAGGGTGTTTGTGTTTAGCTGCAATTTTCTTCTTTCTCACATACAGTACCCACACAAATTATATGTTGTTTTTATCGTCATAAGAAGGGCTTTCATTAGATACCATTATGTTCATCATATCTTATAATGTACTACAAAAAAAATCATAAAATATGATGAACATTTTTTTAAAAACCCACTTTTTCTAACTTTGACCTAAAATATAATTTACACAAATAAAATCATTAAAAAAGACCCCATCTAAATAGTTTCTAAATGTTCTCCCGAGTTCAAAAATATGCATGTTTCCATATTTTTCGATATTTATTTGCGAGTTATGGGGCAAAAACCAAAAATAGTGTTTTTTGTTTTTTTCCTATATTGATCTTTTGACCCCAACCCGAACCCAAAATTTAACACCTAACACTAAATTTAACCCCAACTCTAATCCTTATTATATCCCTTAATATTTTTTAACTTTAATTTAATTTTAACCCTATCCCTTATGCTAAAAAATATTTAATTTTAACCCTATAGGCTTATATAGCTAAATAACCTGTTTTTAATTAATTAAATATGTATTTTAAATATTTTCCATTGCAATGCTACTAAACTACCACTAGGGGCAGTCAAGTAGCATATTCAGAGCGACGGAAGTGAAGTTACTTTCACTTCCGAAGCTCAGACCGGCAGAGGGCTTATTAGCCATATTGACGGAGCAGCATGCTCCGTCAATATGGCTCCCCACGATCGCTCCGTGGGGCGATCGTGGGGGTCCCAAAATAGAAATTTCGGTGCTGGCTATTACCTCGATGTCGAGGCAATAGACCAGCACTGTTAAAGCGGTTTTCGCGATCGTTGATAGCGAAAACTGCTTCATTCACTGCAGGACGTGCCAGGCACGTCCTTTGTCATTAAGGGAGTTAAAGCAGTTGTGGCCTTTTGTATTTTTCTTCTATATAATTTTAACTTTTTTTTAAAAATAAAAATAATAGTGCTTTCCGTCTGGTAAATTGATATATTTGATTAGTGTGTAAAAATAATACTCACAAATTTAAGAGCAGTATACTGCTCTTTTTAAGCGCATAAGGAGATCCCTGGCAGTATATAGGGAATGATGAGATCAGCTGGTCTGCAGAGTAGCTCCCCCGAAGTAATAAATCTCAGAAAGCATTCATGTATATAAAAAAGAAAATGCCACCATAGTAAAGTACTGTATAAACAAAATACTTTAATTTAAGAGACAAAAATCAAGGCTTACTTAAAAGTTTGTGAGTACAATCACGTAACTCACAGAAAACGCTTTTGTTAAAAGGCATGTAGCTCTGCTTGCGGCGAATAGAGGACCATGCAGCATAGAAGGCACTTGAGATTCCAAAAAAACGCCGGATGAATCAGCTGTTCGTAAGAGGTCTTCACGGCACCTCTAAGGTTATCATGAGTGAAAGAAGATAAGGTAATGTTGATCCAGGATGTTTTTTTCCCCTTTGAGGTGACATTACATAAAGAATAAACAAGAGTATACATAACAAATAAACATATAAACATATATTGTTATATATGCTAGCCAAACAACACTTACCGCTGTTCCCTTTAAGGTTCTAGCTGAACAATTAGCAGCCAACATAGTCACTGTGTCATCCAACAGTGTGACCCTGTTGGTCAGCAAGTGTATTCCGAGTGAATTTTCCTTTTGAGTCAGATTATTGTGTATATACCATTGTGTGTTATGCAATAAAGATGACTTAATCCCCTTTTGTGTGCAGAAATAGGGGGTCTAATTCACAGAGCAGACTTGGAGAATATTTCCAATGCTATAAATGTCTGGTTTTTTTTCAGTTCCCGTTTCACCTTTTAGTGACTAGACCCCATAACGCACAACTGGGACTGAACATAAGAAACAGAGGTGTTTTTCTTACATCAAAGTGAGCAGCACACTTATATTTTTCTTAGACACACCGGTAGCGCCTAATACACCACACTTTTTCACACATTCTCTGGACAGCTATTGCTGTCTAGTCACTAGTAAAATAAGGTGTCCCCCCCCCCCCCTGGTCTCCACCCACTGCCCAATGGTTTAAATCCAACCAATCAGAGTGCTCTGTGTCATTTTACACAGCGTGGGAAAGTTCTTTAGAATTTTCCCACTCTGTTTAAAATGGCTAGCAGCTCTGATTGGTTGGTTTAAACTATGTGGCCAAGCAAGGAGAAATGTCAATCTGTGGAGGATACACTATGTGGTCGAGCAAGGAGGGAGCAAGGAACAAAGCTATAAACACGAAAAATAACTGGATACAACCTGGGGGAGTCAGAAACGACATCTTGGCTGACCCCACTGAATCACCAGGGAAAATCTGGTGCTGTGCAAACTGGTATAGTGGTAAACTGAGAAATGGTATTTGAGGAAGGGGTGCAACCTAAAGAGGAAGGGTTATTATCAATGATGGCTGGGGATGCATGAGTTTAGTAAAGCCTAGGACAGCACAAATCGTAAACACACCACTGATATCTGCTTTCTCACTTGCTAATACAGGTTAGAACACCTGCTGTCCCTCACCAAATGTAGCTGATGTTTTGTATATAAATGGGCTAAGGAATAATTCAGTGAATTGTTCTATATCAATACTTAAATTTACTTGGCCCAAAACAACATTCAGTGAACAAACTCCATAATGTATTCATGTTAGCATTCATTCACTGCATTAAAAAACAATCTGAAGTAGAATTTGTTTTCTGCAAGCCCTTTAATAAGGGACTAGGACTGCAAGTATGTCTATACAGTAAAATACATTCAAACAGAAATATCTTAGTCACACTAGTTGCATCCAATCCACTTCACACATTTTCTTTGAGCTACCGAAGTGAAATAATTAGAAAAGGAATATACACTTAGAATAAAACCACCAATAAATGTACATAAATGTCCAGATTAATAAGGTAGACTGGCTTAAGTCACTGAAAATGGTTACTTCAGCGGTGCATTGTCTAAACCTACAAGAAGTTCATTATAAACTCCTAAATCGGTGGTATTTAACACCTTCAAGAATTGCTAAGATATATCCGGGGTCAAGTGATACATGCTGGAGGTGCGGATTGCAGGGGGGAGATCTTTACCACATATGGTGGAAATGCGAGCCCATACAATTATTCTGGAAAATGGTTGGAGTAAAAATAGCTTTAATTTGTGGAACTACCCTTTCCCAAGCCCCAGAAACCATCTTGCTGCATCTAGATGGTTCAAGTTGGCCCAAAAAAAATAGGAAGTTTATTATACACTGTTTGACAGCAGCAAAGCTGCTTATAGCAAAAAACTGGAAATTAACTACATCTCCAACATGGGTCCAACTAAAGCCCCAACTTATACATCAACTTAAAAATCCAAAAAAAAAAAAAATGTACATAAATGAATGAATGGTTGTTTTCATTGGCAAATATCTGTTTAAAGCTTCTTAGCACTTATCCATTATGGCTCAAAATGGACGCAGGAAACACAAAAACATTGTTAACCTTGGCTTTGCCGGTGTTTGGGAACTATGTATGCCATGATGTTCAGTAGAGTTGAGCGGACACCTCGATGTTCGGGTTCGGCGGGTTCGGCCAAACTTCGAAAAAAGTCCAGTTTCGGACTCGAACTCGCCCCCGAACCCTAATAATGTTAGGGGGGACCTAATGTCCCCCCCAGGTCCCACCCATTGCCGGAGGGTGGGGACCCTATAATAATAATGGCGGGGGGACCTTATGTCCCCCCCAGGTTCACACCCATTGCCGGCGGGTGGAGACCCTATAACAATAAGGGTGGGGGGGGACCTAATGTCCCCACCCATTGCCGGTGGGTGGGGACCCTATAACAATAATGAGGGGGGGGACCTAGTGTCCCCCCGGTCCCCACCCATGAGCGACGGGTGGAGACCACAAATAAAGTGACTAGAGGTGTCCAGCCCCTAGTCACTTCCCCCCCCCCCCACAATAAAAAAAATGCCTACCTACCCCCGCTCACCCTAATAATAGTGAAGGGGTGGGCAATACACTAACCTGTAAAAAAAATAACAGTTTCATACTTACCATTTGATGTCTTCTTTTTTCTTTTCTTTAGCCCGAAAAAGGGCCAAATAAAAAACCATAGTACGCACAGAGTGGCATCCCTTCTTGCTCGACCACAAAGTGTATCACCCACAAAGTGGCATCACTCTTTAGCTTGGCCACATAGAAGAGTGGCATCATTCCTTTGCTCGGCCACAGAGTGACATCTTAGCCTGTTAAGCCACAGAGCTTTGACCTGTTTGATATAGAATGGCACCTGCCCTAGATTAGCAATTGTCTGGCACCTGCCTACACCTAGCCACAAACCGGAACCTGTCTAAGTCTTGATAGACCAGTACCTACCTAAGTCTGGCTATTGAAGTTATGTCCCTGCCCTGTTATAGTTCTAGCCGTTAGTGTTCCAGCCCTGTCTCAGTTCTGTAATTTTTTAGAAGCATGTTAATAGGTTTTTCTGTTCTTTGCTTCTTCGGTCCTTGTTCTGCTGTTCAAGTCCAGTTCTGATTTTCCTGCTGTTTATTGTTCAGTTCCAATCCAGGTATTCTCTGTTTCTTTCTGCCTTGTTTGCTTTTTGCTATGTAATGAGCCACACCTGTGTCTTCAGGTTTTCTTTGTGTCTCTGTGTATCTGTGCAATGTAAGTCTTTAGAATCTGTTATTCATGTACTAGTTAATTACTAGTTTCAGCATTAGGGACTTGCCTTGTGGAGTACTTTGATGTGATTGGTAAGCTTAATCGTCATTTGGCCAATTGGTGTAACCAACCGCCTACCATTTACCATCTCTAGTGTTAAACTAATTCCTGTATTTATGTATTTGTATGTATATGTTCCCTTATCCTCTCTCCCTGAAGTGTCCATGGGTCTTGGCTTCCTTATTCCTTAACCCTGTCCCCTGTTTGTTGTCCTGTATCTACCTGTACATATCTCTGTATGTCTCCTTAGTTCTGTTGTTATGTCTTATGCTTTTCCCTGCCCTTGTACGGTTTAGTTTTACCTTTGTTCCTTGGTCTGTTCTGTAGCCCTGCATTCATTATTTTGTTTATCTGGTTTCCATTCTCTATGTACTTGCTCTGCTTTGCTTGGTTCATCTCTCTGTTCCAGCCTGCAACATCCTGCTAACCTGTTCTAGTTGTTCTCCATGCTCGCTCCAGGATGTCTGCAGTATACCTTCAGTTGCCCCTTAGCTTCAAATGGATACAGTGGCTACTTCACAGGGCCTGTGTCTCCATTTCCAGCATGATGATCTCCTTAGGCCCTCAGGCTCAAATAACATCCATGACCCTGTTCGTGACACAATCTTGTGCAAAAAGCAGAGGCGGGGACAATATAACACCAACAATGGTAGCACCTCCTATGCTGTCACCCCCTGCTGTCTGTTGCTGTACGCCTAGCCAGTCAGAATACAACAAAGCCTTTCATTTATTTGTCATTTGTGGCTATTTAGCTCTATTTGAGCTATAGCCTAATTTCTCTTCTTTGATAAACAAGATTAAGGCTACCAGAAGGGAAATGAAACCTGAAACAATATCGTTCACCAAAAAAGTATCACAAGGGAGTAGGGTCCTGCTTAATTTTCAGGCACAGATATCCATGCTAATGCTCCTTTATTGTCTTTCTCCACATCAGCTAGTGCACCATCACATCAAGTGGAAGATGTCACTTGTCACTTTCAGGGATAAAGGACTTCTTCAACTCCTCCCGCATGCACTACCAAGATAAATAAGTTTGAGATGTTTGAGTTTGAAGGATGACGTGACTGGAGGAAATGCAACTTTCCTGGTAGTTTCAGGAAAAGAAGTCTCAGGAAAGAAGAAAAAATGACCACCGAAATGCCCTATGACTGTGACAGCCAGTCACAGTGATGGGCAATTAAAAATACAAATTCTGGTTGTCTTTAGTACCATGCAGACCAGGATCAACCATTATTTTGGAATGTATTCATGTGATCACTGTGAAAAATCATGATCATATGCATACAGTGCAGTGTTCTGTGGCATGTACTCCCTCTTTAATCATGTGTCAGAGAGATAGAGGAGAGGGAGGTACTGTGTCCCCAAAGAATTTTTTTTTTTTTAATTCATATCCATAATTACCCCCACTCCTTCACATCCTTTACTTACATTATATGTGTGTATGAGTGAGTGGCAAAAACAGTGATTTTGATTTTCTTCTTCTAATAGGGTCATCTTATGTCCAGGGCTTTTCTTTTTTTCTTTCATGCATGGATTCAAAAAATATGTAGGTACACAGGCTATAGATGAAAGTATTATACTGCGAGTCTAATGCTAGTCAGACATGACCCATGGGCAGTAATGCCATGTTGCAAGGATAATGTCAAAGTTGCAGAGAGTATTCCTGAAGAAACCTAAGGGATAGCCAAAGGGGCTTCTGTGAGTTGGTTCAACATCCCCTTCAGAGTAATGACTCATATACTCTATTCATTCAAAAGGTAAGCTACAATAGAGTAAGGGCATATAGACTTCTGACTCCAAGGGATTTCCGTACGTCAAATTAGAATAAATATTCCTAGCTTTTCCAGATGAGGGGCGATGCATTTTATATTCCTAAGAAAGGGAAAATCTACATTTCTAGTTACGCTATTAAGAATCTAGAATGTCAAGCTATTTGTGGGGAGGTTGGGTTGAGGTAACATAAGAAATGGGTCACTCATAGATCTAGACTAGTATAAAATCAGAAATCCTTGTTACTTCTTTACCAATAATCTGATGTGAAAGTGCTGTGTCAAACATGACCTTATCTAGCTTTTTTTCTATTTTTGTTATTTCTTTTCCATTAGTCTGTTTCCATTCTTAAATCCAGGCTATCCTCTCATCTCTTGTTCTCTACTCTACTTATTATCTCTTATGTTCAGTCCTTGGTGTATCTTTTTAAAAGCAATTAGTGGATCTCCATCTTCTGCTTAAAATCAATTAATAAATTAAGAGGATGTCCTCTGGCAGAAATTGAACTTAAAAACCTAAGCAAGCTATTTTTTTTTAACTGAAACTTCCCCCCTAGCAGTTCACAAAACCTTATCCGAATGGAAAATCAGTGGGTGGAATTCATTAAAGATTTATGCCATTTTAAAATAGAGTTATTGAATCTTCCTTTGTGGCTGGTCTGTAAGTAACTAAAACTCAATAAACACATCTTAGTAATATACTTACAGAAACAGTGTGGAAAAAATTAATAAACCTATATAAAAAAAATGTAATTGTTTTACAAAGAGAAAATCTATGAATTAAAACACTATAGGTTATGATTGATGTAATCATAATGGATGTTATTTGCTTAAGCATAAAATGCAAGAAACACTGTAAATTGTTATAGGTTTACAGAACACATGATTTCTTTTGGGGTTATTTTTAGCATAAGGATATCCTCAAGGTTCCCTCCAACAAGGCCGAAAATGGGTGATTGAGCACTCTAACTAAAATGGAAAGTTTGAAATCATGGTCTGTTGGCCTACGTCTCAGTATGGAAAGAACTTCAAAAGCAACAAAGGTTAAACAATAGGGGTGCAGCAAGTACAATGCACCCTGGCTCTTTAACTGGACCCTTGACTCTGCCCAGTGTCAAATCTAATTTCCAGTTTTACTATTAGAATATTGTTTACATAAATGTATGGAAAATATATACGGTACAAATATATGCATATACATAAAGTATGTTCAGAAAAATAAAATTTCTGCACCGGGGACCTTAACTTTCTTGCTCCTCCACTGAATGGCAGCCTTCCTACAAAGAGCATTGTAAACTGCTTCATCAATGTGCAGATTACAGATACTCCAATGTTAACATTAGTTAAAATAAAAACAAATTTATTGAAAAAAACATATCCTGTAAACATTTGCATGTTTAAGTACAGAGATGATCTACAAAAGAAACCATCATGGATTACAGAGACGAAAAATATTAATTTCAACAAAATTGTTATGCTTATCATAGTTGTGCAAATACACACTTTATCATGCACGTACACTATGTGGAAGGTATAGGGACACCTATGTTACACTAACAGGGAATTTTATGACATTGCATTCTAAGTACATAGATATTATTATGTAGTTGGGCCCCCATTTGCAGCTATAACCCTTCCCACCCATTCACCCCCTCAATTTCCATTTGTCCCATCCACTACTGTCTAAGCTGCATCTCTTCCTACTTAAGATCGACTCCTTCCTCTTTCTGGGAAGGTTTTTTTTTTCACAAGATTCATTGAGTAGAGCATTTGTGAGGTCAGGCACTGATGCTGGACAACAAGTTCTTTCACACCAGACTCATCCAACCATGTCTCTATGGACCTTGGTTTGTGCACTGGGGCACAATCATCCTGGAATAGAAAAGGGCCTTCCACAAACCATTCCCACAAAGATGGAAGCATAGTATTGTCCAAAATGTCTTGGTATGCTGAAGAATTAATATTTCCCTTTACTTGAAGTAAAGTTGGCTAGCCCAGTTCATGAAAATCATCCACATACCATTCCAAAAAGTCCAAAGAGCTAGATTTATATGGCAGACTCCCCAAGAAAAAGAGAATAGAAATCCTGCCCCATTAATACAATTGTTAAAATACTAAAGGCTGTATCATTAAAACACAAGTGAAGAGAAGGTTGTCCCCTGTGGTGTTCTATATAGATGCCTCTTCTGCCTGATAGTTAATGCGGTACTGGACATCAGTTACAAAGAAGTGCAAGGTGCTCCAACCAGACATTATCCACACTGAGTAACCATTCCAAATGGAACAGTCAGGAAAAGTAGGGAACCTGTTGGAGATGTAACTCTAAAACAAAGAGGTCTGCAATGTGTCTTCACTGATGCTAGTCAGTATCAGCATAGCAGCAAAATGATAGAAATTTTGACATCTTGCTCTGATACCAAAATGAAGTTAAACATTAGAGTTCACATATCTTTTGGGATATTAGGAAGACACATAAACATATAAATTGTGATGGCAGGTAAGAACATTTGGCAAATTAATTCATTATCTATCCATAATAAGGTCTTCATTTGGTTGTTTTGCTCATGGCTGATAAACTTCTCAGATATGTGAGGCATAGTTGTGAAGTTGCATGCAGTTAAGGTATGATTATATTGGAACACTGGTGACACATGAATAATAAGGTGTATCAAAGTAAATGTAGATCTAGATTGACATGATTCTAATGAATGTCTCCTGGTACTTGCTTCCAATCTTGTCTTTCTTTGACCTGCAGGATTTGTTTGGAATGGGAATCAGGCTATACAGCATTATAAATTCATCACTTGCTGACAAGTCTTTCATTTTCTAACCTTTAAGAAGGGGTAAAAAAGAAAAACAATACTCTATATGCGGTGTGCCATGGAGATCAACAATCCTTGTCATAAAAAATGAATTTTACTCATAGCAAAGCAGAAAATCTTAGCCGTTTTGATTGCCATATTCATCATCCTCCTCATGATCCAACTCAAACTAAGAGAAAGTAGTAGAGGTTGTAGAGTGCCTGCAGACCGAAGGTCACAGAGCAATCAATGCTTGAGAGATACAACTGGCATTTCTATAAGCATTCTGAAATGTGGAGAACTCATGTGAATGCATCCGTGAATGTATAATTAGGGTATTCTCACCCAAGGATTTTTCCATAGTAATTGTTAAAAAGTGGTAATGTATACAGTTGTTCCCCTGTGCTCTGGATGTTCATTACACTACAACAAGTTACTCTATGTATTAATGTTTTCCTGGCAAGAGAACATCTAGATTCAAGTGTTCTGCAAAATTCAGGCATTAAAGGGGCAATTCCACCTAAAAACTGCTAATAAAGTTAATACCATATTTGCTTGAATATAAGACTTGGGTTTTTTCGGCGCAAATGTTAGACGAAAGTGTCGGGCAGCATGGAGGATGTCTGCACTAGCCACCAGGGAATGGCTACACATAGACAAGAGGTGGGGAGGGAGGGGGAGAAACAGACAAAACGTGGGTGGTGGGTGGAAGGGAGGGGGAGAGACAGGCACAATGTTGGGGGAAGGGAGAGGGAGAGAGAGACAGACACAACAAGGTTCGGAAGAAGGTGAGAGAGAGTGACAGACAACATTGGGGGCAGGGAGAGAGGGGGAGAGAGAGAGACCGACACAACATTTGGGTGAGAGATGGACAGACAATGCTGGGGGGAGAGTGAGACAGACAACGTTGGGGGTTGGGAGGGGGAGAGAGACAGACAACGTTGGGGGAAGAGAGAGAGACAGACAATGCTGGGGAGAGAGAGAGAGACAGACAATGCTAGGGGGAGGGGGGGAAGAGAGAGACAGACAACAAGGGAGGGGGAGAGAGACAGAGACAACGTTGGAGGGAGGGGGAGAAAAAAGTTTATATACAAGTTAAACTTTTTTCCTATAGGGTAGTCTTATATTCAGGCTTTTAGTTTTGTTCCTAAAGGAATATCCAAAGTTTGGGGGGTCGTCTTATAATCAGAGTCGTCTTATATTCAAGCAAATACGGTAGTTTATTGATGTTGCTATTGCCTCTCTCTAAGCCCTCTTTAATGGATGTAATTGAATTTAGAGACCCTTATGATATTATTTTTAATTTAAAACTATAGGGTACGTATCACGAAGTGAATTCTGACAGCCTGTCTGACTGGGGTTCTTGGAGGGGCCTGAGGGCCAAACACCTCCCTGTAGATTATGGACCCTGGCTTATGAACCATAACACTATACGTTAAAATTGTTAGTTAGTTATATTCTGTTAGTGTATTGGTTTATGTGTAACGTTTAATTCTGTTAGTAGACCACTCTGATGGTTTATAATGTGACAGTGACTCCAATAGTTTACTATAACATCCATTGTTCTGGATTAACTGGATTAACTGGTAAACTGAATATGTTGTGTACATTACTGTGTGTATTGTAATTAGGCCTACTCACTCTATGTTAATTCCTATTTGGTTTGCAGTCTGAAGGTCTAATGTTTTCCTAGCCCCAGTTAGTTGGAGAACTGTGTTTAGTTCCATTCCCCCCCCCCCCCCCCCCCCATTGTATACTAATGTCTGTGATGTCATGTGTATGTGTTTATATAAGTCTGTGTTGTTACACAAATAAAAGAGTTGTTCTTCTTGCTGTACCTAACTGCTAGTAGTCTCCTTTCTGCTATTTGGGTACAAAGAGCAAGGGTCCAGGAAAGACTTGCTGGGTGAATGCTGAGCTTTAATTGGGGGCTAAGGAGGTGATTTCCCACAATGGACAGGGGGTCTACTTTGTCCCGTAGACGGTCCTTTCCATTGGTGGCAAGCGGTGGGATCCTCCTTACAAGAGCCCAGTGGATAAGCAGCAGAGCACCAGCAAGGGATAGCAGTCGGCACGATGGCCATGGATTATAAATATTGCAAAACTAGCTTGTTGACCAGGGAGTACCAGGATAGTACTGCAGCCCCCTTGGCTGTTAACTACAAATTGATGACCGGTCCGGTCCCGCAGGATGAGATGTTACAGAGAGCTTGCAGCCACCTGAATCTGTGGATGAACGCTCTCATACGGGACCAGGAGTACCAGGGAAAGGTCCTCCCCTGCTCCCAGGAATGGTATGTGAGCCTGATGAGTGATAGAATGCCATACCTGGGTGAGCAACCCCAAAAAGACTGGGTGGCTGAGTTAGGGGAACTTGTCTATGCTGAGATGGTCCTGGATTGTGGATACGGGCTTTACGGTGGTATGCCACACAGCTATACCCTGAGCTGGAGGATGACACTCACACAGAGTGCTATGATTTTGGTGGCCCTGGATTGTTATTGGAAAATCTCCAGCTGGATCCGGGCTTCGGGAGTGATACAGAGTACCGGTGGGAAGAACTCCGGGAGTGAAGGGAGGCAAATATTCACACTGTGCCCAAACTGGAGGCTGATCTGGACTATTTGGTGACCCAAGAAGAGGAGCTGGAGAAGGCATACATACAGCTACTCCACCACATACAGCCCCCTGCCTATGAGACTGTGAGTATCAGTGCTGCTCCTCCCCCAGCAAGAACTGTGCCACTTTACCCCCGTGGATGACCTAGTGGAAAAGCTGGCATCCGGGCAGATTGCCGCTGGCTCCTGCCTGCCCCTACCCCAGACCTGTGTACCATTTCCCCTGTGGAGGCCCCGGCTGACATCACGTCCCCAGACCCGTTACCCCTGCCACCCCTTCAATGCCCAGTTGAACTGCTGGCACCGTTCCCCAAAACCAAACAGGACCTGCCCTCCTTGTGCCCACCTCCACCTGGGTTCAAGGAGCCCTATTGGAACCCAATCCCTGGTTTTTACCCGCCCTATGTCCCAGCAGAAGAGCTGGCAATGAGGCAGAGTGCAGCTGGCCTCTGTCCACCCCTGCCACTTGGGGAGTTTTTGTACCTGGCAGAGGTGCCAACATCTGAGCAGAGTGCAATTGTCCTCTGCCCACTGCATCCCATGGATTTAACCCCTTTAGCTTTTGAAAATGACCCAGGAGGGGTGGATGGGACATTGGTCTCCACACCTGGGTCTCCTGAATGTTTGGCAGTTAGCAGTGTTCCCCAACTCCTTTGCATGGGTACCACAGCCACCTTGTCCTGTTCCCTGCAGTATAGCCCTGAAACTGTGCCTTGCCGGGATGTTATCTCCCCAGCAGAAGTGCTGGCATCAGTGTTCCCATGGTCTAATTGGGATACCCCCATAGTATCAAGCCCAGCTAACCCTGCTACCCTATCTGCTCCCCAGCAGCTGAAAGGATTTCTGGGAGAAGGAACATTTGGCCTTTCTCCCCAGCGGCAGATACATGTTGCGGGAGAGGTGGAGGTTGGTCGGGTAAGTGCTATTTTTGAACAAACAAAGTGTGGGGACTGCAAACTAGTGAATGGCCATGGGGAGACCTCTATACAGACTGACTCCTCCGGTGTCAGTCTCCCCCCGAAAAAGGAGATATGTCACGAAGTGAATTCTGACAGCCTGTCTGACTGGGGTTCTTGGAGGGGCCTGAGGGCCTGACCCTGGCTTATGAACCATAACACTATATGTTAAAATTGTTAGTTAGTTATATTCTGTTCGTGTATTGGTTTATGTGTAACGTTTAATTCTGTTAGTAGACCACTCTAAAGGTTTATAATGTGACAGTGACTCTAATAGTTTACTACAACATCCATTGTTCTGTATTAACTGGATTAACTGGTAAACTGATTATGTTGTGTACATTACTGTGTGTATTATAATTAGGTCTACTCACTCTATGTTAATTCCTATTTGGTTTGCAGTCTGAATGTCTAATGTTTTCCTAGCCCCAGTTAGTTGGAGAACTATGTTTAGTTCCATCCAACCCCCCCCCCCCCCCCCCATTGTATACTAATGTCTGTGATGTCATGTGTATGTCTTAATATAAGTCTGTGTTGTTGCAAAAATAAAAGAGTTGTTCTTCTTGCTGTACCTAACTGCTAGTAGTCTCCTGTCTGCTATTTGGGTACAAAGAGCAAGGGTCCAGGAAAGATTTGCTGGGTGAATGCTGAGCTTTAATTGGGGGCTAAGGAGGTGATTTCCCACAACGGACAGGGGGTCTACTTCGTCCGGTAGACGGTCCGTTACAGTACCTATAAATTGTTTCAATGTAAAAAATAAGTGCCTTTGACATATGTTAAATATCATACAGAAAGTAAACAAGGTTGAAAAGCCCTTTTAAAAGTGAACCCTGAAGTTCTAGGATCATGAAATAAATCTCTGTTTGTGTAAGCTGTCAAGCACTTCCATTAATATACCCAGAAAAAACAGTCCTAATTAAGACCAGTGAGGTCCCCCATATGCTCTATGTTCTACAAACTAACACCCAATCAGAAAAAGTTCACATTGGAGCCTAACAAATAGGACCACCTCCACGTGACTACTGAATACTCAGTATGCACAAACTCTGTTCTGAATGGATTCAGACTGGGCATTTTATCTGAATTGAAGAGATCCCCGAAGCTGAATCTTAAGAAGCCTTAAGACTGGTACATGTTCGCCAAGAAAACGTTAGGTTTCTAGCTACGCAATATTTGGCAACCACTGATACAATGTGATACAATGCGGATTCAGCAACGATTGACACATTTCGTCCATTTCAATTCTCTTATTCCGAGCAGGAGATTTGATTAGGTTTCGGATCGGCATATTTCCCAAATTGAAGGGATCGCTGAAATGTGGCTACAGAATATGCAGCAATTCGGACCAGAATCACCAGTTTGGGCTGTTCGTAAACCGAATCTTTGGAGGCCTTTGAATCATGACAAGTTCGCTGTGAAAACCCTAGGTTTTTGGCTACACAATATGCAGCAATCACCCATGAATAAAATTTGGATTCAGATACGATTGATGCATTTTGACCATTTCAATTCTCCAGCTCTGATCTGGTAGATTTTAATGATGTAATTATATGTCTGCTCTCTATGCAATTTTGCTCCTCGTGAAGAGAAGATCAATTTGGGTATCCTAATGTCAGAATTTTGCTTTAACACACAATGGTGGCTATTCACTAAGAAATCGAATTTGGCAAGAGATGGTCGAATATGACATTGAGACTAAGAGAGCTCTATACACTAAAAAAATCAACTTCCAACTTGACCCTAGTTTGACACTCTTCATCTAACTCTAAATCGACCTCTTATTTCACCATAGAATGCATTAAACATTGGTATTGGCAAAAAAATTTTTTGGGGAGGTTGAATTTGACCTCCACAAAAATCTCTTCACTGTTCAACTCTTCTACTCTAACGGTGGCGAGTCCCTTATTTCCTTACAGTGCATTTTTTTCTAAGTCAAATTCAACCTGATGGTTTTCAAAATCAGAATTTGAATGTTTGATTTCTCCTTTCATAGGCTATAATGGGAGTCAAAGTGAGTGGAGCAATTTTTGAGACTACAACAAATTCGACCTTCTTGACATACCTAATGTCAAATTGATTCGCCACATCTTGACCTTTACAAAAAAGGTTAGTGAATACCATTTTATGAGGTCGACATCTGTCCAAAGGTTGGAGGTCAAGATTGAGATTGCACTTCAGGATTAAGTCCTTGTAGAGTCACCTAAAAAAAAAAAAAGAGAAAAATTTCTACAATGAGAAACTTAAGGCTGGGAGGGTTAATGGAAACAAGCACAAGAGCTAAACATTAATTGTGCATTACAATACTACCCACCTTGTTATTGAGAAATTGAAGTCGATTACCCTCACATATTATATTTGAAAATAATTAAATAATTAACAAAAGGATGTATTTTGAAAAATAGCACAAAATAAACTTAATATCTAAATCAGTTTGAAAAGGATGTTTGCTCTAATACAAAAAGTTTTCTTTATTTTAGGTGATGTGATAGGTTTATCACATATATCAAGTGTGTTTGGTGGTGTTTTTCTAGCTTAACATTGTGGCATCCTACAAAATGCATTATATGACAAGACAATTAACACAAGAGGGACCTCACCCCATCACTCTGAAAATTATACTCTTGATTTCCATGATCTTTGCCACCATCTGGAAACACAAAAGAAAATGACAATAGGCTCTCAGCCAACTATAAACTTATCCAGAAGACAAAGGAGCATTTGTGAAACAATACTGCTTGATTATGAAATGGAATGAGAAGACAAAAGCTGTACTTATATAGCAAAAAAAAACAAAGAAAGGCAACCGGGGGAAGACCAGAGAGATAGTAAATCTGGTGTCTGGAGAAGAAAATCCCTCTGCGTAATGTGATTACAAAAACACTGCTAATTACTGCAATAGAGAAAGGGCAGAATTAAAAGAAATGAAGTGTTTGTTCTTGGTGGGAGGGCTGATTGTAAACCATCTGTAGTGTTTTTTTTAATTCTTCCCCTGATGTAATAAAGTAAGGGGATGAGGTGATTTTTGGATATTCATTTAAACTTAAAGAACATAAACATTTGACAGGTTTTCTTTTGGAGAGGGGGGGAGGTTTGAAAACACAAAATCAACAGTTAATATTGAAAATTTGGTTTGACTTTTGACCAATGCATTTGCAAGACAAAATGTATGAAGCAAAATATTTTCTTAATTAAAACAACTTATTTGTGAACGCCTGCTTACATTTTATTTAAAAGAAACATGCATTTTAGAATGGAAATGATGAGGTCCACCATTAGTAATTACCAGTGGAACAGTAAAGAAGAACCAGTGAGAGTGACCATTATTGGTGGTACATTCGCCATTAGTGCCTTGTGCTATTTGCACAGACTTCCAGGCTGCTCCACTAGATCACCAGGGAGCAATACGGTGTTCTGCAAAAGGAGGTTGGAGCAATATGCTGAGAAAAGGGATGTCAGGGCAACTAGTGCAGTGGAAAGAGATGTGGGGGCAGTCTTTCTCGAGAGGAATAACATCATAAAGCTGAAACACTTGCACAGTAAAATATTCCTCCATAGAGTTCTCCGCTGCATGTATAAATTTGGAGCATTAGTACCTCTTTAAGAAAGTACAAGGCTGAGAGATAGATCAAATGTTATTTATAATAGGCATTATTGAGGGAGGAAGAGATCGAGAGAAATTGATTCCATATATGACTCATAATATGTCCATCTGATGAAATGTAGGAGTTAATCTAAGGCTAGTGCTGCTGTTATAAAGAAACTCGCTTTCCCAGGCAATGCAATTCTTATCATTCTGTTCCAGTTTCTTAGATGGAGATGCAGATTCTTTCTCAAAAGCACATACAATCCGTATGCTCCTACAATGCACCTGGATGAAGCAAACTGAGAGTGACATGAATCAAATATTTATTTCTCCTGGAAATCTAATGAACTTTGAACTCTAGGCAGGTGCCCCATGCTAATTCTGATTTAATTAAAGTATTTTATCTCCCGGCACACATCTAATATATATTATGTTTCTAAATGATGAATCCAGCACAGTCCTATAGCACCGACTGATGATCAGACACATATAGTTACTTCTTTAAGATCATAAATTAGGCAACATTATATCAACTTTATGTTATGTTATCATATCCCCGAGACGCCTTTTTTCTAACGTATAGAAATGCAATTTTTTAAGTCTCTCTTCATAGCTAAGATCCTCCAACCCCGTTATTAATTTTGTAGCCCTCCTTTGCACTTTTTCTAGTTCCATAATATACCTTTTAGGAACTGGTGCCAAGAATTGTACTCAGGGCTGATATCAGGGGGGAAATGGTGATATACCCATCCCAGGCTTGACAGGCCCAGGGGGCCTGCTCGGGCCCAGGCCCTTTAAAAAAAAAGTGTGGGCAAACGGGGCAGCTACCAGGGCCCATTCATTCCTGGGGGCCCAAAGCTGCCCTGTGGACCCCCGCTGCCCATGCGTCTCCAACGGACAGCAACCGGCAGATCCGCAAAGTCTAAATAGATCACATCAACTGCCACACCTAGATCTATATTTTTACTGACTTCTGAGTCACTACTACTACTAAAGTTCATTTGACAAGACCTGTCTAACAAAACCATGTTGATTTTTACTAATTATATTCTTATTCAAGATGTATTCTTGAGACTATACCTTTAGCAATCCTTCAAATAATTTCCCCACTAGAGATGTCAAGCTTACTGGTCTATAATTACCCGGCAGGAATGACATCCGCCTTTTGCCAGTCTGTTGGCACTATACCTAAACTGAAAGAATCCCTAAAGATCATAAATAGTGGTCTGGCCAGAATTATGCTTAACTCTCCAAGGAGCCTTGGGTGTATACTATCTGGCCCTGGGGCCTTGTCTATCTAAACAGAGTTGAATTGCTTAAGAACTTTTTCCCATGTTTGCGGTGACTGTTCTGTAACTTCTGGTAGCAGGGGCTCATCCATTGGTTCTTACTTAGTATAAACAGAAGAAAATAAAGTATCTAAACTGCTTTCTCTCTGTCCTCACTAACCAAATTTCCCATTTGGGATAACAAGGGCCCAACATTTTCTGCCTTTATCTTTTCTCCATTTATATATTTATAAAAAATGTTGGGGTTAGTTTTACTCTCCTTAGCAATCCTTTTCTCATTTGCAATTTAGCCATTTTAATTGCCTTTTTGCAGGCTTTGTTGGCATCTTTGTACTCTATTAATGATAATGCTGATCCCTTGCTTTAATTTTTCATTTTTTTGTAAATTATGGTTTATTGTTTTTTTCAATATGAAGAGCAAAGATGAAATACATAGTTGGCAAAAACAAGATATAATAATATGCAATATAAATGAGGTATGGTAAAAGCAGGCCATAGGGTACATTATAAAAGAGAAAGAAGGGTAGCAAAGAGGAGCAGAAGGAAGAAAGAAAAGGAAAGGAGAGAAAGCGAGAGAGAGGGGGGGTGAGGAAGTTAGAGGGAAAGGAAAAGAAGTGGAATATATAGGAGCGGGAGGGTGTAGAAAGAGCAAAGGGAAGTAAAGAGGGGCGGGGAGAAACCCCTAGTGGGACAGACCACCCCCAGCACATGTGTGCTGGAAAAAAAGGACTGTTAGCCATCGTGTCGACAGCAAATTCACAACCTCGTTCCACCGTGGGGGGTAGTATCCATCGTGTCGCACAACTGGGCGCACTACTTCAATAAAAATGGTATAATTGTAACATTTTGTGTACAGGCAACCATGGTTGGTGCAAGATAACATTAGGACAGATATTCGGTGTGAACAGACTGGAAAACTATGGCTCACATTATATAAGATAAAAATAAAGTTAACGTCAACAGTTCACTGCGTTGTGATATGAGGCAAAACCCAAACCAAAGCAAGCTTTGCCATGGCTAGTCATGGCAAACGTATGCCCCTGGTCTTGGGCAGTGTCAAGGGTGAGGTGGTGAATGGTATAAGGCACAGCTGTAGTGTGTTCATGTAAAACAACAAAACATTCTCCAGAATTTTATAATCTCACCACAACAAAGTTACCACTTAGCAGACAACTGGGAAATCATTGGTATAATGTCAGTGAAAGACAATGGAAACTGTAGCATGGTCAGAAATTTTTGGAATCAAAAGATGGCAATTCTAATTCACAACTCTCACATAATTTGCTTTACTAATGGATTTTTATTGGTGAAGTTTGTGTGTAAATTTCAAGGTTCAATTTATCATCTCAACATGTTCAATTATATCAGTGGTTATAAAATTAATTAAATGGCAATATAATTAAATAATGGATATTTATTGATTTTTGTTTTTTTGTTTTTTTTTTACCATTACTATGAGCCAGCTGAATTATTTTGAGCATACACAAAAGGAGAGTTGTTATTCTTGAGTAGACCATGTCCAAGCACCACACACCCGCTCCAATAGTACAATACAAAAAGTCAATAATCAAACATCTTCTTAAAGATGCTAAAGCCCTACATTGGAAAGACAGTAATTCTCCTTCATTACATGAATGGATCTTACGTGTGGAGAACAAATGCAATTTGGAGGAACTTACTCTAAAGAAGGACGACCACAGATAGATATCATCAGACTTTGTTTTATTGGATGCAGTTTGTAGAAGTCTGTAAAGACACAGTCTTTATAGTCAAATATGTGAACCATAACTACGCATAACCTAGGATCTCCCACTTCCCCATTTTTTTTTTTTTTACATTTCATTAACATTTATTTAGATAGCACCAACAATCTTTTCTCGACTTCCCCTCAACTGGACCCTAAATAATGTAAATATATGGTGATTACAACATTTCATATCCATTTGAATATTACTGTATATTTAGTAAATCTACTGTGCCAGATCTCTTTTTTTGTTTAACCCTTTAAGGACCAGGGATTTTCCTGGGCCAAGGACCAGAGCGTTTTTCAATTTTTAATATGCGGTTTTTAAAACATAATTTCCCTCTCTCTCATTTAACATACCCATACAAGTTATATGTTGTTTTTTCAAGGATAGTTAGAGCTTTATTTTGATACCCTATACATAAAAATGATTTACATTTTAGTATTAAAAAATACATACAAAATAGGAAATTTTGGAGGAAAAAAAAGTTTTTCCCCATTATTTTCCAAATAATAAGCTACACAACTAGTGCAACACTAACCCACTTATTCCCCCTAATTAACTAACTAATAAAAAAGAAAAATATTGGTTCCCAAATCCCCTAAACAAAAAAGACAGAAAAAAAACTCTGAAGAGTGCGATGTCAGATCCATAAAAATCATGCAACAGGCATGCAGGGGTTACATTTTATTAAATAAATATATTAAAATTACCTTTATTTATTTAAAAAAAAACTTTATAAATTGCAAAAATAAAAAAATTTGTAAAAAAAAAAGCTAAATGAGGGCCATAAAGTGGAAGCAAACTGATCACAGTTACAAACTGTGATCAACAATGAAAGGGTTAATTTTTGTTTTTTTCTTTCTCAGCAACGTTCTTTATTAATTTATTTTTACTTGCAGGTCACTCTCTGTGCTTCACTATAAGAACGTGAAGCACAGAGAGTGAATTAGAGGCAAAGTCAGTGTGTGAACACATTGACTTTGACATCTAATTTGCATGTCATCGCGGTGATCACTCAATCACACGATCACATGCCCAGAAATCCACCGATCGGGTCCAGGAGCTTTGCCTCGGGTGCGAGGCTTAGTCCTGGACCCGTTGCAGACTGGCTGGCGGTGCCCACGGAGCGCACTGCCGGCTAGACTGCATGACGAGTTAACTCGTCATAAGGTCGCTAATGCTGCGGCTCTTATGACGATGATAATGATGATAATTAAACATTGTATTTGAAATTATAAACGGATGTATTGGACCTAAAGATTAATTGGTTCTTAGTACTTTTAACCCCTTAACACTAATGGACGTATATATACGTACTGCAAAGCATGGTCCTTGAGGACCATGAGGATGTATGTATATATGTCCTGAGTGTTCATGTAGAGTTGCTCTCCTTTGTTCAACGCTACATGTCTGCAGTTACTATCAGAGGCTGCTTCAGATCCAAAGCAGCCTCTGAGAGTGCCTAGAGGCAGTCAGCAACATTACAGTTAAGAAAATATAAATAAATAAATAAAAGGAAAAAGCTAACCTTAGATCTACTAACCCTAGATCTAGTGTTAGGGTTATAATTAGGGTTACAGGGGGCTTCGGGTTAGTACAAGTGTTAGATGGGTGGGGGTAGATTTAGTGTTAGGGTAAATTCAGGGTTGGGTCAAAAGGTCTCTGGAGAAAATGGTTAGGAAACAAAAGAACACTAATATTGATTACTGCCCTATTACTTGAAATAACATAGACAAACATGGAAACAATGGTATTTCTAAACTCAGGACAAATATTAGAAATATATAGACAGGGTGTTTTTTACCATTTGTAATTATTTTAAAAATAAATCAGTTCAAAGTTAGAGAAAGTGTTTTTATGGCATATTTTCATCATATTTTATATTTCTTTTAAAGTAAATTATATCATATCATATGATGAAAATAACAGATCACATGAAACCTCTGTCTGTTCTTTAAAAATGATATATAATCTGTGTCGGTGGACGGAACACAAAGAAAGAAATTCACAGTTCAGCAAACATATGACAAAAGTAATGGAATTCTGGTCTTCAAGGTACATCAAATGCAACATAGCACTCTGTCACTAAGGGGTTAATGTCAGCCCTAAACTTTGTCTGTTTTTCTTTATATATACATAAATATATATAGATATATATATAGATATATATATAGATATATATATATTTCCTGTTTGGCCTGCCACTTTCATATTTGTCTTTTTCTACTCAATTCCATACCTGCCCCCTCCCTATTCCACTATCACTTTCTTTTTGCCTTTTTCAATCCTATGCTCACTCACTCTACCACTTTGTTTCTTGCTTTTAAAATTTGAAAGCACCTGCTTCAACAACAAGACGCAAATAATTTTGATCTTAATCTTCAGGATTCAATCCTCTCTGGGTCTTTGGGAGGTCGTAAAAAGGTTATAGAAAGAAAGACTTTCCTTATCTCTGCTCAATCCTTCAGTAGTCTTGCCCAAGAGGATAGTAGCTGTGTGTCAATCCAACAGAGTCAATCTGGCATTTGCATGAATTCCCAACAGCTTCATATTAGGAAGGGCAACAAAGTCAAACCTTGCAAAAGGAATAAAAATAAAGTGCTGTTTCAAGCGACTTTCTAAAAGATGGCTAGGATGAAATGAGAGCTGGCTGCTAAGAGGAAGTCATTTGTATTCACTCTACTGTCTGTAATGCATGAAGACTCTTGGTAGCTTCTGTAATAACACATCCTAATAGGTTCCCCATATGTTATATGCAGGTACCTCCGTACTGCATTGAGAATGTATGGACGCATTGCTAACCTACTAGCAGGTTATTATGGAGTGTCACTGAGCATATTATTCCTACTAAGGAATAGACAACTTCTGTCACTGAAGCTGCTACACACTGAGCATGATGGGAGTCAGCTGGAAATTTCTATTTTTCCAAGAAAATATTATCCTTGCCTCCTGCTTACCACTGTATTGAAAACAATAATTGTTTCCACATTTATCACAATTAAATCTGATTTGGTTTGGTTTCATTGGAGACTGTTATTTTAAATGAATGAGTGACAATGCAACATTAGTAGAAGTACATTCTTGTGTATTCAATTACAATTATAAACTCATCTTTAACGTATTTCTTTTTATCACTGGGGGGAAAAAACTCCCAAACTATTTGCAATTGTAGAAAATAAAGTACATTGTTGGGTTTTTTTAAATTTATTTTGAATGTACAACATGGAATATGAAGAGAATGTAAATTATTTGGCAGATTTTTAGATTAAATATTACAAAAATAGTCTGCATTCCCATAAAACTACATTTGTATTGTGGATCCAGTTTAAAGAGTATTTTATAATATGCAGAGAAAAATTATCATTGATGATAATTATTCAGAATGATGTACATCAGAGGGTTGATGGGCGATACTGGTGTCCCGGGTCCGGTGGGTCCAGGTCACTCCAAGAAAAAAAAAATTCTCTGTTAAGCCGGTCCGCGGCTGTGAGGGTAGCGTTCTGCGCTCCCCTCCAGCCGTGCGGCTTCAATAAAGTTTGTTTTTTAAAAAAAATGTGACAAGAGTTACACTAGTCGCATTTTTCTTTTTTAAACAAACTTTATTGAAGCCGCGCGGCTGGAGGGGAGCGCAGATCGCTTCCCTCACAGCAGCGGACCTGCAGAGCATTGGGAGACAGCAGCAAGGAGGTAAGTACTGGGGAAGGGGGGAGGAGGGGAGCATAACGAGCATATTGAGGGGCAAAATACTGGCATATTAATTGGCAAAAGAATGGCATATTGAGGGGCAAAATACCGGCATATTAAATGGCATATCGAGGGGAAAAATGGCATATCGAGGGGCAAAATACTGGCATATTAAATTAAATATTGATGGGGAAAATACTGGCATATTTAATGGAAAAAGAATGGCACATTGAGGGGCAAAATCCTGGCATATTAAATGGCACATTGAGCGGCAAAATCCTGGCATATTAAATGGCAAAAGAATGGCACATTGAGGGGCAAAATACTGCCATATTAAATGGCAAAAGAATGGCATATTAAATGGCAAAAGAATGGCATATTGAGGGGCAAAATCCTGGCATTTTAAATGGCAGAAAAATGGCATATTGAGGGGCAAAATCCTGGCATATTAAATGGCAAAAGAATGGCATATTGAGAGGCAAAATACTAGCATATTAAATGGCAAAAGAATGGCATATTGAGGGGCAAAATACTGGCATATTAAATTGTAAAATAATGGCATATTAAATGGCAAAAGAATGGCATATTGAATGGCAAAATACTGGCATTTTAAATGGCAAAATAATGGCATATTGAGGGCAAAGTACTTACTTATTGAGTGGCAAAATATTACTGGTATATTGAGTGGCAAAATATTACTGGCATATTGACCAACTGCTCCCAACCACCCTCCATATTACACTAGACCGGGATAACATGCTTGTGAGGGTAGGTGGGGCGAGTGAGAGATATGGGGTGGGTAGGGGGCCCAGAAAATTTGTTCAGTAAGGGGCCCTGAAATTCCTGGTGGCGGCCCTGGATGTACGTGTTGAATTCAAGAGCCTAAGAGCAATTGTCAGCCTATGAAGGAATAATGGTTATACTAAATATCGGGGGCTGTTCAGTAAAATGTAACTGGCAAGTGAACACAGTCCGGTAATATTAGTGAATTTGGAAAGATAGACAATATGAATATTTTTTCAAACCCTACTAATGGACATGCAAAGTGATCTCAGTTTGCCGACAATGTACATGCCTGGCACATCCTGCAGTTCCTATAATGCTTGCTTGACAGCCAATCATAGAGACCCAATGCGTTTATAAAACTGGTAAGCGAGCATAATATATTTATTTGATAATAAAAACATATTTATAAACTATTGAAACAAGCAGAAATACACACAATAGTGCTTTCAGCTGCAGACTTAATCCCAATAAATAAGGGAATAAACCAGAGATTCTACAATACACTGCAAATATAATTATTCTCCTAATGCCACATCTTTATAAAAGTGTATTTTTAGCTATTTGATTGCGCATTCTGAATTCAGTGTTATTTATTTTTGCTTTTTTTTTTTTTTTTTTTTGCATGATTGAGCATTCAATAAATTAAGCATGCTTTACCCAGGAATACAGTTTTGAATATAGTGAGAATACAACTGTATGCATGACTGAGCATGTGCAGCTCTTCTCCCATTGAAATTAATGAAGAATGCAACATAAGGAGTAATCGCATGGTGATGTGCACACAGCACTGGTGTGCACATGCCCAGTGTATAACCATGCATCTCCGTGGAGAGTCACTGGACATCCCCATGCATCAACCCTCAGGCTCCCACAAGGTTTAAAACTAGAAGATTGAATCCTGCAAGCTGAAGGTTTTTATTGCATTTTGAGGATTTTTAATGGAGCGTGTAGAATCACATTACTGTAATCAGCTTTTTTTATTTTTAAACAAATCATGAATGTATATTGTAGCCCATGGCTCTTAATCTACAGCAGTTGGTTGGTTTTAAAAAGGGTCTAAACCCTCAAGAGTAAATATTAATCTTCTTTATATACTTCTAAACAATGCTCCTTGGGAGCATCAGTCAAAAGAGATGCCTAATTGTTCCAGACTGCCATGTCATGGAGTTGGTTCTGTATGACAGGCAGCGCTGGTTGGTGCTCGACGTCTATAATGCTGAACACATCTCCACAGTGGGAGGAGATGCTCATATATTTAGGCAGAAGTGGCCTATAATATAGTTTAGCTCCTCTTCAATACAGTATACATTTTTCATAGTTGTGCTTTCTTAAAGTAGCCCTGTTTGGAAGTGGAGAAATCTAGCCACCGTAGGTTTGATATGATGTATACCTAGATCCAATAACTGCACATTGTTTACAACATTGTGCTACATGCATTAAAAAACATTGTATATTTGTCATATATCGAAGGGGCCTGCATTATCAGCCCTTAACGTCTCCCTAGTGATTTGACACATGCAAAATTACATGAGCTGCCAACTCACAGAAACCGAACACGTTGAGAATTATTTAGCCGCAAGGTAAGGGGCTGATGTAATCTGCTGGTTCCCAGGAACAAAGTCAAATGAAATTCAGAAAGGAAAGTATATGCTATTAACTGGAGGTCCTGAAAGGGTACATAAACCTGCTAACCTTTGACCCCCATGATTTAATACATTTTTTTTTGCCATTTCTCCAAAGCGTTCTAAATTACTTCTGATTCAAATTAATTACATTTTAGATATGCCACTTCATTTAAGGTCACAACAGATTCTTAGTGATATAGATCACTTATAATTAGCTAGTATGTTACACATTGACTTTATTTTGGTTAAATAAAAAAAGACAGACACAAAAAAAAAGGAAAAACTTATTTTCTGATATTGCTAAATGGAGTTAGATATAAACATTTACTGGTGTTATCTCCAATTTCGCCCTAATTACATTGCAGCTGCCAAGCTAAAGAAGATCAATCAATGTTTTTTTCTCCTGCACTCCAGAATACCATGTTATCACATTTATCTTCAGGACAGCTTAGCTTTGCTCATTAAGCAAAAACAAAATGGTATGGTAAATGCTATATGAACAAATTGAACTGCTGGCCTAACAGATGCATGTTGTTAATTATATAGTATCTGTAAGCTAAAAAAAATCTCTGTATTCACAAAGAAAGGGGTTAAAGCAAGAAAGATTAATATCCAAGGTTGTTGAGGACAGTTTCAATCTGTACGCATATTCCTAATAACTTGTGTATCTCCTGCGCATTTTTCCACAAGTCACCGCGAAACACGTAAGTTGGCAATGCTAATCTACTTTCTGTATGCCCCTTCACTTGCTGATTTTTTTAAGGAATTTATAATGAACTGATATTTTACTGAAGTGAATTGGAGGTCCTCTGTTCTGTAGAGAGCATGGTGAGTTGTTTTGTATTTGTAAATGATGCACACACCACCAAGAGCGACCGATGGTAAAGCAGCAGTTTCACTAACAAGTATTTCTCACTTCATATAAAATGTAAATAGTAGGCACTAGTATTTCGCAATATGTAATTTTGCATATTCTATCAATTCACTGTAGCGAATAGACATATGCCTTATTACTGATTGCTTTTCAGAGATATTGAATACTGTGGTGCTGAAAAAAAACCTTCTGTGCCAATTCAGTGAAGCTCTGAAATAAATGCCTCCAAGGCCTGTAATTCATCTGCTGTCAATAATGATGTTCCTTGCATTCTAGGTTCATTAATTACCTTAACAATAGAACAGTATGGCCACACCTAATGCTTTATTGAAGAACATTATCTGAGCATATCTGAGAAAGACTTCTAGGAATCAGCAATTAATGGAATTAGCAATATCTACATAATTCTCATATCAGAGATACTTAGAATTGATCAAAGGGAAAGAAGCACCATATTTTTTTATTGTTACGCCTTATAAAATTCCAAAATCAGGTTTGCATATTTTTGATTTAATAGAGGACCTTTATTATTATGTAGTTGCTGTAATTATTTACTCAGCTTAGTTCATACTGGTAGATGCATAATGGTAATGCATAATGGTAGACAATAGAATGCATTTGGTCTCTAGGAAAAAACATTTCAGGAGTTAAGATTCAATTGTAAGGTGATAGATTTTGTATACAACAATAAGTACATTAGATTGGAAACAGTGGATGTTGTGTTATTTTGATATAACAAGGTATAGTGCAGAGCTAGAATTAATCAAGAATTAGAGATAAAGAATGATTAATGTACAATAATCAACAACATCTTTTGGAAAGGGTATACTAATCTACTGTATATAAAGAGACATATACAAAAGACCGAAGTGTACTACACTTTGCTGACCATTCTACTATGACTGATAGGGTCATGCTAGCATCAGGTATGGGGTCATAGGTCTGATAGATGAAGGAGGGGAACTGATGGAGAATAGAGAATCCTTGGAGATGCTAAAGATGATTAGACTGGGGTGTCTGATGGACAAGGAAGTGGGACTATTGAAGATAAGGTAACTGTAGGGACGTGAGGGCGGAGCAAGGGAGCAGGGTCTAATATTGAAGGTAAAAATTCTCCAAAGCAGTTGAATCAGAGATTTTTTCCAGCTCAGATACTTTGGCCTTAAGTTTGAAATTCCCATCAAAATTCCCTGAAATTCACTCTTTATTGAGTGGACCCTAAGGATCAATGGGGATTGTCAAAAAATGGTAAACCGAATGAATGTAATTCATGTAGCACTAAAGGGACATAGGTGACAGGTGACAGTGTGTCACAATGGAGCAGGAGGATCAAAAGAGAAGTCAGAAGATTCTAACACATGGGAACAGTAGAGAGAAAAAAGTGGAGCTAAGAGAAGAAAGGATAGATATAGGAAATGGGACACATTTAGAAGTGGGAATAATTGAGTAGTGGTGGAGTGCTGAAGAGGAGAATGACGTATATAACTACTGATGTGGGATAACCCACAGCAGCCTCAGCTGCCCAAGAAGTCAGTTGTTTTGTCAAAGTCAGTCCTATAATTGTGATGAGCTCTAGAGGGTATAGCATCACCTACAACCTCATACTGGTTGATGAAAGTGACAGATAAAAGCCATGCCAGAAATGTACTCTTGCCTGGAGTATGTTGGGCTTCTAAGCCTGTCTCCTCCTTTTAGTATATAACAATATAGTGTTTAAATCAACCACTACAAAATAAAACAATGTGTAAACCCAATAGTATAAAAGTTATGAAGCTTAACAGAAACCAAATTATGGGAGCGATATAGCTCAGACAATAAGAGGAATAAATAACGATAAAGCAACTCGTCCTGCAAGCGAAATAACTCCCTCTAAACTGGGAGAGCCTAAAAAAAACAATTAAAACACAAAAGACTGCTTAAATCCTAAAAAAATATAATGTTAATGGTGATTAGATAAATACTAAATAAAGCAAAATAGCTACAAAAAAATGCATAAAAATAGAGGCCCATACAGACATCCAATAAAATATTTCACATTAAAAACAGAAAGAAAATACTCCTATACCATAAAAAAAACACTGTTTGGAGCTTGCCTGCATTTTTTTTTCGGGAAGGTGGTCTTTTTTAAAATATTAATGGGAAATCTTTTATTTATTATTGCTGGTGTTTGCCACACATTTGGCTGCATTATTATTGGATGTCTGTATGGTCCTAAATTTGAATTATTTTGTATTGCTATTTTTATGCATTTGTTGTGTTATTTATTATTTATCGAGCTAACATCAAAATTATAAGTGTTTATAATCTAAGTGATGTCTTTTAAGGTTTTTTTTTTTATGTCTCCTTCTATTGTTATCATCTTTTAGTTATTGGGTACCGTACAGTTGGAGCAGGTAAATTGAGCACTGGATTGTGATGGGGGGCAGCCCTGGACAGTATATCTCTGCAACTAGTTTCCATGTGGTCCATGTTGGGTTCCCTGTTCTTATTTTATTCACTAGCTTGTTTTTGTGTGCTCTCTACCTGCTTGGTATCCTTGATTTTTTTTTTTTTTTAACATGCGTGTGTTTCCACAGTCCTATCGGCTTACCTGTACCCATGTGTCCCCTTCCTTGGGTTTGACTTTGCTTTTCATCCTCTGGGATCGTGCCTATTTTACCTGTGACTCCATCTGCCATGCTTGCAGAGTATGGCTGATCCCTTCCCTTTCCTAGAGTCAATGCTGCATTCACAGGTAGTTGGCATCTGGTCACACATGCCTGTGTACACAATTCCTAGTGAGTGGCTACCCTGCACAATGCTCTGTGAACTGACACCTATAAATAGATTCCTGTAGGGAAAATCTGTACCCTTGGGGTCCTGACACTAACTCCATGGAATACCATAATTAAACATGCTAATATAATACTATGTATTGATGTATTAAAAAGTATTTTATAAAAAGGATTATTTAACTCAAAAGTGTCCTATGCACAAAGTTCAGTTATTGTGCAGAATGTCTAGAGGCTTTCTTTTATGTTCCCCAAGTCATTAACAATAGGATTGCTTCATTACAATTCCATTACCTTGCAACATTTCAGCAGACTCCCTCTGATAGCCTGTGACAAGCTGGCTACTTATGCCCTAATGTTTTCTCAGCTCATTCATGAGACTTTTACAAATATCTCTCCTTGATGGTGGAGTTTAGCATCCTTTTCTTCTAAATACAAACGTTAGTGTAATAGTGTCATCTTGAAAGAAATTCACATGTATTAGGCCATCATTACCATACTGACTGACTAGAAAAACAATATGCCATTTATTGAGCTAGTTGGATAGGATTGGCACAAAGTAAATTAATATAATAATGAGTGGTGAGGTGCAGAATAATAGAATAGGTATACTAAACTTTGGGAACAACTGCTCAGCAGGGCTTGTAATGAATATACATAAGGGGCAGATAATAGGATGTGAGGCCCTCAGGACAAACCATTCTGCATGAACACATCTGTGTAGTGCATTAGGTTCTGTGGGTTAAACTGAACTTTGTAAAAAAAAAATATATATATATATATACACACACTAGCATTAAGCGATGTGTTAATGTCTGAAGTATTTCAGTTTTTGTCCTATGTGGACTTAATCACATCAAAAATAAGTAATCAACAGTGTATTATTTGGCACAATCAGCAGTCAGAATCTATAAATAAAAAGCAAGTACTTGAGTACTCATCTTGAGTATGCAGCCAATCCACATGATGGTCTGTTGGAAGGAACATATGTTATGTGTCATAATCCTCGATTATGGCATTAGTGAAAAATGAAAGCAGTTGAGGATAAAACTACTGGTCTGTTTTTTATAAAGATATAATAAACGAATGTTTTGTATATATTTTTCTACCGATTATTCACACTAGTCACCTCTATGGATATGCATACAACAGTCCACCATATGGCTTGGCTCGATACTCAAGATTAGCTAAATACTCACTTTTTATTTATACATTCTGACTGCTGTCACAAACAATACAAATGTTGCTGCATTATTTTTGATGTGATAAAAGTCCATATAAGTCAATAAATTAAATACTACCGAAACTAACACTGCTGTTTGATGCTAGTGTTTCTTTTTTCAAAACTATCTATTTTAGGTTTTCAGCAATATTACCATTACAATAATTGTGGCCTGGTATCATATATTAAACTGAACTTTGTAAATCATTTTTTGAACAAAATGCCTTGTAGATGTCAAAGATGGAAAGGGTACAGCTAGGTAAATTATGATAGATTGAGGATAGTAATGTATTCCTGGATACCTTGAATGTCTTTGTATGATATGCTCCTCATTCAATAAATGTGATAAATATCAAGTAGGCACTAAATTATTTTTCAAATTAATTCATTAGAAACATTAATATAAAATGTACATAATAAATTATTCCTAATAAAAACGTATTTAACATATATCGTACCAAATCACCATATATATATGTATATATAGAAATAATACAGATAAAAAATATTTAAAAAATAATAATCAATGAATGAAAAAATAAAATAAATGAATGAAAGAAAGAAAAACAAGTAACTTAAAACAAAAAAGTGTTTAAAAAAGAAATACAAATATAATGAACCAAAGTGATAGCTGCCTACAATCCAATGCTCCAAAAATGTAACAATAAACACAAAAAATGGAGATGCACACAGTATTAAATATAAAACTTCTTATATGATTTTAATAATACACAAAAGCAATAATAACAAAAGAAAAAAAACACTCAGAGAGGTTAAAACTGAATAATAATAAAGTTAATTCATTTGAATCCCTGCTACAAAATGAATTAATGTTTCTAATGTTCAAAAGAAAACCTCTGTTTAGCTTTGCTCATGATAAGAACAAAAGTCAAAAAGTTCCATGCCTATTTGGACAGAGAGCGAAGACAGTATCCGGTAGTTCCCTAACACTAATAAAATGTAACAGATGAAGAAAAAGCCACTTAGGAGTGCAAGTAAATCTCCTGTCTCTGAAAAAGCAACACACAAGTGATTGTGGTCTGTATGCATGGGATATGATCGATCAGCTTCAAGCTGTAAGAAGTGAAGATAAAATGGTTATATCCAAAACCTAGGCACTCTGGGATAACAGAACATAATAGGAGCAAGCTCCAAATTGTGATGCAATGAGGCTTGACTTAGAAATCCTGATACACCAAGCAGTGGGAATAAAGTTCAAATAAACTGCAAATTTCCCGTTTGTCAAGTTTGCCATTTATTTGAATATTATTCTCGTTTCTTGGCGTATTAGGATTTAATTTTTATTGCCACACACCTATGGTTTCCCCAGCAAATGCCTGTGGCAAGTCAATCCAGAAAGCAGACTAGAGGGCCTACACAAAACAGAGGGAACTTCAAACTTTAGGCCAATGTAGCAGAGTTACAAAAAATATTTGAATCTGAGAATTTATTAAACCTTAAGTTTGAAATTCCCATCTAAATTCTTTGCAATTCTCACTTTATTGAGTAGCTCCTTATAATAGTATCTGCATTTATCTGAAGATCCAGGAACCCAGGTAAGATGTTACTCAACCCATTCTGAAAGGTGGCAATGATTGCATATCACAAGCTTTTATTAACCAGTCATTTCCTGTTGGTTTGCGAGGTGGGTTGATAACTATGTACCTGCCAATGACTCACGTACACCTACTAGTATTACAATTAACACAGGTGCCGAACAGCTGAAATCATCCATTATCACTTATGTGTCATGTAGAGCATTATGCCTGTAAAATCGTCTTTTTTTAGCATGTATATTATCCTTTCACACAAGGTCATTGTTTAGGCTAGAATTGTATTTCATTCATTTATTGTACTGATCTCAAACGTTTCAACGTAGACCAGGGATCCAAACTTTATTCATTTCCTGATCAAAGCAAAGTTTTATAAATTTATATTACTGTTTATTTGTATATCTAATGAGACTAAAAAGTGGTTTTCTTTTTAAATGGTCATATCAAGTAAACAAAGTGCTGCAGTTATTGCTACACTAACTGGGTATAAAGTCATGGAGCAATTCACACTTTAAAATCCCCTGCTTCTTACAGGAAACCTTAGTGAACATTGGAGAAGATGGAAATAAAGGTCACAGCTATACATGACAAACCAGAGAACCTGAACATAGCAACCCTGCTACACAGTATTGGATGAAAGACTGGGGTTATCCAGTACTATGCACATAACTTAACAGACCCAGAGGAGCCTATAAGGGCAGAAGTGTTAGACGAATTTATGAAATATTATATTATAATTAGAGTTGAGCAGACACCTGGATGTTCGGATTCGGCCGAACTTTTTAAAAAAGTCCGGGTTAGGGCTCGAACTTGAGCCTGAACATGAACCCCGAACCCGAACCCCATAATAATAATGAGGGGGGGACCTAATGTCCGTCCCCCCAGGTCCGCACCTATTACCGGCAGGTGGGGACCCTATAATAATAATGAGGGGGGGACCTAATGTCCCCCCTAGGTCCCCACCCATTGCCCGTGGGTGGGGACCCTATAATAATAATGAGGGGGGACCTAATGTCCCCCCTAGGTCCCCACCCATTGGCCGTGGGTGGGGACCCTATAATAATAATGAGGGGGGGACCTAATGTCCCCCCCAGGTCCCCACCCATTGCCCGTGGGTGGGGACCCTATAATAATAATGAGGGGGGACCTAATGTCCCCCCCCCCCCGTCTCCATCATTGCCCGCGGGTAGGGACCGTAAAATTATAATGAGGGGGGGACCTAGTGTGTCCCCCCCCCAGTCCCCACCCATTGTCCGCATGTGGGGACCTTAAAATAATAATGAGGGGGGACCTAATGTACCCCCCCGGTCCCCACCCATTGGGGACCTTAAAATAATAATGGGCGCCACAAAAAAAAAAAACCAACGCAAAAAAATAATAATCCACGGGTGAAAAATAATCCATTCAGGAGGATTTAGCCGCCCATTTATTAATGACGCTTGTTGAATGGCTATTTGAAGAAAGGAATTTTGAGAAGATGGTGCACCTCTCAGCATGCAACTAAATTCAGTTTACGCAGGCAGGCTTAGTGTAGATAAATCTCGAAGTTTTATTGGCAAAAAGAGGACATAGAAACAAAACGCAGTCTCACGTGTTTCGCCGTGAGGCTTAATCATAGACTGGCATGTATTACAAAAAAGACAACTTAAAAGCATTATTGGGAGCACCTTTGAAGTGTTCCTATTGGTTAAAAACTTTTGTTCACAAGTGTATCTCATTAAGAACAAATGATTACTGCATCATTGGTTTTAAAGACACAGAAAAAGTACATTCATATAAAAAGTAGTGACAGGTTAATTACACGTTCCAAATGTTGAACGTCTATTCCTATGATCCATATGCAAGCCTGCATGTCGCCATATATTCATTATAAATATCTCTCTAGTTTGTATTACATATAACTGTAAACAAAGTTTAAATAAAATGGCAAAACATACAAACTTAAACAGTAAAAAAGTGTATATATATATATATATATATATATATATATATATGTTTTGCCATTTTGTTTAAACTTTGCCCTGCAGCCATTCAAAACGGGCCATTAAATCGCAGAACCCCGAACTCCAACCTGGACATACAGTGAAATGTCCGTGTTCGGGTCTGGGGTCCAAAAAACGTAATGTTCGGTACAAACCCGAACTTTGTGGTTTTGGGTTCGCTCAACTCTAATATAATCCCAAAAACTCATAGTATTTGCAAGGCATCCAATTTTGGCACATACTATGGTGGAAACAGTTGAAATACATTAGTTTCTGACAGAATTGAAGCAGGAGAGAAACTGTGAATTCAGAGGGATAAAATTGTATTCAGTGTGCCTAATCTTGATCCTTATTTGACTGTAGAAAAGGAAGTAGAAGTTTGCTGATTGGAAGAGATTACAAAAGCACAAGTGCAGATGATGACAGATACTGCACCAGAGAAAAATCAGGGACACCAAAAACACACAGTTTCCAATATGCAGCACAAACGGTCAACATCACCCAAAGTGGTGAATTGAGGTGAGATGTACATTTCAGCTCTCCACTTTAGCTATGCATTGTGCAGTGACCAACCTGGTGAGATTCCCTGCTAAGCAAACTCACCAGGTTTGTATAGCTAAATTGGAGAGATGAAATGTACCTCTCACCACAACTCACCTTTTAGTGAATAGCCCTCACAGAATAAGTGTTGCTAAATATTCCAAAGTATTTTAAGAGTTGGGATGATTCCCCGGAACTCCACAAATGTATCTCAATGAGGCAATTGTACTAACTATACATGGCTTCAGAAAAATCCCATATGCTGTCATGAGTAGATTACAAGTCACCCTACTGTTGCTGCAAGAAGAAGTTATGAGTCCAGAACAAGTGCCCACTGTTTGGGCGAATAGTCTTCATGCACTAGTGATCATATTAAAGAGAAATGCAACCCTCAGTATATCTAGATCCAAGGGACCTCCACAAAGCACTGAAGTGGAAACACTTTTCCATTCCTACTCTAATTGATTAACAATGTAAACTTGCAGAAAAAAATATGTTTATGATTCCTGGTGAGAAGGATGCATATTGGCAGGTTTTTTTTATTACCCTGTGAGGTCACTTAAAGTTTAACAGACTAGTGATATTAGTGATATTAAGGATGTTGATATCATAACTAATAACATGCTGCAGGAATAGCAGGTCATTTCTGCGGTGCTTGTGTTTAGCAGTAATTGTCTCTTTCATTTAATGGACCCACATACATTATATCTTGTTTTTAACACTTTCTTTAGATACCAGTATTTTCATCATTTAATTTGCTATAAAAAAAATCATAAAATATGAAGAACAAATTGAAAAAAAACTTTTTCTAACTTTTTACCTTCCATTTTTGCTCCTGAAATTGCTTTGGAGAATGATTGCAAAGCCTTGGGACAGGGGCAGATTTTGGTGACTCAATATTGAGGCATCACAGCAACAGCACCTGAGCATAGAAAGTGATCGTTAATCACTTTGTATGCCCGTTTCTGAGCAGGATATACCAAGTACGTGTTCTGTAACTAAGTCACAGGTTTTTCGGGATGTACCTGGTATGTCTATTGTGCCAAAGGGGTTAAGGTGTTAGACTGTTTTGTTCTTATTACCACCCCAGTAACTTTGAAATATAAACAAAAGTCATTAGGATGACAGCAGTAATAAGAGCAATATAAGGACTTGTCACATGTCACTTGTGCAATGAATACTATTGTGCTCATTATACAGTATGCTCGCCTATTTTCCATACTGGGATACAGTGTGGAATAAACCTGAATACCACGCAATATAAAATCACATTTCAAACTGCAAAATTTTGAAACGTTGTCTCATTAGAAAAAGACACCCTGAAAGACAGCCTGTTAATAGTAGCGCAATCCTATTAACAGAAAGCGTAATGCACAAATCATCACTCAAGACAGTGGCAGGAATTAGATGATGTGAGCAGTCCATGGCAAAGATAAAACTGTCAATCAATATTCAAGCACTCACAGTTCAACTTCCTATTAATGCTAGAGCTAGATTGTCCTGTGAGGTGAAAAGGTTTATCTATAAATTATTTCTGAAGAGAACTATTGTTTCCCAGCATGCCCTGCTCTGTTTCCTCGACAAAAGTAGGTTGAGTGGTCAAGAATAAGTTTAGTGTTTTTCCAGTGAAAAATTATTGTAAGTGGTTAAAATAAAAAAGACTGTCCGCATTTTCCAATGATTGTTTGTAATTACATGCCAAACAACACTCACCAAAGCTACTATCTAAACAAATATTTATGGGTAGCAGAGATATTATTAAACACAAATCTACACACACCAGATAATTGTTGTTTTTAAAGGACAGCTGTTAACTGTGAACTACAGTTCTTATGATGCTTAGACAGCCTCCAACAATGCTTGCTGAGCATCAAGGAAGCAAAGTTCACATTAATAAACTCAGAAAGACTAATATGATCCCCCTAGCCCTACCTTAGGGCTGTTTACTGTTCCTGGTGGCCAGTGCAAGGACTGCCTTCTATTTCTGGTGGCCAGTAGAGGGCTGCTTCCTCTCCCTGGTGGCCAGTGCAAGGACTGCCTGTTCTCAATGGTGGCCAGTGGCAGGGCTTTCTGCCTGTGAAGTATGAGCTTCAGGTCTGTGCTACTGGCTGCAACCATATAATACATTGGGCAAAGCTGCTCTGGGGGCAGTGATATGATATTGAATATCCACTTCTCCCAAAAATGCCCATCCTTGAAATGTTAGGAGTTATGCATACATTTTTGTAACTATAGAACTTTAATATCCCTATAAAGGGCAGATAATTTGAAGTTAGAGAGGTTCTTTACAGAATTGTTTTTTTAAATCTTTAAGAAATTTGCATTTTTTTTAAACATACATCATTGTTGTAAACAATATTAAATTATAATGTTCATTAAACAATTAAATCACATAGTCTACTGTAATGTGTATTTACCAAACAAAAAAATAAAAAAATGTAAAAATCAAAATAATTAGAGGGAAAAAAAGGGGAGAGTGGAAGGAGGGAGAAGAAGAAGAGAGGGAGAGAGAAAATAAATAAAGGGGTTCAAGGAGGAAAAGACTCTAAAAACTAGTGAGGAAATCTTACGTCTGTTGAGTAGATAAGCCATAAGTCTGTCTATTTCCATGGATTTGTTGATTGAATTCGAAATGGTGTTTAAAGATGGGACTTCCAGGCTCCTCCAGAACATTGCTTCTGCTCTAAAGGAGGCCAGCAACATATTGGAGTTTATTCTACACTCGTTTACATTGATCTAAGGCAGTGGTACTCAACCCATCTAACCTTTGGATCCACATTTGTCCTTAGTCATTAAGTCATAACCCAAATACACTTTAATTTCCAAAACATAATTTATTCCAGGAAACAATTTGTACAGTATTCCGCTATATGCTGTTTAAATCATGAAACAAAGAAAAGGTATTTTTTAGACATGTGCATTCGTCTTCAGACGAATTAATTTTCAGACAAAAACAGCATTTTCGAACGAAAATGAAAAACTAACGAAATCCGAATGAACGAATGCTATATGAATGAAATTCATTTGGCCATTCATTCATTCAGATGCTGACAGCCACTCTGATATGTCGAATTCGAATTTCGTCTCAATTTCGGCTTAAGTTATTGTATGTAATGCTAATATCATTACATAAACTGAAACAGAAATTGACCTAACTGTCCAATTCCACAGAACAGAGACTCTTTTTTGCAAAATGAATAGTGCAATTATCACAGTGCAAGTAAAAATGAAAGTGTTATTGGGCTAAAAACCCAATAAAATAAAAACATTAAAATATATGAGACTAACTAGAACTAATTGGAACACTGGGGATGCTTTTTGCTCCTGATTAGTGTCTCGGAGTCTGGGATGATGGTAGAAAAAGCAACTTTGAGATCATGTTCAATGTCCATTATGTTCCTAAATTTTGTCTTATGTATTATGACATTACTGAGATGTCTCCCGGTAGCTAAGTTCGGCTCTGCATCCTGTTTGGTACAAAGGTTGTTTTGGGGAATTATTGGAGTTTATAATTCTATGGTTCACCAGTGGCTTATTATGAGGCTTAGACATCCAAAAAAAGAAAGTTGTCTTTGCTCTATGTCCTTGGCTTCAAGAATTCAAGCAGCTTCTCAATTATGTCTCTTGCGAGAGAAACAAACTGACCATCCAAATCTGAATTGTCTTTTACGATTCTAAAGAAAAGGTTTACCCTGCAGTCAACAAGTATGAAATGAAACAAATTATTATATTAAGTGAGGAGCTGGTGACCCGTGGACAGGTGTAAAGATTTGAAGCTCTAAAAGGTAATTGCATGCTACATTGAGAGTTTATCGCTGGAAAGGTTAATGAATAGTTTTGATAGAAGTCTATCATCTGTGAGAAGCCTGAAGTGAGATTTCAGTTTCTCTCCAGTATACCAGGCAGGAATATTCATACAATGTACCAGGGAAAAGAAATGAGCTGAGAAAAATAAAAATGTGAATAAACAGGCTGTGAAGATAATACTAAGATTGAACAGATGTTAAATGCTGTGAAAAAAAGAGGTCAAACTCATGTAAATGTGTGCAAGAGTAAGAGCAATAAAATGTGTCCTTAAAGAAAAACATTGCAAGAGTATTATTTCTAGCAAAGACCACAACAGACATTGCTGCTGTTATTTTTTTCCACAGGTCTCTGACTACACACTAAATGGCAAGTTGAGGTTAAATAAACTTTCCATCTCACTGACTTAACTATAAATTGTGCAAGAACAACACTGTGAGTTCCTCCCGTAAGAAGAGCTCCATTTGTCCTGCATAATGCATTGTTCAAAAGTAATAGGTTTTGTAGATTTATCTATGGCCAAGTGAGTTCTTTTAGCAGGAAACGCTCATCAAGTTCTCCCTGCACAATGTATAGTTAGGACGGTGAGATGAAATTCACTTCAACTCACCTTTCTGTAACCCCTCGGCAAATGCACGACTTGACCAGAACCAGTGTTCATTTTGTTGACTAAACATTTGTCATAGTTTTAGTCAACTGCATGTGTTCAGTGATTAAAACTAAACAATAACTAAATAAAAGTGAAGTTAATTGGACTAAAATTATGACTAAAGTCCTTTGCAATTATCATCAACTGATGAAAATGTGACCAAAATTTAAGGGAGGGACTATTGTATTTGCCTATTTGGACTTAAGGTCCTGGTTCCCATGATTCTCTGCCAAAGCCCAGTCCCCTGACTCTATCTGCTGCTGGATTGGCTGAGACGCAGGCTACATGTGCCTGTCTGCCCCCTGGAACAATATCCTACAAACTGCAGAGGAATAGGAAACGCCTCCATCTGATTCGCCTGTTACTGTCACATGTGTTTTTCCTCTCCCATCTCCCTAGCAAGTTAACTTAAAACTGTGTAAAAGCCTTCTTTGACCTGTTCCCTCCCTCACTGTTGGAGATTTAGTCAACAAAAACTAGACTAAAACCAGGGGCGTCACTAGGGTTCATGTCACCCGGTGCAGAAACTCATGGTGTCACCCCCCTGGATTTCCTCCATACAATGCCAAACAGATTCCTTAGTAATGCCAGTTAGATGGCCTATTAACTATGCCACACACAGGAGCCCCATAACTATGCCACACACAGGAGCCCCATAACTTATGCAACACCAGAGCCCCATAACTTATGCAACACCAGAGCCCCATAACTTATGCAGCACCAGAGCCCCATAACTTATGCAGCACCAGAGCCCCATAACTTATGCAGCACCAGAGCCCCATAAATTATGCCACACCAGAGCCTCACTATTTATGCCACACACAGTTGCTCCATAATTATGCCACACACACACAGGAACCCCATAATTATGCCACACAAAAGAGTGCCTTAATTATGCCACACAGGGGGCCCAATAAATATGCCACACACAAGAGCCCCATAATTATGCACACATGGGAGCCCCACGAGGTGACAATCTTACAACCATAGATACCAGTAATATTGTGCCATTCAGATCCCAGTAGTATTGTCCCACTCAGAGCCCAGTAATATTGTGCCACTCAGTGCCCAGTAATAGTGTGCCAGTCAGATACCAGGAATATTGTGCCATTCAGAGCCCAGTAGTATTGTCCCACTCAGAGCCCAGTAATATTGTGCCAGTCAGATACCAAAAATATTGTGCCATTCAGAGCCCAGTAATATTGTGCCAGTCAGATGCCAGTAATATTGTGCCAGTCAGAGCCCAAAAATATTGTGCCACACAGAGCCCAGTAATTTTGTGCCAGTCAGATACCAGTAATATAGTGCCAGTCAGAGCCCAGGAATAGTGGGCCAGTCAGAACCCAGTAATATTGTGCCAGTCAGAGGCCAGTAATATTGTGCCAGTCAGAGGCCAGTAATATTGTGCCAGTCAGAGGCCAGTAATATTGTGCCAGTAAGAGCCCATGAATATTGTGCCAGTCAGATACCAGTAATATTATGCAAGTCAGAGCCCAGTAATATAGTGCCAGTCAGAGCCCAGGAATATTGTGCCAGTCAGAGCCCAGGAATATTGTGCCAGTCAGAGCCCAGGAATATTATGCCTGTCAGATACCAGGAATATAGTGCCAGTCAGAGCCCAGTAATAGTGTGCCAGTCAGAACCCAGGAATATTGTGCCAGTCAGAGCCCAGGAATATTGTGCCAGTCAGAGCCCAGTAATATTGTGCCAGTCAGAACCCAGGAATATTGTGCCAGTCAGAGCCCAGGAATATTGTGCCAGTCAGAGCCCAGGAATATTGTGCCAGTCAGAGCCCAGGAATATTGTGCCAGTCAGATACCAGTAATATAGTGCCAGTCAGAGCCCAGTAATATTATGCCAGTCAGATACCAGTAATATAGTGCCAGTCAGAGCCCAGTAAGTGTGCCAATCAGAGCCCAGTAATAGTATGCCAGTCAGAGCCCAGTAATAGTGTGCCAGTCAGAGCCCAGCAATATTATGCCAGTCAGATACCAGGAATATAGTGCCAGTCAGAGCCCAGTAATATTATGCCAGTCAGATACCAGTAATATAGTGCCAGTCAGAGCCCAGTAAGTGTGCCAATAAGAGCCCAGTAATATTATGCCAGTCAGAGCCCAGTAATAGTGTGCCAGTCAGAGCCCAGGAATATTATGCCAGTCAGAGCCCAGGAATATTATGCCAGTCAGATACCAGGAATATTATGCTGTCACATCAGTGCCGTCACGCTGCAGGACACGTCCTGCTTACCTTAGCCGCCGCTTGACACGTGCTTCTTCTGCGTCCTGTCCCGGATCCGCTGCTATGATTCCATAAAATGTACGCATGCGCTTACGCAGTGCAGCGCATACTCCTCCACACTATACGCTGCCTAAGAATTAGCTATTGCCATAGAAGTCCCTTCCACGCGGCGGCGCCATCTTGGTTTTTATGCAACTTCCTAGTTTGCTTTCCAAGCCTCATTTTCATCCCAGAGGCGGAGACTTCTTGGTTTTATATGCTACTTCCTAGTTTGCTTTCCAAGCCTCATTTTCATCCCAGAGGCGGAGACTTGCCTTGGAGGGATATTTAAAGGCTCAGTCTGCATTCAACCTTTGCCTGTGATAGTGCCTTGAGCCTTTACTAGCGTTTTTGTACTTCCTATTCTATATTACTGTTGCCGAACTTTGATACCTGACCTTGCCTGTTTGCCGCCTGTCCTGACCTGTTGCCTGTTTTGACTTCGCCTGATCTCTGCCAGCCTCGACTTATCGCCTGCCTGACTACTCTTTTGCCTGTGTCCCTGTTACCTTCGCCTCGGTCCTGTTGCAGCTTCCAGTCCTGTTACCTTCGCCTCGGTCCTGTTGCAGCTTCCAATCCTGTTACCTTCGCCTCGGTCCTGTTTCAGCTTCCTATCCTGTACCTCCACTTCAGTCCTGTTACAGCTTCCAGTCCAGTACCTTGGTTTCAGCTTCAAGTCTCTGGTAGTAGTGCAGAGTGCAAAAGACCTGGGGGAACGAAACCTGAGGCTCAACCATAAGGTGGACTTCCTTCAGGCGGAAGAATTCGGTTCTATTACCGGGATTCGTTGCACTAACCTCTAGTTCTCTGCATAGCGGTTCCAACCTCGCTCCTGAACGTGACATATGCCAGTCAGAGCCCAGAAATATTGTGCCAGTCAGATACCAGTAATAGTGTGCCAGTCAGATACCAGGAATATTATGCTAGTCAGAGCCCAGTAATATAGTGCCAGCCAGAGCCCAGTAATATAGTGCCAGCCAGATGCCCAGTAATATAGTGCCAGCCAGATGCCCAGTAATATAGTGCCAGCCAGATGCCCAGTAATATAGTGCCAGCCAGATGCCCAGTAATAAAGTGCCAGCCAGATGCCCAGTAATATAGTTCCACTCAGAGCCCAGTAATATAGTGCCAGCCAGATGCCCAGAAATATTGTGCCAGCCAGATGCCCAGAAATATTGTGCCAGTCAGATGCCCAGAAATATTGTGCCAGTCAGATGCCCAGAAATATAGTGCCAGTCAGATGCCCAGTAATATAGTGCCACTCAGAGCCCAGTAATATAGTGCCACTCAAAGCCCAGTAATATAGTGCCAGCCAGATGCCCAGTAATATAGTGCCAGCCAGATGCCCAGTAATATAGTGCCAGCCAGATGCCCAGTAATATAGTGCCAGCCAGATGCCCAGTAATATAGTGCCAGCCAGATGCCCAGTAATATTGTGCCAGTCAGATGCCCAGTAATATAGTGCCAGCTATTAGTTTAATATGTGAAAAGCACTTATTTCAATATAAAACATTTTTACATTTGTTCCTTAATTTTACTTTGAAAATAATTTCAGTGTCTTGTAAATGCCATAATATCCACCACAGAAGGCTTTGACACATTGGCAGGTCTGGACATATATCTAGATTAACAGCTATAACTATTACACTTTATTGCAGTAGGTAAGATCATAATTCCTTTATAAACTGGGTCTGCTTTCCACTGTGCTCATTAGATTAGATGAAGTGCCACCCTGGACCAAATGTTTTATTAATGAATGTTGCAATATTTGTGTATATTTAAGCATGCAAGTAAATACACATGCTCCACCCACTAGCTAGCCTGATTCTGATGTGCTCAGAATTGCACAGGCTCGCAACTATTAGAAAAATTGGGAAGGAAGTGGACATGCACAGAGGTGACATCAAGCATGCTCAAAGCACATAGGGACTTCAATGAACAAGTCATTGAAGTCATGGAAATACACTTTGACCATATCTAGCATTTCTATTGAAGCCTTCTGATGGCTTCCAAGAGGTACTAGGAATGCGTCTTTCATAAATAATGAAGAGGATTGCTCCCTGGGGTCAACTCTGCATAAGATAGATTTTAACATTTTAAATTGGGAATAATATACATTTATTTGTGATATTAAAGGCACCAATAACTACTTCTAAGTACATGCCTTAGACCCCTAATGAGTATTCCTGTATAGTAATATTGGTAAATTAGTAAAGCATAGAATCTGGCAGGTGATGAGAATAGGAAAGCCCTTATTTCTGTTTAATCATCTTACTTAAATATTCCCCACAGTGTGACATTCATTAAAGGCTTACATGAATATATAATCAGGGATGTGGATGTAGCCATCTGATGCCTTAGAATTTTTATATTGTTGTGAATAAAGAATATTCAAGCACAACTGCCCATTTGTATGTTGTTTTATTTCCCACTGAGCTGGCATGGAAGGCAAATCCCTTAATGACCAAGAAACACTGATATTTTTTAGATTTTCTGATTTTCTAGATTTTGCTTAAGCTTAAATTTCTAGACTCCAGTGACTACAATGGTTGGGTAACTGAGATACCCTTTTAGCCAGCAGCCTAATATGATCTATAAGTGATGGGAGTTATCCCTGTGCTGCAGATTTCCAGAACTAATTTTAATTCCATTTAAAGGTCAAAGGAGTAAAGGAGCGCAAGTATCAATTAGCAAAAATACAAATTATGTGAAGATAAAAAATTATGTGCAACTTCGTGCAAAAAAACAACAATAAAACATGCAAGTGATCAAACAGATATATACTTATACTTAGATTTATATGTTTATATATTTTCACTGTTGATTGGAGATTTCAAATTGAGGTATATCTCTCAAAGAAAGAAAATAAAATAAAAGATAATAGTGCTTTCTGTCAGACAAGGTGATGTATTGAGTTGAAAAATATGGACAGTACTCACGAATTTAAGAGCAGTATACTGCTCTCTTTTTAGGCAAATAAGGAGATCCTTGGCAGTATGTAGGGAATAATGATGTCAGCTGCTTTGCATGAGGGCTCTCCCGATGTTTAGTATCCAATCACATATATAAAAAGGAAAATGCCACCATAGTAAAGTATTGTGCAAACAAGATACTTTAATTAAAGAATATAAATGAAGGCTTACTTAAAAGTCTGTGAGTACAATTATGTAACTCACAGAAGCGCTTGGTTAAAAGACACAGAACTCTGCCTGCAGCAGGTGGTGATCATGTAGCAGGAACAGAAAGCACCAGGGATTTGAAGCAACACACTGCCAGGGATCTCCTTATTTGCCTAAAAAGAGAGCAGTATACTGCTCTTAAATTCGTGAGTACTGTCCATATTTTTCAACTCAATACATCACCTTGTCTGACAGAAAGCACTATCATCTTTTATTTTTTTCTTTCTTTGAGAGATATACCTCAATTTGAAATCTCCAATCAACAGTGAAAATATATAAACATATAAATCTAAGTATAAGTATATATCTGTTTGATCACTTGCATGTTTTATTGTTGTTTTTTTGCACGAAGTTGCACATAATTTTTTATCTTCACATAATTTGTATTTTTGCTAATTTATACTTGCGCTCCTTTACTCCTTTGACCTTTTATTAATTTTAAAGAATAGAGGTGTTTTCTTTACATTTAAGTGAGCAGCACATTTATAGTAACTTTTTTGATATTTTGGTAGCGCCTATAACACTATACTTTTTTCACAAATTCCATTTAAAGGCCTAGACAATCCATGGCATGAGGATTGAAGACATTTCTTTGCAAATCTGTTAAGTGTTGCTGACTTGATTAAACATAGAAAATTAAAATTCAAGTGTGATTGGCATGGTATCCAGCATCTGATCTAACTAAAGACTCATTACAACTAGTATTCTATCAAGCCTTGTTACCTGAAACTTATTATCAATACATAGTTAGCCACCCACAGCCAGTAGAATATAGTTTATATCAGTTTAATGTTAGCCAGGAGTTAATGATAATGTATAGTGACTGTCATTATATAGTTAGTCAGGTACAGATAGCACAGGATAGTTAATTGTGGTATATAGTTAGCCAGACACAGATATTAAAATATAGCTACTATCAATATAGTGTTAGCTAGCCAAATATGGTGCCATTGCACTATTTAGTTAGCTTTGCTTATAGTTTCCCCTGCTCCCTCTTTTTTTGTCCAAGAGATCCATGACTACCAAGGCAGTCATAGTCACAAAACGAAGAATCCACGCTTTGTAATAACATACAACACTAAGTAAGAGGATTCTGTTACATTGGCGCTAACAGGCTTGGTTTTAACCCTACTCAATAACTCGCATGGCCACGCACAGAGCTCAATGCACTGCTTCCTACAGCCTTTACAACTATATAAAATAGAATGTAGGTGTAATAAATTGTCAAAAAAGGAAATAAATGTAGAGAAAAGTTGGAAAGTAAATAAAGTAAGGGGTATACATTCGGAAGGAAAATTGAAGTGGGGGTAGCTGAAAAAATTAAGACATTCTAGAAGGAGCACAATTCATAGGAAGACAAGATTTGAGAAGAAAGAAAGAGAACATAGTGATAATTATTCTAATGTATCTATGAAAAGGTGTTGCATGTTAGGTCATTTGAAATCAGTGATAATAATGGACTATAAAACATTAATTTAATGGTCTTTTCATATGTAGAACTTGCAGTGTAATGGTAAATTACACTTCATTTGTAGAGACACAATCTGTAAAAAAAAAAAAAAATGACATTATAAATACTATGCTCTAATATGTTAAGGGTCATTATTTATAGGCACCACATGAGAGAAGGGCTCTGTTATATAGACCTTAGTTAATTGAATTAATTTGTCATTTAATTGCAAATTGCCCTGTCTTTGTCGTTAGGCGGCTGCCATTTCCCTGGTCATTTGCAGTTATGATAGAACATTTAGTTTGTTCAGCATAGATGGTGGCTGCAAGTCCCCTTGAGTTTATACATATCCTTCTGACACTGCTCCACTCTGCTTGTTTTCATTAATGGTCTCTACTGAGCTCATTAAGAAAATATTTATTAGGAACTTGCTAATTTGGGCTGCTTGGCCTGTCAATTATGGTCGAGATCTATTGTCTATGTTAGCTCAACATTTTATAAGAGCAGGTATCTATAAGGTATGTATAATTAAGTTGTTAAGATGAAAAGTGTTTTTCTTTTAATCAATGGCTGAATAAACTTGGATTTTATCATCCCGGTTGACTTATGTCTGTTACTTCCTCACGTGCACTGTATTTTGCACCATTCCTCTTTCTTTTGTGCATTTATACAGTGGGGATCGCTGGATTGTAGGTATACAAGGAGGTGGGGACATATGTTAATTGCCATAGCAACATGGGGAATGTATAAAAGTGACACTCACAGAAATAATGTCAAGCACTAGAGCATGCTAACTGCTGACAAAAGTCATCAGTGTTCCTGCCCCTCTCCCAAACTTCAAGGTTGCCGCATCGGTCTGTTAAAAAAAGGGATGCAGGAGCACAATTATATTATTATAATTTCTCTTATCCACAAGGCAAAGAAAGTAGAGGACAAGTTACTTAAATAAGTTGATAATTTGGTCCTTTTCTTAATGACTTTCAAGCATCTATTAAGCATTAAACGTAACTATGTTAGTTTAAACAACAACCTTTTGTACTGCTTCTCTCCGCATTAATGTGTATTATAGATTAAAATTGTACTTAATTTCGAAAAGCAGCGTCTTCCGCTTACAAACACTCAGCAAACCATGGATCAAATTATCATCTTATTTAAGTATCTGCTCCACTAGGGTTGCCACCTGGCCGGTATTTTACCGGCAGGCTGGTAAAAAATTGGCATCAGGCCAATGATAAGTCTATGGAGACAGTACCAAGGCCGGTATTTTTTGGAAGAAAAGGTGGCAACCCTATGCTCCACTACTTTCTTTGCATTGTGGATAAGAGAAAACATCCTTATTTTCCAACTTAATAACTACAAGTCTCACGATATAACAAAATATTCAATCATTTCGCTGATTCTATTACAGACAAGTTCTCCGGGCAGCTTTCCTATAATGTGATGTTCTTTTAGACCTCTGAGGAAGCTTCTTTAAGCGAAATGCGTCAGGTTTCTTCAATCAGGATTATTACATTACATCACTCTGTATAAACATTTTTTATTACAGTAGTTTTATACATTTTGCCTATTGTATGTTTTTTTATAATTACATTTTGTATTGATTTATCTACTCTGTAATTTTATATTCAGTATTCATATATTTTAATATTATATCGTCTTATTCTTCTTATTTGGTTCTTTTTCTTTTCTCTCTTTCTCCACATATACTCTTATCTGTTTTATTTAGTTGTATTTTTTATTTTGTCTTGTATGTTCTTTAAGGTGGACTGGGACGCACCTTTTTATACAACTAGCAGCTCATTCTCTTCTTCCTTTTCTATATTCCCTTTAGCACAGTATAATTTAATTTTTACCCATATATAACCAGCTAAAGAAATAATCTTAAATCATTATCCTCTGGGCATGGAACTGATACTTATTACTCACTATCATGGTGAGTTACTAGTTCATCAAGTGATGTCCTGCTGGATACCAACCGTACCATGTACAGCAGCCTCGGATGCATTAATTGAAGGAGGGGTAAGAAGTTGCACACTGATGTGCAGTCTTTGCTGGGATCCACCACTGTGCAGAGTATGCTTTCTACCGCCTCCTCAACAGATGTTACTGAGGGAAAAGGAAGACGATTAGAACATTGCAATACAGATTGTAAACATTGCATTTATGCACAGTTAAAATGTAGGGTTATCTACGTCCTGAACTATTGCAAATTGACATTCCACTAACACTAAAAAAATCTTTTTAAATTTAACATTACCTTTGCATTTATCATAGCTATTTTCTGAATAAGTTACATAAAATTAAGCTGTGCTACACGTATTGCTCGCTAACCCTTTGATTGAACCTATGAATTGTTAAACATTCTAATCACTTTAGCTCACAAGTACATAAATGTCATAGTATTCTACATCTATGTCCACATAGATGTACAGTTGTATGTAAGTAGATGTTGTTCTACTAGCAATTATCTACTTTTGCATTAACATCTAACTAGAATGATTTGGTGTATATGTGTAACTACCTTGGGAGGTGGATCCCAAGCGTCTAATGTGCCTGCACATCCGAAGCCTGGTGGGAATCATCAAGTCCCAAAGGTGTTAAAGATACCCCTGTTGGAGATGGAGAAAACGCATTATTAGTGGTGAGTAAATACAGTTGGGTGCAGAACATATCACATCAACATTTGCACTGGGCTTCCTTCATAAAAGAGGGAAGTACATGAGATACTGATATTCCATGCAATTTCCTCTTTTATGAATGAAGCCTGGTCTGTCATACATGTTTATACTGTAAGTGATATGCAAATACATGCACATGTATTTATATGTTTTACTTACCAGAGGCAGGTGAACTGTGAAGAGGAACTGCCAGTTGTGTGGCTTGTACAGGCCAAGGGGTTCCATCATCTGATGTTGCTGAGGATTGTAGAGGACACAACAGAAGGAGCTAGGAGCTACTACTAAGGTGTCTTGTGGTGGCAGCTGCCCTGCTAAGATAAAAGATATGAGTAGAATATTGCAGTTGGTTTACCATCAATGATCTACTGTACATGTTATCCTAATTCCACATATACAACATAGTATACCTCTCTATCTATCCATTCATGTACATATTAATATCTAGAGGTTTGAGGAGGCAGGGGATATTTGACATGTGACAGTGGATGCAGAAGGAGAGCAAGAGGAGGCCATGGCACCAAAAGGTGATTACTTGTGAGAGCTGAGCGTTCGACCAAGTCTGTGGCTACTTACTCATAAGAACACGTTATGTGTGCTCACCTTATGTTTTGTGAAGTTGCTGTCTGAAAGTCTACAATCTGGATTTGTCACAATCCACACTAGGGATAGAATATAATTGGGTGTAATGCCCTGATGGGAATTTAACTCAAAACCTGGTGTCTTACTAGAACCTTTCCCTTCCATTGTGCCACCAGGAGTCTCTATTCTAAATCTGTAGATTACCTGCCTGAGCTTTGCAGGACACTTCTGGATACTCCTCTTCTCCACATGTTGGATCATCACTATATTAACTAGCCTTCTACATCCAAGTGTTGCAACATTATTTCTGCCTGATCTACTGGTGTCCTGCCTGTAGCTTGTTCCCAGACAGTATTCTCTCCAGTTGTTTATCCTGAGTTTACTTACCTGGTTGTTGAACAGACACTTGATTTACTACATGCTACTGTGGAATATGTTCTGTGCCTTGCTTGTATCTTCCTTCTGACCTGGATTGCGGGCTTCTGTCCTGGATTGCGCCCTTCTGACCTGGATTGTGCATTTCTGTGTGCAGTTAATACCCTCATGTCACCTTCCAAATTGGGAAAACACAGTTACAATACCAGATTACCATTAATGGGGATTATGTAGATATGTTTTTGTTCAATTTAATGCACTTCTGTTAATCAGTCACGTTCAGAAGAGCTGAAAAATATACCCTTATGAATATTCCTCGCATTAAAAAAATATAATGGATTGTTCTGTGTCACAGTTCACTCATTTATGATTGGAATTGTGATATGCTTAATCTACTTAAGGGAGATTAATTAAAAGGCATAATTTAATTCAAAGCCTGTGTGACATTTTTTACGATGCTTGTTGTGTTAAAGGAGCGGCGAAAATGGTAATGCAGTTAAGGTATTTGTCTTGTATAGATGTATGAAGCCCAAACAAATAATCTGGAACTGTGCTATAGTGTGTAACATAAATGTTTATTAATGTAGACAAGTGTGTTTGCCACATCAAAATGAGTAAGTACCCTCACTAAATCCCTTGACTGACAAATTCCCTCTTGTGTCATGGGGGTTAATGGGAAATGCAGCACCAGAAGCAATGTGCTCTTTAAATCTGGTCACATACCCAGAACACCTCAAATTGGCATCACATTTCCATTTCATACGTTCTACCTCCATATACTTCCCCCAGATAGATGAGAGATCTGCTCCTCCTTCCACTCATTCTACACTAGATTTTAATGAGCTGTCAGAAGAAATCAGTTCCAGTCACTGACGTACGCACAATGTATGCAGAGCCAGTTGTCTCTGTGCATTTGAGGCACTGTGACAGAACAGTACTGATCATTTACATATTTGGGTTTAGCAATATGTGTCAATGATGCAAGCAGAGTATGTTAATGCAGTGTAGAAACCTGCACCCATGCTATAATAGAGATCATTCATTCATGTACCTGAACAAGGATTCAGAGACCAAAATGTTAGCTGGAAAGATGGGACATATCAGGATCATTCAACCAATTCCGTAGCAGGTGAATTGAGGTCACATGGCTATCAGGTTCCGCTCCACATATTAAGAAGCTAAAGAGATGGTCTTTTGAAATGAGAAATATTTTCTTTCTATCTCAACAGTAAATGTCTGCCAACAAGGACAAGTCCCATTCCTCTAATCTAGTTAAACTTCTACTATTTATTAGTATTGATGGAACACACAGAGAAGCTGAACCTCAAAAAGTTATAATCTAATGGGGGACATCACAAGATCCAGTCAGGGACCAATATAGATAAGCTTTCCTAATAAAAGTATTTAGAAAATTGGGCAGACTAGATGGACCAAATGGTTCTTATGTGCCAACACATTCTATGTAAAGGAGAAAGGTTAAAGAGGATTTTTAGGATTTGAAACCATTGAAATGTTTTGTATGTGTGCCACAGAAAGGGCAAATAGCCAATAATAAAGCTTTAAAGACAGAGTGAAAACATTTGTATATATGAAAAGCCATTTCTCCATGTTTCATAAAAAAATGTAATGGTACTTTTTCAGGGTACCATTCAAAAGCTATCCCATGAGAGTCTACTCTATTTGTACCAATCAGTTCCGAAATGGATTTAAATCGGGCGCATTAGCCAAATCAAACAAATCCCTGAAATGTGGTAATTCATCCGAGGCTTTCCGTTTACATAATATTAGGTGATCATCTACGCATTTCTGCCATTTAAAAATCTCCTATTCTGAGCAGAAGAGTTGAAACAAAAAAAATGTTAGTAAAAAAAATGAAAATAACTCCCCTGCGGCCAGCAGACTTCCACTAACCCATAAATACAAAATAATACTAAAACATCCCCCCCAGACCCTCCTGAGCACCAGCAAATGGTGAAGAGGGGATTGAAGGCAGACAATCAGAAACTTTTTTCTCTTCAAATGAAATCCTCACTCTCAGAACAGGGCTTTCAATTTCCATCAGTGGTCAGTTGAGGTGTGACCCTTAGCACTGGGACCACGCCCTTTTTTTAACGGCGGCACAATCTTTTGTTTTTTAGCATAGGGGGATTATTTATTTATTTTAAGCCGGGCCCTTTCACTGGGATTACGTTTAAGATAAAGCATCAAAAAGGATGTTTTTTTTGTTTGTTTTTAACAGGTAGTGTTCGGAACACCCAAACTCAGGAAATAGACGATAATGCTCCGTGCCACACCTAGCACATATGGAGCATCCTCCACTGATGAATAGTATTAAATGGCATTATTAGGGGAAATTGTTAAAACATTTTTAGGGTTTAATCCTTCTTTTTAGTGTCTTTTCATGGGGTATACTAGGTGATAAGGTACACAAAAGAAAAGAAATCACTGAGTAAGTGAGGACTGAAATACCATTGCCATATCTAATGAAATCCACGTCCTGCAGTTTCACACTGATGGGAAGACTTGGATAGGGATGATGATATATGAGCACATACATCTATTATTCTGTGCCGACATGGCAAGTTGGTGGTTGAGGCATGATAAAGGGAGTTTTTGTTTTTTTGGAAAACATTGGGTCCTTTGACAAATGAAGCAATGTTTGTATTGTACGGGATATATGAGCATTCCTACCAACATTGTGTTCCTACCAATCAATGATAACTTCCTGTGCCACAAGGCAGTTATTGCCCACAACTGATTCCATGAGCACAGTCATAAATGGAGCATTATCACTTAACCTGGAATGAGATGGAACAAGCAATTTAAAGTAAGGATTTACTACAAGCAAATTACACACAACATTAGACATCATTTCATACTGGACCAGCATCCCTATTGAGTGCTTTACTATATTTAAACAATTAATTTTCTAACAAATACAGAGGGCAGCTCAGAATCAAGAATGTGTAAGCATTAAGATAAAAATCATAAGCAGTAGTATTGTGGATATTTAATATGTGCATGTGACAGAAATATTTTTAAAAACTGCTGTTTATATTAAAAAAGGTTAAATAGAAGCAACAGAAAAACAAAATAGGTGAAGTATGTGAACTTACTGAGCAATGACCTTTTCCCCATCAATGGTTATGACAGTACTTTAAATAACATGCAGGATCTGAAAAGACTTGAAGGTTTCTTTGAGAAAGTAAAAGAATACGGGCGAGGAAGATTCTTAACATATGTGAATAATTTAGCATAAAATCTGTGAATCTTTCTTTTTTTTAATCAAATATAAAACATGTTGCTTCTTTAAGACACAGATACTTTTTTTGGAAGCAGAGTAAATTTCTCCATCAGTATGACAGTTTGACAGGGGTGTATTGAAGATGATTCTTCCCCCGTCACAACCGGGTGCTTATTATCTTGTCACGTTTGGGAAGCTTCATTACATCTGAACAGGGAAATAAGAGAAAGAAAGTGGAATGGATTAACCTATTTGCTAGAGAGGATGCACAACATTACAAAAACCAAGATGTCCACAGTTTCTGCAAATAATGTTCTCAAGCAAAGGGGTAGGCAAAGTGTCCATACCAGAGACTGTGGCAAGGTGTCCATAGACCATCATTACATTGCCCCATGCCCATCACAAAGTTCTGCAAATGTCCAACCTCAACCATGTGGATTCCTCCAGGCCTGACATCATACATGCATTATGGAGAAAACAATCAAAAGCCACCACTGTTTTATTACTAGGTTCACACTATACCAGAAATGTCAGCAATGCTTTTGTCCAAAACAAGAATAAGACACCCAGTTTTACCCACCAGTTTCTATGGATGGAAGTTCAGTCTCACTAACCAAGTAAATGGTGAAAAGTTCAGTCTCATCACCTTAGTAAAAAAACAATTAGACATTTGCATTCGTTTTCGGACGAATGCATTTTCGTCCGAAAATAGCATTTTCGTCCATTCGTCCAAAAAAACGAAGAACGAAAATGCTAAGCTAACGAAAGCCGAATGAACTAATGGTTAATAAACGAAAATCATTCGTTCATTCGTCCATTCGTAGTACTATTGCATTCTATAAGCCGAAATAGAGTCGGTTTATAGAATACAATAGCATTTAAATATACGGAGACAGAGTCTCCATTCATAAAATTATGAATGGAGACTTTGTCTCCGTATAGTTAAAAGCCGACAGCCTATAAACCGAACGTTCGGTTTATAGGCTGTCGGCTTCTAGAATACATGTATCCCTATTGCTATTCTATAAACCGAACGTTCGGTTTATAGAATAGCAATAGGGATACATGTATTCCATAAGCCGACAGCCTATAAACCGAACGTTCGGTTTATAGGCTGTCGGCATTTTACTACACGGAGACAAAGTCTCCATTCATAATTTTATGAATGGAGACTCTGTATCTGTATACTTAAATGCCGACAGCCTATAAACCGAACGTTCGGTTTATAGACTTTCGGATTATGTAATACATGTAATACTATGTCTATTCTATAAACCAAACGTTCGGTTTATAGAATAGCCATAGGATTACATGTATTCCATAAGTCGAAAGTCTATAAACCGAACGTTCGGTTTATAGACTTTCGGCTTATAGAAAACATGTAGTACTATTGCCTTTCTATGAACCGAACGAGAGCCCCATTCATAAGAATTTCTTATGAATGGGGCTCTCGTTCGGTTTATAGAAAGCCAATAGTATTACATTGTATTCTATAAAACGAACGAATAAAAATGAATGAAACGAAAATAATGAACGAATTTAGTCTGAAACGAATGCAGTAATGAACGAAATTCGTTTTAGACGAAATAAATAACATTTTCGTCCGAATGGACGAAAACGAAACGAAAATTTTAGTTTTGCACATGTCTAAAAACAATCCCCAGTCTTCTAGTATAATGGGCATGCTATGGTTAGTCTATAGTTAGTATAGAGTAGGCCCTGGCCGGATTTCAGTTCCCCATACAGTGATTTGACAAAATGTAATACTGTATGTATTACAATTTAATGTTTTAGAGAAACTGGTTATTTTGTTACTAGATTACATTATTCTGTACTGCTACCACATTTATAAATTAAATTAAACACAAAAGTCGAAAAGCATGGATGAGCGTGTGTAATACTAATAGAAACAGGAAAAAGACATTACCATGAGCTGGATAAATTACAGACAGCAGTTGATGAGAATGGGTATTTTGAAAATGCCAAAAGGTGTAAATGGAGTTATAAGCATTTATGTAGAGCGATTCGTAATAGAATAATAGAGGGTGATTAGTGGATTTCTGGCAGTTCAGGGGTTAAAGTATTGTGCGCTTTCATCTTTGGTCTTTGATGAGAGAGCAGGTCTGCCTCAGAGAAAATGTACTATGCAAATGAGGAACTAGTCTTTAATTAGTCAGACAATGTAGCTGATCAAACAGATTCATGGAGGAAGTTTCTTTTCCTGTAACTGTAATGACAATGATGCTAATGGCATTCATATGAAATGATGGACTCCAGCAGCCTTGATGAAACGATGCCATGACTTTCTAATGTGCACAAATGTTTTGGGGAATTAGGAAGACTTCCCCAGATGAGTGTTATAGAAGTTTAATCACAGGAAATCTACTAAAATCAACAATGGTGGACAAATAATTAAGTTATATTTAATTGAACAATTGCATTTAGTGAAAGCATTTTAAAGGTGATGTCATAAACAGGAGACTCCACAGACACATTTAAAACAAATTTTCTGAAAATTTACCAACATGGTGTATACATAATTTTCAAATAATTTTTCAAGCTCTAGATTCACAGTAAAAACATTGTTTAGGTGATACAGTCCCATTAATCCTGATCAGTTACCGTTTCCTGACCTTGTCTATAGTTCATAGTTTGTGATTTTCCTTACTACAATTTCTTGCACACCTGCCTTTAACCTAGTTAGCGCCCTTATCTAGATTTTTCTCCCTCCATGTTTGTTTCAAATGTGATCACATGGCCACAGTCAACCTATTTGATATGCTTATTGGACTCATCAATACTATTTACAGGTTGTAATATGTGGTCAATGAATGGGTCAATGGGAACAACTCCAGGGGGCTCTTCATCAAATCTTCTGAAAGCCTGTGTGGTTTGTGCCTGACTTCATAACACCAACTCCCATATCGATAAGCTGTGCCCATCAACCAATCCCACACTACCACACACTCACTTGTGTTTCTGATTCATAAATCATTGCAGATGCATACCTACCGATGTACCACATTTGCAATGCAGGACACGGGGAGGATAAGGCCCACAGCTTGGGATGAGCAGCATCACAGTACTGCAGTATTTTCAAATCATTAAAACAATGCAATCATTTATCTTTTTGTCTCTAAACCTGTGCACTGGAATGAATACAAGAAAAATTAAGTTATAAGAAAAGAACATATTCATTATATAAAACAGGCATATATCAAATGTACTTGCTATTCTAATTAAAGGAGATGTGATACAATGAAATTTGAGGTTCATTTATCTAGTAGAATTAGGCGATGAAAGAATCTCTTGTAAAACAATAGCTAGGTAATCATATTAATCAAAGCAAACCAATTCATCATGTGGAGGATGAGTTATTACTAAACATCCTATCAAATATTATGTAGAACAAAGGATCTTATGAATCCAACATAAAAAGTAACATACACAACAATTTTTTATAGAAAATATCTAGACACAGCAAGTGTTTTCAGGCCTGTAACCAAACTACAGAATACGAGACAACAGGTGGTGATGTCAAGGCTGGAAACAAGGTTTCTGAATGCAGGAAGAAGAAAAGTAAAATGCGTCACATCAGGCAATGAAATATTTAGTTTTTTAAAAGTGTGGTTGTTTTAATATGGCTTTGAGTGGTTAGAAAGAAACTTAAGTGGATCTGTCACCCACACTTTTGTCCCCATTGTTTACTTTTTTTTTAGATTATACCTTTAATCCCAAAACCGGTGGATGATAAATTTACATTCAACTAGGTATATGCATCTACAAATGGGCTGGTGATATGTATGAAGAGCATTGCTGCCTATTGCAACACAGCTTCACACATCCACCAGGATAGAGTCACAATGGAACAGCACTTCTGCCCATCCCCCAAAGTATGATGTCCACCTACACTGTAATAATGCCATCTTCTGGGACAGATGTATGCATAACCAGTTACTGCTGCCATATTTGTAGCCTTTAACTGTTGTGCACAATGGCATGCCATAAAACGTAATCCCTTGTTAAAAATGTGTCTACACATTTGCTAACCCAATGTATAGAAATCTGACATTTCTACAGGATGGCTAAAACCTATTTAGAATTCGCGACTCAAATACAATTTATTTTCAAACACTATTGGCTCTTCATCATCAAATATACACACACTATAGCCTTAGGCTTTATGTTCCTTCTTTTCTACTCACATGTCCTCTTTTTTGGGGAGAATGTTGCTATATTACTCATGTAGACATCGTACCCACCCCCATAAGGAAGCATGCCTCCAAAATCCCCAACAAATATATGTACACCAAATTATATTCTCACACTAGTAAAAGGATTTTATATTTATTAATGCACTAGGCCTGTACAAATATTAAATTGCTGCTAAAGAAAAGACCTTACTGTCCCTGGAGAATTAAGGAATTGTTCTGTAAGCATTATATAAACATAACTAATATTTATAACCAGCATATTTTCTTGTGTAATTGTTTGTGCAGAATTAATCAAACATTTTGTGTTAAAACATTAACAGAAGTAATGCAAATTGATCCTATAATTATGCATATTGCCATTTAAATCTGCCACTACAAAAAATTATAGACAATGAGGCACCTTATTAAATCAACAAAAAGCATTATTTACAAAGCAATGCAAAAAACATTTTGAATTGTGCTAAGCTGAGTTGGAAACTCATGTCAATCATCTGTTATTAATTTAGTAGGATTGCATTAGCTACAAGTCTAGCTGCTTAACAAAGCAACAAATGAGTGCTATCTCCTCTTAAGGATTGTTTTTTTTTTTTTGTATTATACCCAATACATTGTATTAATTGATAAACCATAGGCATTTATATATATATATATATATATATATATATATATATATATATATATATATATGGTGTATATATATATATATATGGTATATATATAGGGTGTGTATATATATATATATATATGGTATATATATGGTGTGTATATATATATATATATGGTATATATATATGGTATATATATATATGGTATATATATATATACAGATATAGATATAAATATATATATAGATATATAGATAGATAGATAGATAGATAGATAGATAGATAGATAGATAGATAGATAGATAGATAGATAGATTTAATTATTAAGAGTGTTTTCTAATAAACAATGTATGTGTAAGAGTTACTGTTTTTTCTACCCTCAAACCATTAGCATGAGAGTCCCACTCGACAGCCATTTGTTGTGCCTAAGACAGGTAGTTTGCTTTGGGATCCTTTTAATGTTTCATAACTTTTTACCAAGAAGGAGGGTGCTGTCAGTTAAAAATCCACAAAGCATCTCCTATCTAATTTGCCTTTGTCTATAGTATGCAAACATCACTTTTATATTATTGTTTTATTTACTATACTTATTTACCTTTTTTTATTTAATGTTTACGCATTCATGCTACATAAGCACATGGAGAAATACTCCAAAAATTAAATTATTAGCATTATTATAGAGCATTATAATGAATATTTTATCGTCACACATACAAAAGAAAAGTGAGAAGAATGTGTGCATGTAATGGCTGCGTGGATGTAGATTTCTACACTAATAAGCTTGACACATACAGATGGTTGTATGCTTACTTATACGTTTATTTCACATTTAGAAAGAAATTGAACATCTTTATACAATTGTGCCCACTTTTCTATCCTATAGGGCAAACACTTGGCTTCTATCACTCTCAATCTAGCAGCTAGGAAGAATATAAATTATAAGCCCTGAGGGGTCCTGGTAGCCAAGCGCATCAATGGAAGTAGACAAGATAAGGTGAGATAAGGTCCAACCAGCCAAAAGCCACTCATATTACTGGCTAAGAATCATAGGAAGGATAGTATACAGCAGTTGTATATCTTAATAGGAGCTATAGTGTACCGGGATGGGACTGTATTTTGCACAGTGGCAATTAAAACCCCCCCGTCCGCCTCACCCGGGCAGAGAATGGTGCGGTAGTGAGGGGGAAACACACACACACACACCTCCCCGTCCCTTTAAAAAAAAAAAAAACGCACTTGCGGGCAGAGACGGAGGTGAGAGGAGAAGTCATACGCACGCCGGTCACGTGCCCTCTCTGCACAACTGCTGGGAAGCCGAACAGGCAGCATGGAGGACACCATGCTGCCTGCCACTAGCCACCAGGGAATAGGTTAGTGCTAGGCTCTTATCAAATGGCATTTTACTGGGCAAATTGGCTGGGGGATATAAAATAACAAATAATTCTGGCACATTATTGGGCAAATTGGCAGGGCATATTAAATGGCAAATACTGGCATATTATTGGGCAAATTGGCTGGGCATATTAAATGCCAAATAACACTGGCATATTATTGGGCAAATTGGCTGGGGCATATTAAATGCCAAATAACACTGGCATATTATTGGGAAAATTGGCTGTGGGATATTAAATTGCAAATAACACTGGCATATTATTTGCAAATTTACTGGGGCACACTAAATGGCAATTAACACTGGCATTTTATTGGGCATATTTACTGGGGCATGCTAAATGGCAAATAACACTGGAATATTATTGGGCAAATTTACTGGGGCATACTAAATGGCAAATAACACTGGCGTATTATTGGGCAAATTGGCTGTGGGAATTTAAATGGCAAATAACACTGGCATATTATTGGGCAAATTGTCAGGGGCATATTAAATGGCAAATAACACTGGCATATTATTGTGCAAATTGGCAGGGGCATATTAAATGGCAAATAATACTGGCTTAATATTGGGCAGATTGGCTGGGACATATTCAGTGGCAAATACTGGCATATTATTGGGCAAATTGGCTGGGGAATATTAATGGCAAATTATACTGGCATCATATTGGGCAAATTGGCAGAGGCATATTCAGTGGCAAATACTGGCATATTATTGGGCAAATTGGCTGGGGAATTTTAATGGCAAATTATACTGGCATCATATTGGTCAAATTGGCAGGGGCATATTAAGTGGCAAATACTGGCATATTATTGGGAAAATTGGCTGGGGAATATTAATGACAAAATAATACTGGCATAATATTGGGCAAATTGGCAGGGAATGATTAAATGGCACATACTGGCATATTATTGGGCAAATTGGCTGGGGAATATTAATGACAAAATAATACTGGCATAATATTGGGCAAATTGGCTAGGGAATATTAATGGCAAATTATACTGGCATCATATTGGGCAAATTGGCAGGGGCATATTCAGTGGCAAATACTGGCATATTATTGGGCAAATTGGCTGGGGAATATTAATGACAAAATAATACTGGCATAATATTGGGCAAATTGGCAGGGGCTGATTAAATGGCAAATACTGGGATAGTATTGGGGAAATTGGCTGTGACTTATTAATGGCAAATAATACTGGCATATTATTGGGCAAATTGGCAGGGGCATATTAATGAAAAATGATACTGGCATATTGTTGGGCAAATTAGCTGGAGAATATTAATGGAAAATAATATTGGCAATGGGTATGTAAATTGGGTGATGGGGCATGTCCTTGGTGTACAACGTGGGTTATGGGTCATGTCGTGGGTGTGCATCGTGGGTAGGGGGGGTGCCCAAAATGTGTCTGCCTAGGGCAGCACAAAACCAAGATACACCACTGCTATGGTGTAGAAGAATTTTAAATGCAATTACCTTTTCTTTACCACCTTCATGGAACAGTAGTTCCCACCAACATCATTCACGTAATCCACTACTTCCTGCCAGATGTCCTTCCTCATCCCCAGGCATGTGGGGGGTTTTCGACCGCAGCCCCTGTTACCCAGTTGTAGTGTTGACACAGCATGCTCACCAGTGCCATGTTCTCCTCCACCAAAAAAGTATTTTTTGCCCTTGACTACCAGCCTCTCCTGCTACCAGTGTCCCGATTGCCCTTGCCATGCTTCTTAGCTAACCATTTCTTTGTTCCTTCTCAGCACTGCTGTAACATTTTGGTCTTGTCTTGTGTTCAATATCTATACACAGATTCCTCGACAGTGATTGGCCACAAGTTGATTCTGTCAATATTTTGTATAATTTTTTTTGTATCAATTTCATGAAGCTGGGCCTGTTTCCTTGGTTAATTTTGCATTATTTTTGGTATTTCTCCCATAGGATAGAATAGGGATTTTGAGGCTACCACTTCAATTTGTTGCATTTCGACTGCATTCGGTTTCAGCAGATATCATCGTGGAATCGGCTATGATTTCCAAATTGGGAGCATGTTATATTAATAAATAATATTAATGAATTAACATAATTGGAGGCCCATTGGGACTTCCTGGGTAGCTCAACATTCGGGTCTCTTTATGCCATGAATCCCTCCGCATTTCAGAGGCAACATTAGCGAATGGTACTAGTTTATGTATTTTAAGTAACATTTTTTTTTTATTTATTTTTTTAATAGACACTCAGTTTCTGAGACACGTTTGCTGTGTTTACTTTCCGTGTTTTCAGCTCATCCTTGTGTCTCCTATTTGAGGCAACAAAAAAAAAAAAACTTTAATTTACCAATATAAAATTACATTGCCATCATAATTCTTTAGGTGCGGTGTTCTTTAAATAGGTATTTATTTTCTAAATTCCCCCATTTTGTGTGATTCGTGCTACTTTATAGTCCGGCTACATATCTTCCTAATTCTGCCTGGCGACTTGTGTTCCCCTTATACTTCATTTGGGGTAGTGAGTTTGAAGTGTCATGTTCACCTATTATATTTTGCTTTCTAATCTCTTCTATCCTTCCTTCTATATTGGTCTATTAAATATCCATACCCTACTTCACTTCATTCTCCCCATTCATACATCATTTGTATCATTCAAATAGGCTAATCTTGAGGGGGGGGGCGGGGGGGATCCCAGTATTCTTAGTTGTGTCACATGGTCCAACGCGCATGTTAGTTATCTGGGGATGGGTTTCTCTTAATCCTTTTATAATTCCCTAATTTTTATTCTACATTTCTTATTTTTCCGATCCCTCTATCTCATCCCATTTTGCCCAGATTTTTTCGTATTTTTCTCCTCCTTCTTTCTGTGTATCATAAAAGTGTTTTTCTGCTATTGATTGAAAATTTATTTGGGCTTTGACTTCTTCCCATCCTGGGGTGTCTACTTTTTTCCATTTTCTAGCTATAGATATCTTACAAGCGATTATAATATTTATATATAACGTTTTTTCCTTTTTATTCCAGTATGGAAGTTCTATGTGAAATAGGAAATTCTGCGGGGTTAATGGGCCTTCAAAGTTGAATAAAAGTTTTAATATTTCTGTTATCTTTGTTTTAAGCTCCTCCAGTGCTTCGCATTCCCACCATATGTGAATCTGTGTGCCCTTCTGTTTCCTACATCTCCAGCATGTCTCATCCGAATCTGTCGAGAATTTTGCATGTTGTTCCGGTACCATGTACCATCTATGCATCAATTTAAAGAAATGTTCCTGACTATTTATACAGTGGACAGCTTTCCTCACATCCCTCCAAACTCTAAACCAACATTGTGCCGAAAAACTTTCATGTCGAATTCCCATTGTAAGATGGCTCTGGGTTTTTCCATGTTGTTCCCTCCAATAAGAAATTTTTGTACTCTAGATCAGTGTTTCCTAACCCAGTCCTCAAGGCACACCTACCAGTCCAGGATTTAGGGATTACCCAGTTGTGTCTAAGGTGTTTTTTTTCTTCTTTGTAAAAACACCTTAGACACACCCAGGTAATCACTAAATCCTGGACTGGTAGGTGTGCCTTGAGGACTGGGTTGGGAAACACTGCTCTAGATATCGAGCACTTTGATGCGCTTGCTATGAGGAGTTTGTCCCAGTCTGAAACTTCTGCGGTGGTTCTACCCGTCATAAAAGATTTTATCCTCAGGTATCTGTATATTTCTCCTTGTTCTAGCCCAAATTTGTGACTCAGATCCGGAAAGGGCATTACCTTACCATGATGCATTAAATCACCTACTTTCTCAATCCCTGCATTCTTCCAATTGGTCAGATCCATGTCTATTATACAAGATGTAATGTATTTTAAGTAACATGAAGTAATCTTTAGTGAGAAAATGGTCAGCGGTGATCACGATGTATCAAGAAAACATAACTTATGTTATTGAAATGTAAATTTTTGTCCAACACTTTCTGAACTTAACCAAAGGAAAAATGAAAGTTAATAAATTTGTCTTTGTAACGAATTAGAGTTTGTGAAGTGTAAGATTAGTTAGCCTTCTGGTGGAGCGATGACGTGAGCACGGTGTACGGCTCACGCTCGCGGCTTCCCTGGAACCAGAGGACGCGCACAAATTAAATCTCCGCGGGAAAACTCCTCCTGATCCTCGCGGCTATGAGGTCTAAAATTATCGGAGAGCGATAAAGACCACGACGGCTTTATCAACAAACAGTCCCACACAGAAGATCCGGGCGTTCGAAAACAAGGCGAATTGAATCAGCTTCACGGCACATCTCACGGCCGGCTCAGGACAGTCCCGGCATAAGCTAAGTGACCTTGCGTTTTTTTTTTTGTTCTTTCCGTTTGATTTACTTTCTGCAGCTATCTGAGCCTTCCTTCCTCGTGGCCATTTGCTCCCCCATCTGAGCATATGCCCGCTATGAGCCCCTAAGTGTCAATCTCTGTTGGAGTGTGTGGTAAACTCCCTGAGTCTTTGAATTCTCAGGGACTCTAACATAGTGCAGTGAGTTGCAAAGGTCAGACTTAAAAACTAAGGGATTCTGTGTTGTTTTTGTTTTTTTTTGTTTTTTGGCTTCGCTTCTGATGTGCTTGAGCCCCCCTCATCTTGTGGCCCCTCGGCTCCCCTCTTGAGTATATGTTTGCTATAACCCTCTAATCCCCGATTTCGGCTGGAATGTTTAGAATCCTCTCTAAGACTTTGTACCCTCAGGGCTTTTTTCCTGCTTGATACGGAAACTAAACTCTGCGTGTTTATTTAGCTTCCTAATTTGTATTATCAAGTGGAGGATTTAAATTTAAGAAACTCAAGTAGCACCCACAGGATTCACCCTGACCCTGAATTATATACTAGAATGCACCTCTAATATAATTGCAGTGAGCTACAAAGGTCAGACTTTAATTAAACACTGGCATATATAATCTACTGAGAAGCAACTACTACACGCGGCAATAAATTCAAATTCTTTGGTTTGAAGTGTTCTTGGACACGGATTACACCCGGCTCCCCTTTATCCCCTCGGGGGAAACGGCTGTGGCAGCTAACACTACACCCAGGCTGCTAAAATTATTGAGTATATAGGGGCATAATCGTGTTAAACAAGAGTCACACTATTCCCTAAGAGGGATAAGGGCAGGAGCTGGAGCCAGAAGAGAAGACAAAATGGCCTCAAAAAAGCCTGCAGATAAACCTCTTACTAGAAAAGAAAAGAAAGACACCAAGATAGAGAAACGTCTCTCTTTCTTCTCCCCACACGCCCAGCAAATGACACATGAAAGAGCTGACCAAGAAGTCACAGCAGACGTACATAGGGTACAGCAACAGGAGACCGCCTGGGAAAGGCCCTTTGACCCAGACACGCATAACCTGATACAGGAACAGCTTAATGCTGCACTGGATAACCAGTTTGAAAAAATCAAACATGAAATACAATCTAATACCAAGGACCTTAAAGAAGAAATCAGGAACATGTCAGAGCGGGTCAAGATCAATGAGGAAAGGATAGATACAATTGAGAACCAGATAAGGCAAAACCATGATTTGTTCTCCACTTATAAAGAGAAAACTGACTTACTGGAACAGAAGTTGGCCGATCTGGAAGATCGCTCTAGAAGGAATAATCTAAGGTTTAGAGGGATACCGGAAGCGATAGGCAAAGATAAGATAGAAGAATATTTAAGTGACTACTTTTTGAAATTAGGTCTGGAAAACCCTACACAGCACCAATGGTGGGAACGTTGCCACAGAACCTCTAGACCCCCAAATCTTCCTACCGACATACCAAGAGATGTATTAATCTGCTGCACCACCTACAGGATAAAACAAAACATTATGGCGGCAAGAAGAGAGGTAACCCCTCCAGAGCCATTTAGAGAAATTAAAATTCTAACTGATTTATCCTACTACACACGCGCAAAAAGACGAGTGTTTGCACAAGCAGCCTATATACTGAGGAAGAATGACATCAGATACAGATGGACATTAGCAGGCAAAATTGTCCTGACATATGAGTCATCTAGTCTGGTCTTTGAGTCTGCCACCAGGCTGGAGGATTGGCTTAAGGAAAAGAACCTATATTAATACTGCTGGAGAGGTCTATTAAAATGCAATTTTTTTTTTTTTTTTTTTTTTGGTTCCTCACTATATATAGTGACACTTAATTTCCGATCTCCCTATTACGTCACAAATTTTACTAATGCAAAATCCTGCAACTACAGATACACGTAAGCTTAGTTCTTACTACACGATATTGAGTTTCTCTGTAATCCTTCCTTCTTCTTTCTCCCCTGCCCTTTGCTTATCGACACGGAGACACTATTAATTAGGTGGTAGGCCCACGATTACAGTGATAGGTAAACACGGACTTTTTTTTTTTTTTTTTCTCAACCTTACAGGGTCACAATCCAAGATATATATATGTGTATATATATATGTATGTACGTATATATATATTCTTTTTTTTTTTTTTTTTTTTTTTTTTTTCTGTTACTTGCTCACATGGAGACACTACTAATTAGGTGGCAAACCCATGGTCACAGTGATTTGAAACTATGTTTTTTTTTTCCCTTCTCTTTTTCACTTGATATCCGCTCATACAGAGCCACCAGCAATCAGATTGTAAATTCACTGCCACAGCATTGTGCACTTGCGGACTCCTTCCCGATCTCACAGGCTCACTATTTAAGATCGAAAGGTGGTTATATATATATGTGCATTTATGTGTATGTATGTATGTATATATATATACATATATGTGTATATGTGTGTATAATTAATTTTTTTTTTTTTTTTTATTGCCTTATTTCTTTTTATATATACTAGTTTCAATAAGCATTTTATGAGTATCTCTCTGCTCCGGGTAGAACCTCTGTTAGACTCAGGTCGCATGAACACTCCCATATATTTGAAAAATCTACCGCAACAAGCTGACTGAACCCTGAATCGCTGCAGTTTTTATCAATCCATGTCTAATAGGGCAATATAGTGTATTCTACCCCACCATACAGCTAGGGGGAACACCATACAGAGAAAGCCGTCAAGAGAATGAGAGAGAGAAAGATAATATGATGGGTCCCACCCGAGAATCTTAACAAATTCAAAGGGGCCGGTCTATAGAGGGGCTCAACTTAACTGCATTCATTTCCAAATTATTTACCGTGGGGTACATCACCCTAAACTGGGGGTGGGAGGAAGGGAAGATGGGGCTGGATAAATTGAGTACTGGCGATACTACTCGGTTGGTTCATCCCCAACCCTAGATATACGCATTTATGCGCTTCTTTAGGAGGCATAGAGACCTTATTTAAGTAGGATTTTTTTTTTTTTTTTTTTCCTGATAGAAGGTCAGCCTAGCTCACCGGGAGGAAAGATGGAGGGAGTCTGACTAGTTTAGTATTAGCGTCACAACTCTGGTTTCAGGGGCCATCTGCGAGAAGATGGCAACTAATGTCTGTACCTGCAGGAGGGTCCTGCAGGCGGACTGGCTTTACCCCATCCAGGGTGGAGCAACAGGCAGCTGCCTTTTTATGTGTCTTTTTTGTTTTATGGACTTGTTCTGGATTGGGCTATTGCTGGACGCGGCTCGGCCGCCCCGGGAGGGGGAGGCCATAGAGTGCGGAAATGATTAGGTTAGGAACATTAAACACACAAGGATTAAATTCGCCAAATAAGAGGTCTATCATGCTGGAGTGTCTCTGGAGGGAGCGCATAGATATTTGCTTCCTCCAGGAGACACACTGGAAAACCTTAGATTCCGCTTTGATCAACTCTGTATAACATCATCCTTGAACAAACAAAAAAAAAAAAAGTAGCCATCTTGTTCTCCAAAAATCTAGAAATAAAAACTAAATTTGTGGAAAGCGACCCAGATGGGAGATATATTATTATGGTTACAGAAATTAATGGGAATATCATGACTTTAATAAATGTGTATGCACCAAACGGCTCCCCAGTGAGATACCTTGACAGACTTATCTCAAAAGCTCAAAAGGTCAAACAGGGCCCCTTACTATGGATGGGAGATTTTAACTGCGTCTTAGACCCGAATAAAGACAGACGCACACCCTCCGGCAGCGCAGGCAACAGGAGTACCTTTTCACAAGCTAAGCGGTTCCAGAGCATCCTAGACAAACATATGCTATATGATACATGGAGAATTCTCCATCCCAATGAAAGAGATTACACCTGTTTTTCAAAAACTCACTGTGCATACTCCCGTATCGATTTAGCTTTAGGGGATGTCTCTTTTATCTCTCAAGTACAAAAAACTCAGATTCACGAAATTACGTGGTCCGACCATAACATGGTCACTGTAGATCTAAGAGAGAACTTTGTAAGGTTCCGATCAGACTGGAGACTCAATGAGAACCTCATAAAGAAACCAGAAGACATTCTACATATAAAGGAAAGCACAGAACAATACTTCAAGGAAAATGACATAGAAGACATATCGCCGTCCCTGATGTGGTGTGCGTATAAGGCAGTCATCCGGGGCCATTATATAAAATTAGGGTCAAGAGCTAAAAAATTAGCCGGTAGTAGGTTATCAGACCTGTATATAACTTTATTTCAAAACACTAAATTAAACAAACAAAACCCGTCTAGACAACATGCAGAAACCATTGCGGAGATTACGGATAAAATAAATTCTGCGCTTGTGGAAAAAGCTAATAAAGCACTCATCGCTTTAAGAACCAAATGGTACTACAGGGGTAATAAGGCAGATCGGCTGCTTACTAACCAGCTAAAGCAGAAAAGATCAGAAAAAAATATTACACAAATAAGATATAAGGGAAAGACAATTCTTACCCCTGTAGGAATAGGTCAGGCATTTAATGATTTTTATCAAAAACTGTATAATCTCCCCAAGAATCAAGCAGATGGTGCAATGGACAGGTATTTTAAAGAACGGTCTTTTCCTAAGCCACAGGCTATATCAGTGCTTAAATTAAATGCCCCTATAACAAGAGAAGAGGTTCAGTATAGAATTCAAAGATTGGACAGTAAGAAATCCCCAGGTCCCGATGGCTACATCGGCCGATTCTACAAAGAATATGCAGATATCCTTTCGCCAAAACTGGTGAAAGTCTTCAATGAGTTTATGGAAAAAGGCAGTATCCCAGGGGAAATGCTAAAGGGAAATATTGTTCCAATTCTAAAAGGGGGAAAACCCCCAGAAGATATAGCAAGTTATCGCCCGATCTCCCTCCTTAACCTCGACGCAAAAATCTATGCCGCAATTCTGGCGGAAAGACTGAAGGGGGTGATCCCAGATTTGATTCATAGAAACCAGGTTGGATTTATTCCCAACAGATCGTCAGTAAACCATATTCGGGGCCTGGCTGATTTGATGCAGGATGCTGAGAGCAGGGGAGCCCCCCAGCTGACCCTGTCGCTGGACGCAGAAAAGGCGTTCGACAGGGTCAGCTGGGGATACATGAGTGCGGCCCTGTTGGCCTTTGGCCTTGTCGGCCCAGTACATCAGGCTATTATGGCACTATATTCCAACCCTATGGGTAGACTAGTGGGCTCGGGCCTGAAGTCCGACTGGTTTTCTCTGACAAATGGCGCGCGGCAGGGATGCCCCCTCTCCCCCCTGCTGTACATCTTAACCCTAGAACCACTGGCAAGAGATATTAGAGCCAGCGGAGGGGTGATGGGCTGTGGGCCAAGGGGCGAACACAAAATCAGGTTATACGCGGATGACATCTTAATTACTGTCGAAAAACCACTACAATCCCTCAATCCACTGATGAAGATCATCGAGGAGTATAGTTATTTCTCTAATTACAAGGTAAACCTAGCTAAATCCCAGGTAATGAGTATTAACTTGACCCCATTAGAAAAAAGGGAAATTGAAAAATTTGGCTTTATTTGGGCTAAGGGCTCCCTCACATACCTGGGAATCCGAGTAAACACCGACCCGGGCTCATGGATGGAGATTAATTTGCTCCCACTGATTACTGAGACCAACTGTTTATTTAAAAAATGGAAAGGCTTAACAGTCTCCTGGTGGGGAAGAATTGCAACAGTCAAGTCCTATATACTCCCCAAGTTTGCATACAGGTTCAGAATGATCCCTTTCTCTATATCGGATACCTGGCTGGTTATGATTCAAGCCATGTTTAATAGATTCATTTGGGCAGCAAAAAAACCCAGACTGAATATAAAGACAGCAGCGAGAAAAAAGCAGGATGGCGGATTGGGCATCCCCATCATAAAGGACTATGCTATGGCAGCAATGGCTGCACAAGCAGTGATATCCCAGAGTGTGGCTGCTGAAGAGGAGGACTGGTACACCCTGGAATCCCAGGGTAGACCAGACATGACTGACTTGTCACCACTTTTCTGGCTCCCAAGGGAAAAAAGGGCATCTCTTTTGAATGCCCTACAGAAGAACACCCCGCTACAGAACATCCTAGATAACTGGTATAAAATAAAAAAAAAACAGGGTTTTAGTGATAATATTGTGCCTTGCCTCCCTCTAAGTGTGATAGAATTTAATATTGAGAACATAACCTTAGTAAACTGGAAGCGGAAAGGCATAGTCAAGATCGAAAATTTGATTCACGATACCCAGATTAAATCTTTTTCTAATTTACAAGAGGAATATGACATACCAGCCAGTGACGACTTTAAGTACTTAAGGGTGAGGAGCTATTTGAGGCAGACACTCCTAGTAGATGACTCCGACAAATTATTGGATATTCTAACCAACTTATTTAGGGAAGACCTTAAGCATCTAACCGCGAGGGCATTGAGGCTGGTGAGGCGAAATACATCAAGCAGCCCCCCGCCAGCTATAGCAAAATGGGAAAGAGATTTGAACATAAGGATTGATGTTAAAGACTGGACCTCCTCTCTGAGCATGACCTATGCAAATGTGCACTGCCTGAACCTGAATGAGAACCAGTTCAAGGTTATGAACAGATGGTATCTCCTCCCGGTTCTGCTTGCCAGGATGTACCCAGGAGTTTCTGATACCTGCTGGAGATGTGAGTCCAATAGAGGGGATATGGTACATATATGGTGGGAATGTCCTATGGTTAATAGATACTGGGCCAAACTTTCAAGAATGCTTACGATAAAATTCGACCAGTCTTGGAACTTGACCCCGGATCGAGCTTTACTCCACCTTAACTTTCCCTCCACCCTTAGACAAGAACATCCGATACTGTTACATATGTTGACGGCCTCAAAATTATATATAGCTAAAAGATGGAGGTCCACAGACCCCATAATCTGGGACCCCATAAAAGCACAAATAATCCATCAGTGCCAGATGGAGAAAGGAATAGTGAGCCACGGGAGGGCGGAAAGAAACAAATATGCATACTGGAATGGCTGGGAAAGACGTCTTAAAAATGGCGAATTAGATATATAGATTGAGTGTCAAACCTCTTGCAAAGTGAGGCTCCCTCCCAAAAAAGGGGTATGTCCGGCCGGCGCCCAGCAAGTATCATAGGAGAAAAAGAGTCGAAACAAGTCCATTGTCCTTGTCCTGTCTTTGTCAATGTTGAAAATTGAAGTGTATTATGATTTAGGTAGGACCCCAAGCATAGGCCTCCCTCCCTTCTGCCAGAATGGGAGGTAGGGATATTAATGGGTTCGGGGGGGGGGGGGGGGTTGGTGGGAAAACTGAGAACAAATAAAAGGGATCCTACACAGAAGCACAGGGTTAGATTTTAAGAGTTACACAAGACTATAACTATTGTATGGCCTTTTATACCTATATACTTATCTTTTATTAGAACTATGATGAGCCCACCCTGATGCAGAAGGTATGGACAAACCCTGTCTCTATAGGGAACTCTGAGTTAAAAAAGAAAAAAAAAAAAAAAAGGGAGGGGGAGAGAAAAAAAAAAAAAAATAAATAGATTAGTTAGCCTTCTTCATAGTAAAAATTGGGTTGAAATGCAGCAGATGGCAAGTTGCTGCATGTATGGTTTGTTAAACAAGATTAACTGTGACCGTTCCCTCACTACATGTATCTGGCTGTGCTGTGTGTGATGATTTAATACACTTTAATACATCATTTTTTATTTTAACTCTGTGGACTCAAAACATTTTTAGTTTACAGAACCAGGCTCTGGCCTCTGGAGGGAGCCTATTCTGATGCCTTCCTACTTACAACAGCTCCTATGAGTGTACGGTTTACATCAACTTACATTTACGTTGATGCATCAGACACTCAATTTCCCTTTTCCTTTACAGAGTTTCTTGTGAAACAAAGTATGTGCATAAATAGGATATTGGGATCGTTTGGGGTTAACTTTACACGGAATCTGGAACTTTGTTATTTCAGCCTAAATATTATCTGTTCTTTTAACCAAAGTAAACTAAAAGAGGTTGCTAGTATATCAAACCAGTGGTGTCCCGAGAGGGGTGCGGACCGCACCGGGTGACTCTTGCTGCTGGCATCCTCCCGCAGCTCATCACGCTGCTGAACTTTTTTTTTTATTCTGGCATGCGCATCCGTTAGATTCAGCTGCTGAAAATAAAGTTTTAAAAAATCGTTGCGACCAGATATGACCTTTCGTCATATCCAGTGACTGTGTTTCCCTACTCTGTGCAGGAGCGAAGACTACACGGAGGAGACGACCAGGGACACGAAGCAGCCAAGAAGTTAGTACTGGGGAAGGGGTTTATAGGTTTTTATAACAAGCATAATACTGGCAGATTGAGTGGCTAAATACTGGCATATTGAGTGGCAAAATGCTGGCATACTGAATGGAAAAATACTGTCATATTGAGTGCCAAAATGCTGGCACATTGAATGGCAAAATACTGGCATAAATTAAATGGCTGAATAATACTGGCATATTGTTGATCAAATTAGCTGTGGCTTATTAATGACAAAATAATACTGGCATATTATTGGGCAAATTGGCTGTGGCATATTAAATGGCAAAATAATACTGGCATATAATTGGGCAAATTGGCTGTGGCATATTAAATGACAAAATAATACTGGCATATTAGGAAAATTGGCTGTTAATTATTAATGGAAAAGTACTACTGGCATTTTATTTGGGCAAATTGTCTGTGGTTTATTAATGACAAAATAAAACTGGCATATTATTAGGCAAATTGTCTGTGGCTTATTAATGACAAAATAATACTGGCATATTTTTGGTGCAAATTGTGTGTGGCATAGCTATGGGGCTCTTGTGTGTTGCATAGTTAATGGGCTCCTGTGTGTGGCATAATTTGGGGGGCTCCTGTATTTGACATATTTAATGGGCCATCTGACCAAAACATGGGCCAAAACAAAAAAACACCAGTGCTCAGAAAAACACATTTAATGTTGTTTAGTGGCAAATCCAAACAAGCAGATGTTTCGGGCGTGTGCCCCTTTATCAATGAACAAATACAGCCACTTTAGGCATTTTGGTTTTGAAAACATTCGGCGTGAAATCAGCCATGATGCTCAAATTGAGACAATGTTTGAATGTCACATCAGGGTATATTTTGTAGCACACAGTTCACCTTATGATATGACCGCAATGTTCCCAAAATCATTCCAAGCTTCATGTAAATTAGTTTGGGCCCAAAGTTTGGCCTATATTGTGTAGTCCATTTTAATCTCTATAAAACAGAACTGACTATCTTCCCTCCGCTCAAGCTCGGTCCTTGCTCCTGACCTCACAGTTACCATTGTAGGCGCTACAATTGTCTTGGGGTTGATTTTGGCTTGGGCTTCTCCTTTGTCCCCAGTCATTTTTAACCCATTTCTCAGCAAGAAGACCAGCAAAATCCTAGTGCATTCACTTGCCTGTGCCTGTGAGACTTTGCTAGAGCTTTCTCCTTCCGCAGAGCATCCAGATCTCTTCCTTGTTCTCAATCTTCAAACATTCCCTCAAAACTCAACTCATTAAGGAAGCTTAGTATTTATTCCACTAGAACACCCATTAACCCCTTAGTGACAAGACATTTTGACCTTGACTTTCCCTTGGTGACAAGGGCTGTTTTTACATTTCTGGGGTGTTTGTGTTTAGCTATAATTTTCTTCTCTCTCACATTCTGTTCCCACACAAATTATATGTTGTATTTATCATCATAAGAAGGGTTTTCATTAGATACCATTATGTTCATAATATCTTATAATTTACTACAAAAAAAATCATAAAATATGATGAACACATAAAAAATAAAAACTTTTTCTAACTTTGACCTAAAATATAATTTACACAAATACAATCATTAAAAAATACCCCATCTAAATAGTTTCTAAATGTTGTCTTGAGTTCAGAAATATGCAGGTTTCCATGTTTTTCTGGATTTTTTTGCGAATAATGGGGCAAAAGCCAAAAATAGTGTTTCTGATGTATTCCTATATTGACCATTTGACCCCAAACCGAACCCTAAATTTAACCCCAACTATAACCCTTATGCTATCCCTTAATACCATATTTGCTCGATTATAAGACGACCCTGATTATAAGACGACCCCCCAAACTTTGTATATTCCTTTAGGAAAAAAACTAAAAGCCTGAATATAAGACTACCCTATAGGAAAAAAAGTTTAACTTGTATATATTCACATGTAAATTGCTTTTTAATATTTAATAAAACAAATTATATTATTCAAATGCATTTCTTGTTTTTATTTCCTTTTATGTGCCAATGCGGCCTCTCTCCCCCTCCCCCAGCTGTCTCTCTCCCCTTCCAGTGTTGTCTCTCTCCCCCCCATCGTTGTCTCTCTCTCCCTCCCCCCAAACTTCTCTCTCTCTCCACATCCCTCGTCTCTTCCCCCCTTGTCTCTCTCTATCCCCTCTCCCCTTTTCTCTCTCCATCCCCCCTCCCCTTTTCTCTCTCTATCCCCACCTCCCCTTTTCTCTCTGTCCCCCCTCCCCTTTTCTCTGTCCCCCTCCCCTTTTCTCTCTTCCCCCTCCCTCCCTCCCCTTGTCTGTGTCTCCCCCCTCCCTCCCCTTGTCTGTGTGTGTCTCCCCCCTCACCTTGTTTCTCTCCCCCCCCCCTCACCTTGTTTCTTTCCCTGGTGGCTAGTGGGGGCAGCCGGGGGATGTCTGCACGATACGATACCTTATGCTTAACCATATTTAATTTTAACCCTAACAGCTAATCTAACCCTAATCCTACGTTTAAGTTAATTAAGTCTTTTTTTTTCATTGCAATGTTAGTGACTGCCTCTAGGGAAAAGTAAAGCAACATATTCAGAGCGACAGAAGTGAATTTTTTTTCACTTCCGAATCTCTGGCCACAATAGGGCATAGCCAAATTGCTGGAGCATGCTCCTCAGTCAATATGGAGCCCACGATCGCCCCACTGTGCCCCAGAGGCCAAATTTCGGTGCTAGCTATTGATTCAACATCGAGGCAATAGACCAGCACCATGAGTGTGGTTTCCGCAATCCTTGATCGCGAAGGGGCACGTCCATTGTCGCAAACGGGTTAATTAACCTATGGCTAAACAACCTAGCTCCCACTGTTCCTAAATATTGTTACTAAAAGTTTCCCCTTTGACATTTTCCCTCCCCTTGTGTGTCTCCTGTCCCTCACTTCCTAAAGAGTCCTATAGAGACCTGTGTATCAGTCTGTCTATTATTGTCTAATGTAGTATGTAGTTCATGTCTAGTTCACATCTATTCTTGTATACTCGCCTTAAGTTTTCAGTCCCTTGTGAATAAAGCCCACAGTTACACACACACATTCACACATTCATAGTATTAGATTCTTACCAGGTGCTGGTTGCAGGCAGGCAAGTCACATGGGTGCAAGGTGGCACTGTGGCAAGCCACATGGGTACAAGGTGGTGCTGTGGCAAGTTACATGGGTGCAAGGTGGTACTGTGGCAATTCACATGGGTGCAAGGTGGTGCAGTGGCAAGACACATGGGTGCAGGTGGTGCTGAGGGTGCAAAGGAATGTAGCGACAATAATGAAAGATGGGCAAGAGAAATGGAGTAAGGGGGCAGAGGAAGGATATTAAAAACAAGGAATGCATTTTTTTCGAAATCATTTTATTTTATCATAACTATATCTTCTTACTCACCACCTGTGACTGGCACAGCATGTTTTAATAGGGGTACACATAAGGAACAAATATGAAGCTCTATGTGCTTTTATATCTGTTCAACTTATGAACTGCATGTTTTAAAATTTCAGTTACCATATTCTGAACAAAACAATAATGGTGCAGTGCTGTGGGTCTGGCATAATGATGGTTTATTATGAGGAGAGAGGTTTTTCTCAAAATAGGCCCTGTTTGGTGGGAATTTTGTGATATCATCTGCACTATAAAAACTAGGCGGCTTTACATTATGGTAATTATGTGGGTTGGACAGTGGGCAGAGCTTTGGGGCAGCGGGTGTGGAACATTTTTGATAGCTGTGCTGCAAAGTGTCCCTGGATATTTTTTTGGGAATGTTGGCAACTATGCTGCAGCTTACCCTAAGTTCCATGTGAAGGAGTAACTTAGCTAATCATGACATGGTAGCTTCTATCATTGAGGATATGTATTTGCCTAGAAATAACTAAACTTAAAACCAGACTGTGTGGTAAAACAACGGCCACAGCACTTTATTTAAATAGCCATTGCATTTACAATCATATATACATATATATACACATTCCACATATATATATCCATAATTAATACAATGACTTAACATAAACATTAAACATTCCATATACAGGAAAACCAACCAAGCTTGCAAGAGTATCCAGGTGGCTGCCGAAGTCCATGTTCTGGGCATATCCCAATGCCCCCAATACCTGAGGTTCGAGGTACCACTTTCCCCTCCAACCTCCCACCAGAGTCCCGATTGACTCTCCCCAATCCAAATCTTCCATTAACCCTCCTGGATACCCTGCAAGCTTCCGCCAACGCTGTGACATGTAAATAAATAAAGAAATAAAGGCTCATTAACCAGAAAAAATTAGGGAGGGTGGGTGGGACAACAGTTATGGGGAAAAACTTTTCCTAAAATGGCCCCCAAACTTCCTGTTCCTATCTTTTATACTCTCCCAACTCTTCCCACTATAAGCTGACATATCCTCTCAGCACCCTGTCATGATTGCCCCTCCCCGACCTTGTCTGGGGGCTACAGGAGAGGATTCTGAACTCTCAGCCAATCAGGAGACTTTACAAGTCTGTAGAACTGTCCCAGGCAATCCAGGACATGGTTCCCCTACTTCCTCTTCCTCATTAGATGTGTATAGTCTAGCTTGAATCTTTGGAACTTGTTACATAAGAGTAAACAGGTGGATTATATTTGTTTCCAATAAGTACATAGTATAATGAATTTCACAGCAGGTAGTTGGAAATCCATTATAAATATCTGGTGAATATATTAAAATGCTAACACAACAAATACAATTGTCATCTCTGTTGATTAAAGTTTTTCTGGTGACAGTTTTTAATATTGCATTACTTGATTAAAAAAGGTTTTTATTTTTTGTCATGATGGAAAAAGAAACTTAAGAGATTCAACTTTAGGTAATATGTCTGATCATTTAGGTTTGTGCATCTATGGTTAACTGTTCTGCAAGAAAGTGTAATATTGTGGACATGTCTCTGAACTCAAAAGCACTCACTGCCAGGGCTGTCTTTCGAACATCGTTGGGCCCTGGGCAAAACAATCTAATGGGGTCCCTAGCCCTGCCTCTAAATCTTCCCCTAGCCCCGCCCCAACAGAAAAATTATGTGTAGCAACGATTAATCACCATAGCCGTGTGACACAGTAATCTTTTTCTAGAATGATGTGCCTAGTGACTTGCTTGTGATCATCTTTTAATTGCACAATAATGCTAGAATAAATAGTACAGCAGTATGTGCAATTAAAAGATTATCATTAACAAGTCACCAGTTGTAATGATCTGCCTGGATTCAAGCCCTGACTCATGTGTTTGCCGCAGCAGTCTCCTGTTCCACTCTCCTGTCTTTGGTATCTCATGTAGGAGTAGTGGCTATCTCACTGCATTTTGTCCTGTCACTCATCTACTGCTCAGGTGTGGGTCTTTGCAGTGATGAGCCCTTGGGGATATAAACCCCATCCTCCCAGCAATCAGAGCTGGTACATTTTATCTGCTAGCTTGTATTTTGGTTTCCTGTTATTACTGTTCCTGAATTCCCTGCTCTCTCCAGTCCATTGAATTTGGCTTGTTCCTGACCATCCTGCTTTCTCCAGTCCTTTGACCTTGGCTTGTTCTTGACCATCCTACTTTCTCCAGTCCTTTGACCTCGGCTTGTTCCTGACTATTCTGACCCTAGACCCTGCTTACTCCCTGCCTGGCTATGACCAGTGGGAAACCAAACAAGACCTCTGCATGTGGGCTCTCAATGCCAGGGGCTCCACCCCAGGTGGAGAGTGCTCACCCTGCGCAGGGCCTTGAATCGCCCACTACCCCTGCACTGCGACTCCAACTCATCACGGCACAGCCGCCCGTTACACCAGTCTATATATATTTCTAGAAGGAGAACCTTTGAGGATACTACGAACAAGTCACATATAACATGATTTGCATACTATGCACATATCATCAATGCACTATTAGCTAATTGTGTTTAAGGGTGGGTGTCAAACACTATATATTTGCTAACCATTGCCAAATGCCTATCACAGTGATCTTTTTTCTAGAATAGTGAAATTAGTGACTTGTTTGTGATAATCCCATTGCACTAAATAGTACAGCATTGTGTGCAATTAGAAGATTATCATTAACAAGTCACTAGACACATTTCTAGAAGAAGATGCTATGAAAATTATCATAAAAAGTCACATATAACATGATTTGCATATATGGTTGCCACCTGGCTGGTATTATACCTGATGTAACAGACAAGATAAAACAATAGAAATATTAAGCAAAGGATACTAATGGGTTTCTGATTACTACAGCACTCTTTTGGCTGGCTGAACATCATAAGATGGTAGTTCACAGCTAACCTATACTTTTTATATGTGTTATGTTCCATAATGCTGAGCCAGAACTGCCTGGCTAGTCTTATGGGAACTGAATTTAATAAAATATGGGGTACTAGGTGTTTAAATAAAATCCTGCTTGCTGCTATGGACCAACCTTCCCATGATGCTCAGCCACCATCATGGAGTCTTTTAGCTGGCTTAGCATCGCGAGATGGTAGTTTAAAGCTAACCTCTGCTTTTTATGTGCTGTTAGAAACATAGAATGTCTCAGCAGATCAGAACCATTTGGCCCATCAAGTCTGTCCAATCTTCTAAATACTTTTATTCCCTGGTCCTATCTTATATCTAGATGCTTAAACTCATTCACTGTATTAACCTCTACCACTTCTGCTGGAAGACTATTCCATGCATCCCCTACCCTCTCAGTAAAGTAATCCTTTCATTAGTCCCTGGCCTTATATTATAAGGACTCCAGCTCATTCTGAAGGTAATTTCGGGTGACTCCCCCCTCCAACTAACATTGATCCAGTATAGTCGGTATTTTTTGTAAAAAAGGTAGCAACCCTAATTTTGATTATGACATGGGGCCCCACGGAGCGATCGTGGGAGCCATTCTGATGGAGCAGCATGCTCCGTCAATATGGCTATGCCCTCTGGAGGTCTGAGCTTCGGAAGTGAAAGTAACTTAACTTCCGTCACTATGAATATGCTTCTTGACAGCCCCTAGTGGTAGTTAAGTAGCATAGCAATGTAAAAAAATTAAAATAAATATTTAATTAAATAAAAACTGGTTATATACTTAGATTAGCCTATAGCAGCGGTGGCGAACCTATGGCACTCCGAGCCCTCAGCAGTGGTACGTGGCCAGGTTCAGCTCTCACCGCTTATCTACTCCGTTGCACTTGAGGTGCAGGCATCAGCGTAATAGATTGGCGCCACCGGTGATCTGCTTCTTCTCCACATGATTGGCGCATGCGCGTTCTGTGAAGAAGCGTTCAAGTCGGAAAGCAATTAACTGTTTGCTTTCCGACTTGAACGCTTCTTCACATAACGCACATGCGTCAATCATCTGGAGAAGAAGCAGGTGACCGGCAGCGCCCGTCTATTACACTGATGCCTGCACCATCAGGACAACGGAGCAGATTACCGGTGAGAGCTGAACCTGCATGTGTGTGTGCGTTTGTGAGTATAAGTGTGTGCGAGTATGAGTATATGTGTGTGTATGAGTATGATAAGTGTGTGTATGAGTATGATAAGTGTGTGTGTGTGTGTGTGTGTGAGTATAAGTATGTGCGAGTATGAGTATAAGTGTGTGCAAGTATGAGTATAAGTGTGTGTGTGTTTGAGTATAAGTGTGTGCGAGTATGAGTATAAGTGTGTGCAAGTATGAGTATAAGTTTGTGTGTGTGTGTGTGTGTGTGTATGAGTATGAGTGTCTGTATGAGTATAAGTGTGTGTGTGTTTGGGTATAAGTGTGTGAGTATGAGTATAAGTGTGTGTGGGAGTATAAGTGTGTGTATGAGTATAAGTGTGTGTATGAGTATAAGTGTGTGAGTATGAGTATAAGTGTGTGAGTATGAGTATAAGTGTGTGTGTGTGTGTGTGTGTGTATGAGTATGAGTGTGTGTATGAGTATGAGTGTCTGTATGAGTATAAGTGTCTGTATGAGTATAAGTGTGTGTGTGTTTGGGTATAAGTGTGTGTGGGTGTATGGGTATAAGTGTGTGTATGAGTATATGTGTGTATGAGTATATGTGTGTGTGTGTGTGTATGTGTGAGTATAAGTATGAGTGTGTGTGAGTTTGAGTATAAGTGTGCGTTTGCATGAGTATAAGTATAAGTGTGTGTATGAGTATAAGTGTGTATGAGTATAAGTGTGTGTGTGAGTATAAGTGTGTGTGTGAGTATAAGTGTGCGTGTGTATGATTGTGCGTGTGTATGAGTGTGCGTGTGTATGAGTGTGCGTGTGTATGAGTATAAGTGTGTGTGTATGAGTATAAGTGTGTGTGTATGAGTATAAGCGTTTGTGAGTATGCGGTGTTGGCACTTTGTGGTCTGCAAATTTGTGTGGGTCAAAAATATGGCACTCGGGACCAAAAACGTTCGCCATCACTGGCCTATAGGGTTAAAATTAAATCATTTTTAACATAAGGGATAGGGTTAAAATTAAATAAAAATATATTAAGGGATGGCATAAGGCACGGGCGTCCAACATGCGGCCCGCGGGCCAAATGCGGCCCGCCCGCCAGAGAGGTGCGGCCCGCCTGAGAGTGGCAGCGGTAGCCGCACCTCTCACCCATTCCAGCAAAGTGCGCACCGGAATGTCACTGACACCCGGTGCTCCAACACAGTCAGAGCGCGAGGGGGCTGAGCTTTCTCCTCTCACGCAGGGGAGAAAGCTCCGCCCCTTCGCACTCTGACCCCGATGGAGCACCGAGTGTCAGTGACATCCCGGTGCTCAGATGGAACAATCCCCCTCCCTGCAGATATAAGGTAAGCGAGCAGGGAGGGGAAACAACATGTTTTTTTTTTTCTTATTGTAAAAGTGTGTGTGTATGTAAGTGTAACATGGTGTGTTAGAGTGACTGTGTATTTGTGTGTCTGTGTATGCACGTTGAATGTGTGCATTTAATGTGAGTGTTTTTTTTATTGCAAACACAATAACAGGGTGTTTCTTTCTTCAAAAAAAAAGAAGCAAAACTATGTGTGTGTGGAAGTGTGAATCAGTGTATGTGGAAGTGTGACTTAGTGTATGTGTCAGTGTGACTCAGTGTATGTATGTGTGTAAATGCAACTATGTGTGTATTTGAGTGTGTGTGTAAGTGTGATACTGTGTGCGTGTAAATGCAACTATGTGTGTATTTGAGTGTGTGTGTATGTCAGCGTAACTTTGTGTAAGAATGACTGTTTGCATTTAATTTGAGTATTTTTTTTTTTGCAGGGGAATCTGTGACATACTCACACACTGATCATTACTGTGATATATAATTATATGTGTGTGTGTTTGTGTATGTATGTATGTATATCCACGTGTGTGTATGTATGTATATCCACGTGTGTGTGTGTGTGTGTATGTATGTATGTGTATCCACATGTGTGTTTATGTATGTATATCCACGTGTGTGTGTATGTATGTATATCCACGTGTGTGTGAATGTATGTATATCCACGTGTGTGTGTATATCCACGTGTGTGTGTATTTATGTATATCCACGTGTGTGTGTATGTATGTATGTATGTATATCTACGTGTGTGTGTATATGTATGTCTGTATGTATATCCACGTGTGTGTGTGTGTATGTATGTCTGTATGTATATCCACGTGTGTGTGTGTGTATGTATGTATGTATGTATATCCACGTGTGTGTGTGTGTGTGTGTATATATATATATATATATATATATATATATATATATATATATATATAAGGATAGATATAGATATAGATATATACACGCGTGGGCACACACACACATTTTCTTTCCAAAATGAAACATTAATGCGACACACACACAAATAAATTTACGGTGAAGTGGCCCACTGCAAAACAAACTTGGACACCCCTGGCATAAGGGTTAGAGTTGGGGTTAAATTTAGTGTTAAGGTTAAATTTTGGGTTCGGGTTGGGGTCAAAAGGTCAATATAGGAAATAACCAAAAAACACTATTTTTGTTTTTTTGCCCCATAACTTGCAAAAAAATATCGAAAAATATGGAAACCTGCATATTTCTGAACTCAGCACAACATTTAGAAACTATTTAGATGGGGTCTTTTTTTAATGATTGTATTTGTGTAAATTATATTTTAGGTGAAAGTTAGAAAAAGTGGGGGGTTTTAAATTTTTCATCATATTTTATGATTTTTTTTTTGTAGTAAATTATAAGATATGATGAACATAATGTTATCTAATGAAAGCCCTTCATTTGACGATAAAAACAACATATAATTTGTGTGGGTACAGTATGTGAGAAAGAAGAAAATTGCAGCTAAACACAAACACCCCAGAAATGCCAAAACAGCCATTGTCACCAAGGGAAAGTCAAGGTGAAAATGTCTTGTCACTAAGGGGTTAAAAGACCGTCTGGTGTGTGTGTCACTGTGTGCGCAGCTAGCAAATGCTAGAGGTGTCACTAGGGTTGGTGTCGCCCGGTGAGGGTGTTACCCCCCTGGATTTCTTCCAATACCATGCCAAACAGATTCCTTAGTAATGACAGTTTGATGGCCCATTTAAATATGGAGCCCCATAAATTATGCCACATACAGGAGCCCATTAACTATGCCACACACAGGAGCCCCATTAATAATGCCAGACACAGGAGCCCCATAACTATGCCACACACAGGAGCCCCAGAATATTTTTTTGCCACTCCCCAGGGCCCTGCCTACACACAGCCACACTTACACACTCATGCATAAATACACACAGTCACACTTACACACACACACACACACACACACACAGACACACACTTAATCATTATTGCACACATACACCCATACATACACTTACAGAGACACCCTTATACACACTGTCACACACACACTTACACAGACACACAATTAGTCATCATTATAAACACACATACATACACTTACAGAGACAACCTTATACACACACAGAAATATACACACTTACAGACACCCTTACATACTTGGACACACACCCCCTGATGGCATCCCTGAATACAACTTGTTGCATTTATACTTATTTGATTATGATTTTTTTATTATTCAGCTATTTTAATATGTTATAAAAAGGTTATTGAAAAATTGCATTTCTTGGTTTTATTCCCTTCCTCTGCACCCACATTGCACCTAAAGGCAGGGCCGGCCCAAGACATTGTGCTGCCTGGGGCGAAAAACAAAATGCCCCCCCCCCTCCCCCCAAAAAAATTAAATAAAAATAAAAATAAATAAATAATAATAATTCAAACTAAAATGAAACTTAAAAAGAATTAAATAAAAATAAATAAATAATAATTCAAACTAAAATAAAACTTATCAGGAAGTGATAATTTAATGCAAGAACACCTTTCTATATGCAAAATGATATGGCGCATACATATAGGGCAGACATCCCCCTGCTGCCCCCACTAGCCACCAGAGAGAGAGAGAGACAAGGTGAGGGGGAGTGAGGGGGGGAGAGAGAAACAAGGTGAGGGGGAGGGAGGGGGGGGAGAGAGAGACAAGGTGGCGGGGAGAGAGACAAGGTGAGGGGGAGGGAGGGGGAGAGAGTGAAAAAAGGTTGGGGGAGGGAGGGGGGAGAAAGAGAGAAAAGTTTGGGGAGAGAGAGAAAAGTTTGGGGGGAGGGAGAGACAACATGGGAGGGAGGGGGAGAGAGATAACACTGGGGGGAGAGACAGAGACAACACTAAGGGGGGGGAGAGAGAAACAATGCTGGGGGAAGGGGGGAGAGAGAGAGAGAGAGAGAGACAAATCTGGGGGGAGGGGGAGAGAGAGGCAGCATTGGCACATAAAAGGAAATAAAAACAAGAAATGCATTTTTTTATATCATAATTTTTATTAAATATTAAAAAGCAATTTACATGTGAATATATGCAAGTTAAACTTTTTTCCTAGTCTTATATTCAGGCTTTTAGTTTTTTTCCTAAAGGAATATCCAAAGTTTGGGGGGTCGTCTTATATTCGAGCAAATACGGTATGTCAGTATTATTTTGCCATTTCATATGCCCCAGCCAATTTGCTCAATAATATGCCAGTGTTCTTTTGCCACTAATTTGCCAGCGTTATTGTGACCCTCCACCTCCCTTCTCCAGTACTAACATCCGTAGTGCTTCGTGTCCCCATCCATCTCCTCCATGCGGTCTTCTTCCCTCCTACACGGAGGAGGGAAACAACGCCACCGGATATGACTTGCTGTCAAATCGGGTGGTAATGACAAGAAGAAAAATGTAAAAAAAAATTGCACGGGACACCCTAGAACTCGGAAAGATGCCCTGCTCACTGCAGTCCAGTGAATCATTGTTGAAAATTATTCAGCCTCTAGGCATAGAAACTGTATGACCGTAGAACCAAAGAACGTGTTGCCAAATCATGCAAGTGAATTTAAAGGACACTCTGGGCTCAGAAAATAGATTAATGTATACTAAAACATTTAATAAAAATATTACAGTATTGCTGCCATACTTCCATTGTAAGCCCTGCATGGCGACATTATCAATGTGGGCAATGGCCCAGAGCCCACCATAAAAGGGGGTCCTCAATCAACCATGTTCAGATTTTAAAAAATACATGAACTAAATAGTGTTGGTAAAGTAAGAGTGTATAAAAAAAATGCTTTAACAATAATAAGGGAGACAAATATTTCTTTTTTTTTTGTTGTTTAAACTTTGTTTATTGCTTTTTCATTGAAATATACATGTAAACTTTTGGGGGGGGCAGTGGGAGAGGGAAGATAGGAAGGGAACTAGAGAGGAGTGGAAAAGAAAAAGAAAAAAAAAGGGGGGGGAGGGGGGGAATCGCAATCGGGTACGAAACAGAGTAAGTAGGGTAGTGGGGGATAACACAATTGGGTAAGAACAATTTGCAGCGGTGTTGTATGATTAAACATGACAAATACAGGTTGTTGAGTTGTGAGGTAACATAAATAAGAATATACATATATAATGATGCCTATGTAGCAAGGGCTATGCATTCCTGGCTCATTAAGAGTTCTGTCCAAGGGAGCCAGCAACTTCTCTGGTCATTGCTGTGCCCCAGGTTGGTGTGTAGGAGGTCTTCCACAGCTTGGATGTCTGCCACCGCAGCAAGCCAATCCCGGAACATCGGGCTTCTCGATTGTTTCCATAGGGTAGGTATCAGGGATTTCGCTGCACTCAGCAATTTTGCCGTGAGGGATGTCTTATATATATGAATGGGGTGTGAGTTGTGGTGTATTAGGTATGTGAGTGGAGAAAAGGGGATTGGTACGTCTGAGTGTTTATCTATAACTGTTCTGATGCATTGCCAGAAATTTTGGATCAAAGGGCAGGACCACCATATGTGTAGAAATGTACCTCTTTCACTGTTGCATCTCCAGCATCTGTCTGATACCCTAGGGTAAATTTTGTGCAATGTTGTGGGTACGTAGTACCATCTTGTCAGAACTTTGAATGCGTTTTCCTGTATCTTTACCGATGGGGAGCATTTGTGTGTGAAAGTGATGATTTTATGCCATTGTTCGTCTGTGTATATGAGATTGAAATCTCTCTCCCAGCTGGAGATGTAGTAGGGTTTTTTTGCAGCCTGTAGGTCAGCTAGTTGGGCTTGTATGTTTGATATCAATTTTGTGGGCCTAATCTTGGTCATGCATAGTTCTTCTATCTTTGTCAGCGTTACCTTTGTCAGGGGAGAGGGCTGGGGTAGGCTATGATAAAAGTGGGTCATCTGCGTGTGGAGCCAATTGAGGTCGGATGGAGGGTCGTTTTTGCCTAGGTCTGTTAGTGTCTTAAGGGATCCGTCATCGTTGAGAAAGTGGCCAAGTCTGGGGAACGGTGTGTATTCTGTAAAAAATCTATCAAAGGGTCTTCCCGTCATGCCCGGGGGAAATAGCGTGTTATGTGAGAGAGCCATTAAGGGTGATGGATCGTTCCGGATCCCAGGATTGTTTGCAATCTTTTTCCATATCTTTAGCGTCGGGGCAATGGTCGGATGGGTGGGGTCCCCTTCCGACATTTGCTTGTGTGGGACCCATGCCGCTATTGGTATGGGAACAGACATTGAATTATGTTCTATAGACACCCATAGCTTTGGGGCCGGGCGGGTCCACTCCACTATTCTGGCCAGCATTGTCGCTTTGTAATAGAGTTCTATATCAGGTAGCCCCAGTCCCCCTTCAGTCTTGTGTCTGGTCAGATATTGATATCGGAGTCGAGGGGGTTTGCCTTTCCATATGAACTTCGTGACCATGGTTTTAATTTCTTGAAAAAATAATTTTGGGAGGGCAATCGGGAGGGTCTTAATAAGATATAGTATTTTGGGGAGAATGGTCATTTTAACCGTGGCCACTCTCCCAAACCAGGAGATGAACTTTTTATCCCATCTGGCTATATCTGATTTAAGACTCTGTATTAATCGTGCGAAATTGTGTTTGTACAGCATATGTGTTTGAGGTGTTAACTGAATTCCTAGGTATTGTAATGTGGGGTGACTCCATCTGAATGGGAAGGACTGCCTAAGAAACTCCAGTTGTGTGTCAGGGATCAAAACATTCAGTGCCTCCGATTTGGACATATTTATCTTAAAGTACGAGAGTGTGCTATATGTCTCGAATTCTTTCAACAGGTTGGGGAGGGAAATTACAGGTTGAGTAAGCGTCAGCAATAGATCATCGGCAAATGCTGCCGCCTTGTGGGTATGGGGGCCGACTTCTAAGCCATGTATAGAGGGGTTAGATCGAATTGCGGAGATGAGTGGCTCCAGTATCAAAACAAAAAGTAGTGGTGACAGGGGGCACCCCTGCCTCTTACCATTCGACAGGGTGAGCGGGTCCGAAAGGACTCCGTTTACCTTGATCCGTGCAGATGGAGCATGGTAAAGGGCATTTATACAATTATACATAACATCACCCATGCCTATGTATCTCAAGACCGCTCTCAGGAAAGGCCAGCTCGGTGGACAACAGCATTAGGGGTGTTGAGTGTATTTTAGCATGGTGAATAAGGTTGATCACTTTAACCGTATTATCCCGGGCTTCCCTACCAGGGACAAAACCCACTTGATCTCTATGGATCAGAGAAGGTAGGACTTCACCAAGCCTGGTGCTAAGGACTTTTGCCATGAGTTTGACATCTACATTTAAAAGTGAAATAGGCCGGTAGCTACTGCAATTCTCTGGGTCTTTTCCTGGCTTGGGGATGATAATAATGTGGGCTTCTTGGGATTGGGATGGGAGCACACCCCCTATTGCTAGGGTGTTGAATACCTTGAGGAGATGGGGCAGGAGTGTGTCTTTAAAAACCTTGTAATAATTGGTCGTAAGTCCGTCTGGGCCTGGGCTTTTACCTACGGGAGTATTTTTAAGTGCACTCTGTATTTCTTCTATGGTTATGGGCATGTCCAGTGAGGTTGCTGCTTCCACCGTGAGTGTGGTGTGCATGTGCTGAGTCAAGTACTCCGAGATCCTTTGGTGGTGTGTCATATCGGGCAGGGGTGGTCGGTCTGTGTCAAGGTTGTAAAGATCATGGTAGTATTGCCTAAACACGTTAGCCACATCTGGGGTTGCATGTACCAGATTGTTGGTCTTTGTCCGGATTTTGGCTATAAAAGACTTCTCCTGTGTGTGTTTCAGGGCTTTGGCTAAATGTTTGCCTGGTTTATTTTGTGTGAGGTGTATCGTGTGTCGTAATTTTCGTAGGGCGTATTGGGTTTTGTGATTACACAGTAGAGCTAGATCAGATCTTGAGGATAGGAGCTGCATGTAAATATGCGGCGTAGGTGATTGTTTATGTTGGGACTCCAGTTCGTGAATTTTCCTCAGATTGTCTATTATGGCCTGTGTTCTCTGTTTTTTGGCATAGGAGCCTATCTGTATAAGTATGCCCCTTATGACAGCTTTATGTGCCTCCCATGTAACTTGTGGGGTAACGTCCTGTGTGGTGTTCTCGGTAAAATAATTGGTCAGTGATGTTTTGATGGTGTCTACATGTGTCTTGTCTTTTAAGAGGGATTCGTTGAGTCTCCAGTTAAAAGAGCGTCTGGTCATTGAGGGTAGTGATATCTTCATAGATATCGGAGCATGATCGCTCCAGGTGATATTATGAATACGTGTATCATGTACTAAAGGTAAGTGTCTGTGGGACAGAAAGAAATAGTCAATCCGTGAATATGTGTTGTGGGGATTTGAGTAAAAGGTATAATCTTTGGTCGAAGGATTGGCAATCCTCCATGTGTCAGCTAATTGGGACAGGTGTAGTTTTCGCTTTACCTTATGTATTTTGTGCTTGTTTATGTGGGTTGTTCCGGTGGAGACATCCAGCTTTGGATCTAAGACCATGTTGAAGTCGCCTCCCAGCACCACCATACCTTCAGCAAACTTGTCTAGTTGGGAGAGAAGAGAACATATAAACATATGTTGGTTGACATTGGGTGCATAAATATTTGCAACAGTTACTACATCGTTTCCTATAGAACCTTTAAGAAACAGAGCCCGGCCTTCATTATCTGACCATGTGTCAATGACCTCAAATGGTAAATTTCTGTTAATAAAAATAGCTACTCCTTTTGTTTTCTTAAAAGGGGAATGGGAATAAAATACAGTGTTATAGGTGCGATCCCAGAATATTGGTGCTTTGTGTCTACAGAAATGTGTATCTTGTACTAGTGCTTTATCAGCTTTAACAGCACGGATTTCCCCAAACAACCTCGACCTTTTGGAGGGAATATTGAGCCCTTTGGCATTAACTGAGTATAACCTCAAACAAACATTTTTCTTATCAATTGAAGTAGCTAGTTTTGTCGTCAACAAAATATACATACAATTGTGCTGCTAAACATTGAACAATACAAAAACATGAAACTTGGGTTAAGGTAAGGATGGGGGTGTACCATCTTCCAGATAGGTACTCTCTGTGGATAGACAGAGCCATCTATGGCTGCTATCCACTAGTCTCGGGCTACGTGTGACGGGGTCAAAAACCAGGGGGTCTAGCCGGTCCCCTGGGTTCCCCTTAGTGCAATATACACAGAGCCTGGAGGTAACGTGTCGGAGTCCTGGGGGATTAGTCTCCTCAGCTTATAAACAAATGTTCTAATAAAGCAATTTGTGGCGAGCTGGCGCCACCTTCTGACTGTGCAGTAGAAATATCATAAACATATATCGAACCTGTGGAATAATATAACTTTGTTATAAAAAAGAGGAAAAAAAAGGGGGGGGAGGGTAGAGAAGTAGAATAAAAATCCCTGGGAGGGTAGGGTAATGGCTTGAGAGAACTGATCAGTTCCATGGGCAGGGATGGTTTGTGGGCATATACAGTCCGATTGTAGAAGTTCAATGTTGTTCTTGGATCATGGTTTATCGTGTGGGGTATGTTGGATGAGAGGGTCCTGCCTGTGTCTTTTCTTGTAGACATTGAGGTGTATTCGCAGCAGTCTGGCAGTTGTGGTATTTCCCGGTCCCTGACCTGTCCTACTGATGGTATTCCTGCTCCACGGAATGGTCAGTGGTCCGCTGAGACCGCTCAATCCTGCGGCGGGGGTCTCTGGTTCCAGGCTCTTTCCCTACGTTTGCGTTGGGGCCTGGGTCTCCAGGCTGTGCTGGGGTCCAATGCCAGCGGGGTTGTGCCATCGATGTGGTCTTTCCAGGCCTTCAATTTTGGTGGAGTGATTGACAACGCTTCACAGAATCCCGTCAGGTCATTGGGGTGGCGCAGGGTGCGTGTAATGGAATCCTTTCTAACAGTCACTGAGAGGGGGAACCCCCATCGGAATTGCAGGTTGTTTGCTTTCAGGAGTGCTGTTAGTGGTTGGAGGAGTTTGCTGAGTTGGAGGGTCCCCCATGCGATGTCCGGGAGAATCTGGATCTCCGTGTCTTTGTGTCGGGTCGGTCGGTTTTGGCGGGTTGCCTTCAAAATACTCTCCTTAACAGCGTAGGAGTGGAGACAGCATATGATGTCTCTAGGTACCGGGTTTCCCAGGTCTTTTGGCCTAAGAGCCCTGTGGGCCCTGTCGAGTTGGATGTCCCCCATCGGGTCCCCACTCAAAATGGATGTGAAAATAGCTTTAGTAAGGGTGGGGGTGTCTTCCTCCTCTTGGCACTCCGGTACTCCCCTGATCCTCAAATTATTTCGTCTTCCACGGTTATCCAGGTCCAGGATCTGGTGCGTTAGTTGCGATGTAATCGCTTTCTGTTCACGGAGCTGGGATGCTAGAGAAGAGACTGAGGACCTTATCACAGCCTGACCTTCTTCTACCGTCGAGATCCTCGTGCTGTGTTCCTTTAGATCCGTCTTTATGTCAGATATTTCATCTCTAATTGTAGAGCGTATCTGTTCAACTGCATTGGCAAAGTCCTTTGTGATTTGTGCAGTGAATGTGTGTAGATCCGCTTTGGACACGCAGTGGATACATGCCTGTGAGTTGTCCTCTTCTTTTTCAGAGTCTGAGGAGCCAGAGCGTGAGGATGGGGACTTATCTCGCTCAGCCGGCGCCATTTTATTTTGCCGCTGCTGCGAGGCCCCAGACGGGACCAGGAATGAGGTAAGTGTATTTTCCGTCGTTTTCGACGGGCGTCTAGCGCTGTGAGGTGTGGGGGGCATCTTCTTGCCACTTTTCCCCATTTTCTGTGCGTTATTGGCTGTTCAGGGTGTTATAGTGTGTCGAGGTGGCGGGAGCTCAGAGGATCAGCGACTTCTCCGCATGGCCGTCCGGACACGCCCCCCGAGACAAATATTTCTTAACTAAGGACCTGTTATTCCAACACTGCTAGATTTATTACTTTGTAGAACAAAGAGAGGAGCTGTCCAGGGTTTAGTCAGAGGAACATGGGAGAGAAGGGAAGAAAATTGATAGATTTGGGTTGTGTGTCAAGTTACATTTTTTAATACGTATATTTTTTAAATACAGGTGTTGAGGTTTAATGCCGAAGGCTTAAATTGGTCCTAAAGCTCCCTTTCTTTGAGATTGAAAATATAGATTGAATATTTTTAATGACCGTTGGTTGATTTTTGGCGTGCGCACACCATTTGTCCACTATTTTTTTCTGTGCCTTATTGGTGAAAACACAATTTGTGATACAAATGGAAATGGTCCGAGAGCTAGTCTGCACTCTGCTGGAAGTAGATGTTATGGTATACTGGATACTGCAGGTGTGTGAATCTGTGGAGGATACATGTTTTACTCGAGGAAGAAAGATATACTCTATATCTACATCCTCCTATATCACTGGATATGATCTTGTCAATCCCTGTGGAAATAAGTATATATTTTTTGCTTGTTCAAAACACAAAAATGCTACATTTGAGCATGCCACGTTGATATATGAATACCATCTTCTCCATCAAAGAGACACAATGTTTTTTTTCTGCTCAAGCACAGGGTTCCTTTAAACACACACATATGCATTAGACAAAACCAAAATGGAAAGAAATAATATACAATGCAACAGTGAGGTACTGTGGCGTAAATAAATTACTTAAAATTAAGTTAAAAAGTGAGACTCAGGTACCATCAATACCAACTTCTTTTAATGTTAGAACAACTGAAAACAAATTGCATTATACATGCCAGGTTCATTACTTCCGTTTTATCTGTTATCACAAAAATTGTCATTATCAGTAAAATAATGGACATTTATGATACAATTGCTGCCGCTAACTCCATTAGAGAGGCAGAAGAAAAATTAATATGTTATTATCATGAGGGGCAGTTGCATTGAATAGTCCTTCCCTACCTGGGAAAGGTAGAGGTGGGGGCAGGTAGGTATGAAATAATTAGAATTATTGTATTGTGTCAGAGGCACTATACAAAGGGGGGTTTGGGTTGACTTACTAATTTCATTTTCAATGGGGCTGGAGGCATAGCACTGGCACAGGTGGAAGGTTGTTCTTTGATTTTTTTTTTGGTCACTATATGGTCATCATTAAGGCATTACATCAGGGGTGGGGAACCTGTTACATGACTACATTTCCTATACTCCTCTGCTAGCCTCTTAACTGAAAGCACATTATGGGAGATGCATTTTATCAGCAGCTGGAGGTTGAGTATGTGCTATGTGTAAAGGTTTTTCTTTGTAACCAGTCTACCCATGGTTTCCAAATGGGTGTGTAGTTTGTTAGGCTTAGCGCTAGTCTGTGTGCATAGTATTTGTGAAGTCTGGTGTTATCAACTTACTCTGTTATTTCTTTTATTGTAGGTGGGTCTTTTTTATTCCATTTTCTGGCTATTGCCAGTTTAGTGGCATTAGAGATGTGTAACACCAGGCTTTTCCTGTGTTGGTGTTTGCTGTGGGAATATGTTTAAAAAAAACATTCTGGTGTCACAATAATAGGATGGTCTGTGACCTCTTGTATTAGTTTAGATCCATCATAAAATGTAAAATATAGTGTTTTAATGTCTTTGCATTGCCACCATATGTGATATATGGTACCTTTGGTACCACATGTTCTCCATTTGTCAGCCTAGCTGGCACCAGGTACTACCTTAGGAGTTTTCGATTAGTTTCCCAGTGTGCAATGCTGTTTGGAGTTTCCCATGGCACTTGTGATTGCTCTCTGCCAGTGGTCCTCAGGGAGGGTAATCCCTATGTCTCAATTCCATTGTTTCATGTATGGGAGTTTTTGGTGTTTAGCTGCTTATTAGTAGCATTTTTTTATTTGTACGCATATCTTTTGGTGCTGTGCAAAACCCTCAACCTCCCAGGCATCTGGTAGAGGAGGGAGTTAACTTGTTAGTCATACTAAAAGAATAATCACCACAATGGGTGGTCTTTCCCTCGCAGGGAATTTCTAAGGATTTTGCCACTCTATGCCAGGATTTTTCCCCTCTATGCCAGGACTTTGCCCCCTTATGCCAAGAGTTTGCCCCTCTATGTCAGGATTTTGCCCCTCTATACCAGGATTCTGCCACTCTATGCCAGGATTCTTCCCCTCTATGCCAGGATTCTGCCACTCTATATGTCAGGATTTTGACCCTCCAATATGCCAGGATTTTGCCCCTCAATATGCCAGGATTTCTCCCCCCTCCTCCCCCCTTCCCAGTACTTACCTCCTTGCTGCTGTCTCCTGGTGCAGGTCCATGCGACTGTAGGTTCACAGCCGCATGGACCTGCAGAGCAGCAAGGAGGTAAGTAAACCCCCTTACTGCGGGCCGGGGGGTGTGGGCGATTTTCCGCTCCCCCCCTTGTGGCGCCCTAAGGCTCTCTGCTCAGAGCACACAAAACCCCAGAAATTATTTCCAGCCAGCCTGCCCTGGTCCTGCAGGAGCAAAGGGAACGTGTTCCTGCCATGAAAAAAGTGCAGGAACGCCGTTCCCACGCATTCCTGCAGAACTCGAGCCCTGTGTGCAGCAGAGTGAAACAAAAAATTAAAAGTACCCAGAGATCAGGGAAACTTCTCTGCCACCTACAATGTAGTAAGATAATTAAAGGGATTCTGTCAACCTGAAAATTGTCTATACTGGAAATGTAGGGAATAAAAAGTAAAACCAAATAAATGACCTATACATTGTGTTAGTAAAATTGTAAGCAAATAAAAAAAGAATCTAGGTTTTGTCTCTGGTACCTTCTACTTATGACATCACTGTGTGGCCTTATATGCAAATGACACTTTTTCCACTGAAAAGTAGTTAGTTTGCATATAAAACCACAGGTGAGAGCACAAGCAGGAGACTCATTTAAAACACATTCTCCTCTTAATGTTTGCATTTGATTGCAGTTCTTGTAACAAAATGTATAGCTAATTTATTTGCTACATTCACATAAGTAATGTTTAAGTTGACAGATTCCCTTTAAGGACACTAGTGATCTTGTATTGCCGCATTACCCCTATAATTAGGTTAATTGTTATCCCCAGAGTGTTATATTCATAATAGTTTTTAAAACATGTTCAGCAATATGTATATTCTTAAAATTTTACAACAAAAAAAAGAAGCAAATGCTGAGTAGAAAAGAAAATGAAAGAAGGGAGAGAGCACAGCTGGCAAATGAGCTTTGTGTTAAAAAGCATTTAACCAACATAGGTTTCTGCCCCAATTCCCATTTTTTATTATTTTGTTAGAAGGAAAGTTGGCGGTTCTTGGATTCCTGCTGGACTCTTACCTGTTCTGAACTATGTTCTTCTCTTTAAAGACTGCATTAGCCAACACCTCACTGTGTCTTTATGTTCCACACGCGCGTGAGAATGTGTGTACACATTAGCACAACCTGTCATTAACTTACCAGCAGTGGCTTTTTTAAAAGGCAGACGGCTGTTTGCAACTCCTGAAAGCACGGCTGCTGCCACAGAGTGAGATATTTTCAATGATAATTGAGGCCTGGCGGTGGTCAGGCCTTTGAAATTCCCACGCGAACTCGGCAGGGCTATTATTTTCCACACAAGGGAAAAATAATCTTTTTTTTGCTGTGCTGTATATAAAATGACAGAGAGAGGAAAGAGAATGACAGGTGTTTGAAAACCCATAAGACTGGCAACCGAGCAATTAATCACTGTATCAGTGAAGAGTTTTCTTCAAATTACGTAATAGAATAGGTTTCTAACTTGCAAAAGTTCAAGTAGTCCGGTCATTTGAAATGATAGTGAAAAATTAAAAAACTAAAAAGTATTAAGAGTTAGAGCCAATTTGACATAGTAAGTAACAAGACCGTCCAACAAGACAACTGAGTTCAGGTGCACAATGGAGCACTACCAAGTAACCTCATCTGTTTATCAATATGGGCATCATCCAACATTTAATCTGTGTTTTCCCCTTTAAAGCTGGTTTAGTAAACATTATATACACCAAGGTATACTAAATCCCTACTAGGCTTTATAAAATGTAAAGAATACACAAAGTGTAATAATACGCTTTAACCCCTTAACGCATAAGGACGTATATATACGTCCAGAAAAGCATGGTCGAGGAAGTATATATACGTCCTCAGTTTTCATCTAGCATTGTGCTCCTTAGCTTAGATTTAGGGTTAGGATAAATTTAGGGTTGGGGTTAAAAGGTCATTGTAAAAGAAAATGGTTAGAAAACAAAAAAACACTAATATTGTTTATTGCCCTATTAGTTGAAATAAAACATAGAGAAACATGGAAACATTGGTATTTCTAAACTTAGGACAAATATTAGAAATATATAGACAGGGTCTTTTTTACCATATATAATTGTTTAAAAAAAAAAATCAGGTCAAAGTTAGAAAAAGTGTTTTTTTATGGTATATTTTCATCATATTTTATATTTGTTTAATAGTAAATTATATCATATGTTGAAAATAATAGTATCAAATTAAAGCCCTATCCGTCCTTTAAAAAATTATGTATAATTTGTGTGGGTGGACTGAACACAAAGAAAGAAATTCACCGTTTAGTAAACATATGACAAAAATAATGGAATTCTGGTCTTCAAGGTACATCAAATGCAGCAGAACACTCGGTCACTAAGGGGTTATAGTAAAAGAGGTTTACGTTCAGAGATAAGCAAGTGTCCATAAAAGAGAAATAATTAAGCCTTGAAAGGAAAAGCGATGAACTGGGAAGAAAAGTAAGATCTAAAATGGGCAGGAATGTGTATGGGTATAACACATAATACCCCTAAAAAGCGAAAAACACTGGATAAACAGGGCCTGATAAATACAGACACACTCCCAAGCTGCCAAGTAAAGAGCAAAGAATGAAAAACAAAGTGTTAATGCAAAAAGGCTGACAGATAGTTAAATTAGCAAAATAGACAGTAAGTATACAAAGAGTTAATCAGTGGTGAAAAGGTAAATACAATAAACAATATTAAAAATTAGCAAGCAAATAGATAAATGCGCAATTAGTTGCTAATAAACGGAGGTAAATGTCCTTGAGAGAGAAGCAGCAAACAAATAGATGAAAAAACAAATAGCTGCTATTCACAAAGATAAATGTCCTTGAAGAGATGCAGCCAAAGCAAGCACTCATAAGCTGACGATTAGGTCAAAAACACACAGTCTGCTTCTTCTGAAACGTGACCTAAAAGGAAAGACAAGCCCGAATAGCATGTATTGTAAAACACGGGGCTTTATTGCGCTAAAATGGTATTAGTTACAAGATGCAAGACGGTCTTGCACATTAGATATTTCGTAACGAAAAACTAACTACTGGATCCCGCCTCTCCCATCCATGGAAAGCGGAGCTCTATGGTGTTTGGGCCGGCAGGATAGTCTTCGCAAACCGGAAGTTGATGCTGGATACACCCAAAGACAGAGTTCGTGATAAATGAGGGAAACTTCCGCCCTACGCGTTTCATGACCGCCGGCGTCACTTCCTCAGGGCCAATGGGAGTTAGTGGTAAGCGACATGCTATATATATGTGTGCATGTCACTCCCTGCTTAATTAGATACAATGTTCTAGCAAATAATGCCAAAAAGTAAAGGTACATATAAACATTCACATTTGTAAAAATACTGTATTTTCTGGCGTATAAGACCACTTTTTAACCCAGGAAAATCTTCCCAAAAGTCGGGGGTCGTCTTATATGCCGGGTGTAGTCTTTTTACTTACCTCGTTGCTGCTCTGCAGGTGCGCGCGGTTGTGAGGGAAGCGTTGTGTGCTCCCCTCCAGCCGCGCAACTTCAATAAAGTTTGTTTAAACCTTTTTTAAAACAAACTTTATTGAAGCCGCGCGGCTGGAGGGGAGCGCACAACGCTTCCCTCACAGTCGCGCGCACCTGCAGAGCAGCAATGAGGTAAGTACTGGGAAGGGGGTAGGAGAGAGGCAAAATCCTGGCATATTGGAAGGGCAAAATATTGGCATATTAAATGGCAAAATACTGGCATATTGAGGGGCAAAATAGTGTGTCTCAGGTTATGTGTCTATTGGTGTCACTGTGTGTGTGTAAGTGTGTCATTTTCTGTGTAAGGGTGTGTGTGTAAATGTCACTGTAGGAGAAAATGCTCGTTGGAAGAGGGGTAGTCTTATACGGCGAGTATATCCCAAACTCTAAATTTTAACTGGAAGAGTTGGGGGTTGTCTTATATGCCCAGTCGTCTTATACACCGGAAAATACGGTACATATAAACACCCACATTTGTAAAACTTAACAATATATACATATATTCGTTAAATAAATGGCTTTATTTACACCTATAATGAAATGAGCACTTGTGCTTAGCAAGTCATTATATACTTCATATCAAAATTATTTCTATAATTATTTATGAAAATATGTTTTTAAAGGGGATTTATGACAAATTATTTGACAGACAAAGAAAATTAATAGCTCCAGACATACAGTCATAGATATAAATGAAGAAAGGAAACATGTAAAAAAAAATGTATAAAAAGAGCATATAAAAGTGTATACAAAAAAGGCATATAAAAATACAAATACAGTAAACAAATATAAATGTAGCCGTACAAAAATGTGAGTGCATTTAAATGAATTCGCAATATAGATCCATTATAAAAATACACCAATTTATGAAAGAGGGGGTATAACATAATTCATTAGGAGGGAAAAAAGCTCATCAAGAGTTTTTAGTTCAAAATTCATACTGAGGCCTTTTTTAATGCAATGTATCTAGCTTATAAATCCATCTGGCCTCCAAAGCTGCCTCCCCTCCAACAGTTTTTGACTAATTCTATCGCCATAAAAATGAGCCCCGCTGGATCCTTTCTGTGACAAATTGCAAAATGATTAGAGAGGCCATTGGTAGCCAGACCTTTGTCAATATTTCTAAGATGCTCTGACATTCTCACACTGTTCTATGATGTATATAGGCAGAACCTCAAGGACTCTAAGTTTGAGAATGTCAGAGCATCTTAGAAATATTTACAAAGGTCTGGCTTTTCTAAGAGCCGCATCGTTGAAGGTCTCGAAAATTGGCCAATGTGGCAGATTTGTACCGAAATGGTAGCCTCTTTTCTTCCCATGGGGAAGACTTCTGTCAGGAGGACTTCTGCTTTTGCAAAAATAGCCAAAATCCTCCCAAAATAAAATTAAAATTAAAACTGGGCCCATTATAATACTCACATGGAAGGGGGCAGGGCAACAGGCTACAATAAAAAAAAATGGGGCTAGCTGTGCCCTGGTTTGTTGAGGGACCTGTGGTTGGGACCTTTGTCATAAGAATTCACACTTCACTTCTCAATCCACTCAGCCTGCCCGTGCTGAGTGCTTTGCCATCAGACACCACTATAGCACTTGTGTCCTCTATAGCAAGACTGGTTTACTTGGGTTGCTACCTTTTGGGGAAAAGGAAAAAAAGCAGGCCACTGCATAGCTTAATTTCAGGATTGGTGTATATATTTACTTTGTAACTGTTTAATATTGATCTATTATCTAGTGATGCGAAAAGGATTTTTTTAAATATGTAGTTATCTTAAGTTCTCCTTTATCTTTCACAAATGACTAAAAGTTCCAGTCCTATTTCTGCCTGCATCCAAGAGAAGAAATCACTACGAACTGATAAAATAAAGGGTTTCATTGACCAAATCTGAAGAGCAGTTACTTAGACACATGCCCTGATGGCATTACATGTCATATTAATACACAGGGGAAGCGGCCTTAGGGAAACTGTCCCCTTAGCTGGTATATAGCTGTGTGTTTTCACCATTCATTCTGCTTTATCGCTCTAATGTGCTGTCTTAGAGCATAAATAATGAATCTCACCTAGATATTTGTTTTCCCAATAGTGCCCTAAAGGCACTTTATTAAGCTTTATCAAAGCAAGAGCAAAACATTACAAAGGGTTAAACATACTGATCATTGTCCGTTTAGCAATTTTGTGGTTTTGTGACATTGTCATTTTAAAACATGGAAAATGGTCACAAATAAACTATTCTCTGGGTGGACATATGGTAGAAATTAAAATAAATAAAACATTTCTATACTTTTCATGGTAGTTATGTTATGTGCTATACATATGCACTTCATAAGAGGCATCGTCCCTTTAACATCACAATCAATCTAGCGAGAGAGGTGCATGTTCATGGTTTATTGTACATCTCAGTGACCTACAAAATGGGAAACATATCCATGTGCTTGGGTTTGTCTAATAGTTATAGTGCATCTCTGCTTGTACCCCCAGAGAACAAAATAAATAGTGGCTACATGACCATGCCTCACCTGAGTGTTTAGCCAGTTTATGTACTATATACATTCAGAAGAAAAAATAACTGATGTCTCCAAGACCATAAAATGTTTCTCTCATTTTAGAGTGCCAAGCCTTTTAAAGTGTTCAGGTTCAATGTGTCAGTGTATAAAAAGTATAATTCTATGTGTTCAAGCACCATTGAATGGTTAGTTTTAATGTACTACTGAAAGAATCAATCTCACAGCACTTACCGAGTTATAAAAGGTATACTTGTCCATCGGTAAAATGGCTTAATTGACAAGATGCACTTCACTACAATAACAAGACAAGTAATAAAGTGTGTGAGTCAGGACCAAAGTACCTAATAGGAGAGGTCCAGCAAGGTGAGGAATATAAAAATATGGAAAGAGAAAACAGAACAAAGCTTCCAACATACATTTCTGGCTTAAGTTAGTGAAAATGATACCATTTAGCACATCCACATTAGAGCAGTCAGTAACTATTAGCAAACAGAGTATTAACTAGACACCTGGTGTTTGCTTGCATGTCCAAAGCAGAGTTCTACCTGCCACCAGAAGGGCTCTGCAATGCATCCATCTAGCCTTAATGAGACTGCTGGCACAAAGCCAGCTCGGAAAGGAAGCGATCAAAGTGCAGAATCCATATCCCAGTCTCTCTAGGGCAGTAAGCCAGGTTCCTGTATTACTGGCCAAGCTGTTCCATCTTCAAGCACGATTCTATTTGCTTACATTGGTAATAGTCAACTTAGTTTTGTTTGCTCTGAACAGGTACACTAAGTTTGGAAGGCTGTGGTAAATATATTTTAGAAACTTATAGCACTGAATAAACTATTGATAAACTGCCAGCCGAGTAGAATCAGGTCACTAATCCCAGTGGCTTTTTGGTTCAAGGAGCAGTCCCTCCTGACTTATTTTCTGCATTTTATATGTATGTGAAATGAAATTATTTGTACTCTAAATATTACAGATCTCCTATAGTTTTACATTGCAAATCATTTCACTGGCACCTCTAAATCCTGTAAGTACACAGGAGGTAGAGGTGAGAGGGGTATAAAGGCTGCTACATTCAGTGGTGTTTAAAAAACATAATCCATAGCTGTAATCCACAGTCTGTGGCCTATTGTCTTCATTTTATCTGTTACAGTCCTGAATTATATATATTTTTTAAGCTTCCCTGTTTAAAAGAAATATTTTTAGCAAGTTAGTGATGCAGAGGGAAAGATAGAAGTGAACAACTGTAGAGACCAAAGGCACAAAGACTAAATATTACAAAAGCAAATAAATGCTCTGTGTATGTAAACTAAGGTGTAAGCCATGGAGTGAAATAGCATCATGAGCCCAACCTGAATACATAAAATCATGCCTCCCCCTTCCAACTGTCCTGCCTTTAGCAGTCCTCCACAGTACCCATTTTCATGCTTCAGTGTGCGGGAGTATGCAGAGATCTTCCACATGCAACATTCCAAGCCCAGTCCCACGGTATTGCCAGGGGCAAAAGTTGAGAGGTATGTCAAAGGCACATTTTTTTAATAAGCCATTGCATTTATAGAAACTGGCTGGTCTTGAACTAAGGTCTCTCCTACTGCAGCTACAACTGAAGAGGCCTCAGTCTTACCCTACTGTGTCTAGGCCTGCAGTCAGTGTACAGCCTTGCAATGAATCTCTTGCTCAGTTTTTTTCTGGACAAACGACTAGGTGTTTTTATTGTTTGTTTTAACACTTTATTGCCATGTATCTGATAATTTGCCCCCCCCCCCCCCTCCCCCCGTCACACTAGCCACATTGGATATTGAGAGCATGTTAAAGTAACTAGGCTAATGCACATGTGCAATACAGGTTCACCATTTTCCCGAACACCAGAGAATGACATCAAAGGTGTAGGATAGAGGTTGGAGTGTATAGTACATAGAGTATGGCAGCATGTACAAATTATGTGTCCAATATTTAAAAATAAAAAAGTTGATCATCTTTGCTTACATAGAATAGGTAACAAAGAATTGCTTTTTCCCACCAGAGACATCCACTATGCATGCTCCAGGGTAGTAATCAGTAACCTGTGTATGGCCTATCATCTGCATTTCATCCGATGCAGTCCTGAAGTACACATCTTACAAGCATCCTGAATTAAACGACAATGTGGTGACCCCAAGATAATAAATAATAATAGTTGGTTTCCTGTGATTCTTGTATTGTTCATTTTTAACAGAATATTGCCTCTGCATTTCACTGACTATACCATGAAAAGCAATACATAGCTACAATAGGAATATTCATATTTAAGGGACTCAATTACAAAAAACGGCAATAGAAAAGACCATACAGACTAAAACTTCATGAACATTTTTTTTTATTTTACACAGAAGGGCTTCAAAAAGCAAGCTATTTACAAAGGCAGATTTCATAATAGAGATATACTGCCACCTGGTGGAAACCACACAAGACAGTATCTGTTGGACCGTCTCAAAAGAGTTCTGTTAATGCAACGTGAACAAAACAGCAATTTATTTTGCATTTTAAAGAACCCATTTTAAGTGCAGGCAGTTAAAAATATGGGGGGGGGTAGCTCATAATCTTCCTTCCCATTCACTGTACAAAAGGTTTTCTTTCTATTTCAGATGCCAACTGCAATGCTTGCCCCAGTATGGAGTAACTGACTATTCAAATATTATTCTTTCAAGGTTGTGTTTAGTCTCTGCTTAGTTTTTCATACAGTGGGAGATTCATACCAGAGGCACAATCACAAGTGTCAGGAGAGTGGGAAAATTGCTGTTTTCATATTTATATTCAGGGCCAGGGGAAGGATTTTTTTGATATACAGGCGAAAGTGTTTTTTGGTGTACGCCCCCCCTCCCCCCATCCCATGACTCTCCCCCATCCCATGACTCTCCCCATATCCCTTATCTATCCTCCCTCTCCCCATATCTCTACCCCCATCTGTATTCTCCCCTCTTCTGTTCTCTCCCCTTCCACCCCATCTCTGTTCTCTCCCCTTCTACCCCATCTCTGTTCTCTCCCCTCCCCCCTACCCTATTTTCTCCCCTTCCACCCCCTCCCCTGTTCTCTCCCCTTCCACTCCCTCCCCTGTTCTCTTTCCCCCCCCCTCACCTGTTCTCTTTCCCCCCCTCATGTTCTCTTTCTGCCCCCCTCACCTGTTCTCTTTCTATCCCCCCTCTCCTGTTATTTCTCCTGCTCTCCTGTTCTCTCCCCCCTTGTTCTTTCTCCCCCCTCCTGTTCTCTTTCTCCCCCTCCCTTGTTCTCTTTCTTTCTCCCCCCCTCCCCTGTTCTCTCTCTCCCCCCTCCCCTGTTCTCTCTCTCCCCCCTCCCCTGTTCTCTCTCTCCCCCCTCCCCTGTTCTCTCTCTCCCCCCTCCCCTGTTCTCTCTCTCCCCCCCTCCCCTGTTGTCTCTCTCCCCTCTCCCCTGTTCTCTTTCTCCCCTATCCCCTGTTCTCTCTCTCCCCTCTCTCTCCCACCGCACTAGACAGACCCTGGGAGGGGGCGGATCTCACAGGGGGCGAGGTCCGCCCCTCCTCTTGAAGCGCTCCCGTGCATTTTTCAGGTGACAGTCTGTAAGAGTTTGCAGGAGAGGAGAATACAGAAGGCAGTATGGGGGGGGGGGGATAAAAGGCTTTTTATTTCCCCACAGCAATTCAACGATTTCATAGTGCACTGAGGGTAGGGTTGTCACCCAGCCGGTATTTTACCAGCAGCCCAGTTAAAAAAAATGGCTTGCTACCAATGTAAAGTCTATGGGGGCACCAGCAAGGCCGGTATTTTTTTGTGGAAAAGGTGGCAACCCTAACTGAGGGCTGCTTATAAAGCAGAAGCAGGAACAAGATGCTTTATGCAGCAAACAGTGTAAGAGACTTACCATGACATGTTCCTGGGTACATTTCTAGGCTATACTTGATGTGCAAATTAATGATATATGTCATGTACTGGATACAACACAAGGGCTTCTTATCCTCCCCACACACCCCAAAAGAACACTGCTCTGTTTAACCATGCTGAACAGCATTGTGCAGCTTGACCCTTTAAATACAATACAGAAAACATAAGGAAGAGGTTATTCCACAAAGCAGCACATGAATATGCGGGTTTACAGTGAAACCAGCACTGAAAATACAAACACACATTATAGGGTGTCTGATTTTACATATAAAAGGAAAGGTGAAACTACAATACTTAAAAAAATGAAAAATAAATAAGGATTCTGCCTGAGAATCAACAAAAAAAAAGGTTGCCTTTCATATTATAGACTTTCACCTATTTTTGCAGGTAGTATGCATTAGACATGTGCATTCGTTTTCGGACAAATGCATTTTCGTCCGAAAATAGCATTTTCGTCCATTCGTCCGAATAACGAAAATGCTAAACTAACGAAAGCCGAATGAACGAATGGTTAATAAACGAAAATCATTCGTCCATTCGTGCTATTGGCATTCTATAAACCTGTCATGCCCCTCTGGCCCTTACCTGCAGTTCCAGTAGTTCCAGGCATCCAGAAAGTCTCTTAAGTAATCCGCGATCACGGAGTAGGCCAAAGCCGGGGCCTGTAGTACAATCTTCTATCCGCGATCGCGGTAGGCCGAAACCAGGGCCCAGAGTTTCTACAAGCCCAGGATGCATCCTCCAGACTTCACCCCAATCAAGGGGAACCTATTTCCAGCTGTAGGAGGGAGGTAAACTCTGCCAAATCTCCTATTAACTCCAAGCACAGAGACAGAGGGGTATGTGCTAGAAAAGCACACCCCTCTAACATCCAATCAAGTAAGGAGCTTGTCCCACTGAGGGGAGGAGTGGAGACCCACAGCACTATAAAAAACCCTCAAACTGTTTCTTCAATGCTCCAGTTTTCCAGAGCTTTGGTTCCTGTTTGTCCTTGGACTTCAGTCTCCCCTTTGTTGCTGTGCTACAGTATATCTATTGGATTTCCCGTTACCTGACCTTTGGCTTGCCTTCTGGATTACCCTGTTTGCCTGAACCCTGACCCCTGCTTAGATTACTACTCTTTGACCGCTGCCTGCCCTGATCTATTGGACTGTTCCTGACTTCGCTTTTTGGATTATCCTTTTGTGGCACTCTCGTGCTCCTATCCTTACCAGGGTACTCTGCCTATATATACTTGTGGACCACCTGGTAAGGGTTACCAGCAAGAGATAGCATCCCCTGCTCTATGCTCCAAAATCCTCAATCCTGACAAAACCGAAATAGAGTCGGTTTATAGAATACCAATAGCATTACATACATTCCATAAACCGACATAATGAACGACTTTCGGTTTATGGAATGCATGTAATGCTATTGCTATTCTATAAACCGAAATAGAGTCCCCATTCATACGAATAGGTCAATTCGGACAGACTAATAAAATGAAACGAAAATAATGAACGAATTTCGTCTGAAACGAATGCAGTAATGAACGAAATTCGTTTTAGACTAAATAAATAATATTTTTGTCCAAATGGACGAAAACGAAACAAAAATTTTAGTTTTGCACGTGTAGTATGCACATGGTGCATTTCAAGCCACAAGTGATGTCATAAACAAGAGACTTTACACACACACATTTAAAACACATTTTTTCTCCTAAAATAGGCATTTGCTTGCAGTTTTGCTTACATAATGTATAGATCATTCTCAAACTTTTTTGATTCTCTACATTCACAGTATAAGCAGTGTTTAGGGGATACAGACCCTTTAGCTATTTGAGTGTCACGGGAGGGGTGAGTCTTGTATTTTGTTTGTGAAACTTTACAACCAATGTTGCTGAGGAAGAGGAGAATGGAAAGAATCCAACTTTTAATAATACTCTATTCCTGCTATTGAATATGAAAAATAAGTAGAACAAAGAGAGAGGGAAAAAAATGTCAAATACATTCTGAAGACACTGTTACAATACAAATTCAACAAATCATTTGCTTTTTATGATTATAATTATTGGTGACCTATTGGGCACATCTTCAAAGACATATTTATTTTAAGGAAATTCCTAAAAACTAGTGATTATAAGGTTCTTTCAAGTAACACTGTTTCCCTGACAACCATCATTTAGAAATACAATAGAATTGCTGACAGACCCAGCCTTACGGTTATATTTTTATTTAAAAAACAAAACAGGTTATTTGTAAAAGTGGTGCATGCAGAAATAGTGCCTAATAGTAGTGAAATCTCTGTGTCTGCCAATCTGGAACGTTAAAAGAACATTATACATTGTTTAACCCTTGCTTCCTTGAAGGAAGCAAGGGTTAAACAAAACATGTCCCTGGACATTTAAGTAAACCCGACGTGTATCTTAATAACCTGCTGTCTTTTAACCCCTTGGCGACGCAGGACGGACTAGGTCCATCCTGTGTGCCGAGGCGTTAAGTGAAAAAAAGGACGGGCCTAGCGGAGTGACCAAAGCGGAGTGACCAAGATGGCGCTGCCCTTCTAAGGGCAAGAGCACAGGAGGCAGGAAGAACCTGCTTCCTGTGCTCTTCCTACAGTCACACGATTGCCTCTTCACAGAGGCAATCTGTGACTGCAGGCACACTGACAAGCAGTGGGGATGCTATGATGAGCACCCCCACTCATGGGCGTCCACAGAAATATTTTCAGGGGGGGGGGGCATAATTTTAACGTCATCCATCTTCCAGCCATTACGGTCAAAGGGCAGGACATGCAAAGGGTTGAGAAAAGTGATGCAAAAATCGAAGGATCAAGCTGACCATTGACTGATTAGCAATTAGCAAAAAGACAAACATTACACTACATTTAACATTTATAGATACTCAGTGTATTAAAGTGCAATATTACAGTTTTCACTATGTTAATAGCAGCATTCTTGATTAAATATACACATTTCTATTTTAATTTTTTTCTTTTACTTCTCCTCTTTTCTTTTCTTCTTTATAGACACAACATAATTGATATATGCAGTATGTTGTCATCCACCATTATTCCCTTTTCTTGGTATCAACACATCGGGGTCATATCTAAGAATTATCTACTCTATTATCTGATCTATGTCCATGTTGGTAGCTGTTGTTTGCTAGCTGTCTGATTAACATTAATCTGTTTTTTATGCTAACACTACTGAATGCACCACATTAATCATACACAAGTGATCAAGGCACTATAACTGAATAAAAAACAAAAATATGTAGCATCTGCATTAGGTGTTACCATGCACAAACGAATGACAATTAAAATTTATGACAAATATATTTATTTTGAAAATGTATTAACTTAAATATATTAAAATAGACTGCACGCACAGCTCCAGCACCAGACTGCACCCTCAGCATCAGATTGAGCCCACAGCACTTGTCACAGCACCAGCTATTAACCCACAGATCTTGCCTTGGCTCTGGATGGCACCCACATCACCAGATATAACCCCACAACACCAGATACAACCCCACGGCACAAGATAATAACCCAGTGCACCAAAAAAGCTCCCCCAGCACTTGCTATAACACCACAGCATCAGATATAAGGCCACAGCAATGGATACAATACCATATATATGCAGGGCCGTCTTTAATAGTGATTGGACCCTGGGCAAGCATTTGCTTGGGCCCCCTGGACCCTGCCCCCTCCCCTGCATGCAATCCCGCCATCCATTGCAATGTTACACCCCCCCACACACACATATGCCATAATTGTTGTGCCATTCAGATGCCAGTAATATTGTGCCTTTCAGATGCAGTAATATTGTGCCATTCAGAGCGCAGTATTATTGTGCCAGTCAGAACCCAGGAATATTGTGCCAGTCAGAGCCCAGGAATATTGTACCATTCAGAGCTCAGTAATATTGTGCCAGTCAGATGCCTGTAATATTGTGCCAGTCAGAGCCCAGGAATATTGTGCCAGTCAGAGCCCAGGAATATTGTGCCAGTCAGAGCCCAGGAATATTGTGCCAGTCAGATACCAGGAATATTGTGCCAGTCAGATACCCGGAATATTGTGAAATTCAGACCCCAGTAATATTGTGCCAGTCAGATGCCTGTAATATTGTGCCAGTCAGATGCCTGCAATATTGTGCCATTCAGAGCCCAGTAATAATGTACCAGTCAGATGCCTGCAATATTGGGCCAGTCAGATGCCTGCAATATTGGGCCAGTCAGAGACCACTAATAATGTGCCAGTCAGATGCCTGCAATATTGTGCCAGTCAGATGCCTGCAATATTGGGCCAGTCAGAGCCCAGTAATATTGTGCCAGTCAGATGCCTGCAATATTGTTCCATTCAGAGCCCAGTAATAATGTGCCAGTCAGATGCCTGCAATATTGTGCCAGTCAGATGCCTGCAATATTGTGCCAGTCAGATGCCTGCAATATTGGGCCAGTCAGAGCACAGTAATATTGGGCCAGTCAGAGCCCAGTAATATTGGGCCAGTCAGAGCCCAGTAATAGTGTACCAGTCAGAGCCCAGTAATAGTGTGCCAGTCAGATGCCCAGGAATATTGTGCCAGTCAGAGCCCAGGAATATTGTGCCACTCAGAGCCCAGGAATATTGTGCCAGTCAAAGCCCAGGAATATTGTGCCAGTCAGAGCCCAGTAATATTGTGCCAGTCAGTTGCCTGTAATATTATGCCAGTCAGATGCCTGTAATATGATGCCTGTAATATTATGCCAGTCAGATGCCTGTAATAGTGTGCCAGTCGGAGCCCAGGAATATTGTGCCAGTCAGATGCCTGTAATATTATGCCAGTCAGATGCCTGTAATAGTGTGCCAGTCAGATGCCTGTAATAGTGTGCCAGTCAGATGCCTGTAATAGTGTGCCAGTCAGAGCCCAGAAATATTGTGCCAGTCAGATGCCTGTAATATTGTGCCAGTCAGAGCCCAGGAATATTGTGCCAGTCAGATGCCTGTAATATTGTGCCAGTCAGATGCCTGTAATATTGTGCCAGTCAGATGCCTGTAATATTATGCCAGTCAGATGCCTGTAATATTGTGCCAGTCAGATGCCTGTAATATTGTGCCGGTCAGATGCCTGTAATATTATGCCAGTCAGATGCCTGTAATATTATGCCAGTCAGATGCCTGTAATAGTGTGCCAGTCAGAGCCCAGGAATATTGTGCCAGTCAGATGCCTGTAATATTGTGCCAGTCAGAGCCCAGTAATATTGTGCCAGTCAGAGCCCAGTAATATTGTGCCAGTCAGAGCCCAGTAATATAGTGCCAGTCAGAGCCCAGTAATATAGTGCCAGTCAGAGCCCAGTAATATAGTGCCAGCCAGATGCCCAGTAATATAGTGCCAGCCAGATGCCCAGTAATATAGTGCCAGCCAGATGCCCAGTAATATTGTGCCAGCCAGATGCCCAGTAATATAGTGCCAGTCAGATGCCTGTAATATTTTGCCAGTCAGATGCCTGTAATACTGTGCCAGTCAGAAATAAGACCCCATCTATATAGTTGCTAATATTTGTCCTGAGTTTAGAATTATGTATTTCCAAGTTATGGGGCAATAACCCAAAGTTGTGTTTTTGACTTTATGGCTAATTGTTTATTTATTTACTTATGCAAATTAACATATACACACATTTACTGCAGATTAAAAACACTGTGTTTTATTGCTCTTGAACTCTTTGATACACTTATATACCAGAAGTTTTAATTAGGACAATAGAGGAGAAAGGAAGAACAGTGGGTTTTGGGACTGCCTCTCCTAAAATGGGCACTTGGCAGCTATAAAATATTGATCTGCCTCCCTCTCCTCACTTACATTTTTGTGACAGAAAGGGACAGATCAGTATTAGTGATATCAAATAACATTTTATAAAATTGTCAGGTTTTATGAAAGTGTTTCACTGTGTATTAACCCCTTCCCTGCCATTCATCACTGTATAAGCAGTAATCTTGCATAGCAACAGTATGTTTTGCTGTCTGCACTGTTTTATGGATTAATTTCTTTGTACTGTAATGTATTACAGTACTAGATAGGCTCTTCTAAGAGCTATTAACCCCTTCTTTGCTCAAGATCACTGCTTAGGCACTGATTCTGAGGCCACGGACACAGGGTTCGATTTTGACCCTGGTCAGCTTTCTGATACATCATCTAGTGATGTATCGGTGGCTGCTGAGCCCTTGCCACAAGGAGTGATGGGTGTCTACTCTTAAAAAATATATGGTTTGGTGGGGGTAAATTACATTGGCTGGCTTCAAAGAAATATCCCATATAGGACACGGACGTAAGGTTGACTACATGTCAAAATTCCAAGTTGGAATTTTTAGATGCGCATCTCACAAATGTTGCCTTCTAGCCAAAAAACAAACCAACAAACCTATGCATGGGTGGTATCCCTGTATCGGGAGATGTTGCTGAACACATATTGGGTTGTTGTTTGGCAGTGACATATACCAGAATCTGTGAATTCATGCCTGAAGTACAATGTGAAAAAAAAAACTCCCCAAAAATTACTACCACAAACTTTTACAAAGGCTGGTGGTAGAATTAGTACATATGGTTTGATGGGGTAAAATACATTGGACGGCTTCAAAAATGACCAAATGGAACATGGGCGCAGGCTGACTACATGTCAAAATTCCAGGTTGGAAATGCGCACCCCCTAAATGTGCCCTTTTAGCCCCAAAACAAACCAACACACCTATGCATTGGTGGTATCCCTGTACTCAGGAGATGTTGCTGAACACATATTGAGGTGTCGGTTGGCAGTGGCAAATACCAGAATCTGAAAATTCCTGCCTGAACTACAATGTGTGTGGGGACAAAAAGACATCCCAACCCTTGGGGGTAGAATTAGTACTTGGAAAGTGTTAAAATACCACAATTTTAAATACCCTAGGATGTCTAGTTTTCCAAAATATATGGTTTGATGGGGTAAAATACTTTGACAGGCTTCAAAAGTGTCCCAAATGGAACATGGGCGCAGGCTGACTACATGTCAAAATTCCAAGTTGGAAATGCACCCCCCCTAAATGTGGCCTTTTAGCCCCCAAACAACCCAAAAAACCTATGCATGCGTGGTACCCCTGGAATCAGGAGATGTCGCTGAACACATATTGAGGTGTTGTTTTGCACTGACACATAACAGGACTTGGGCGCAGGTTTTCTGCATGTCAGAATTCCAAGTTGGAAAAGCAAAAAACGCACCTCTCAAATGTGGCCTTTTAACCCCCAAATAACCTAACCAACCTATACATGGGTGGCATCCCTGTACTCAGGAGATGTTGCTGAACACATATTCAGGTGTTGTTTGGCACTGACATATAACAGGATCTGTGAATTCATGCCCAAAGTACAATGTATGTGAAAAAAAATTACTATCCAAAACATTGACATAGGCTGGTGGTAGAATTAGTGCATGGAAAGTGTTAAAATACTACCATTTGAAATACCCTAGGGTGTCTAGTTTTCAAAAATATATGGCTTTGTCGGGTAGAATACACTTTCTGGCTTCAAAAATTTCCAAAATGGGACATGGGTGTAGGTTTTCTGCATGTCAGAATTCCAAGTTGGAAAACCAAAATGCGCACCCCCTAAATGTGGCCTTTTAGCCCCAAAACAAACCTATGCATGGGTGGTATCCCTGTACTCAGGAGATGTTGCTGAACACATATTGAATACCCCTTCACATTTTAAGGTAATGTTTACCTAAATTGCAATCTATGTGAAAAATTAAAAAAAAAAGTTTGGCAAAGATTGGTGGTAAAATGGCTACATGAAATGTGTCAAAATACCCCAAGTTAAATGCCCTGAGTGGTCTAGTTTTCAAAAATATGTACATGCTCAGATTGGTGGTAAAATGGCTACATGAAATGTGTCAAAATACCCCAAGTTAAATGCCCTGAGTGGTCTAGTTTTCAAAAATATGTACATGTTGGGGGTCATTCATGGATTTAGTACAGATATCAGTGTTACAATGTCACTATTGCTAATTTTGAAAAAAAGGATTTTAAAATAGCTTTGAACTACTTATAATTCTGGCCCTGTAACATGAATAAAAAAGCACAAAAACATAAAACATGTGCTATTTCTGAACTCAGGACATATATTAGAAACTATTTAGCATAGTTTTTTGTTGTTGTCTCTTGTACATGAGTATACGATTTTTCAAATAAAAGTCATTAAAAAAAAATTATTTTTACATCAAATTATATGCTATTAGCAAAATAATGGTATCAAAAGAAAGCCCTTTTTATGACAATAAAAACGATATATAGTTTGTGTGGGTTCACTAAATGAGAAATAAATTACAGCAAAACACAAACACCTGAGAAATGTTAAAACAGCCCATGTCACCAAGCGTCGGAAAAAGCCAAAAAAGTCATGTCACTAAGGGATTAATGGATGACTCCACATTTTATTGAATATAAATGAATATAGACAATATAGAAACAACTTAATAATCCATAATAAAAGCAGAGTAAATAAAGTTACATGTATATGCTTGCAATAAGTAAAATAAAATCACATACCCTCCTGATCGCTCACAGGTTAATCTCTCATCCTTTGAAGAACAGTTGAAGAAATAAAATTTTCCATTCTATCAAGTGGGGCAGCCTGTCAGCTTTCTAAGATGCCCATTACAATACTGCACTCTCATGACTCTCATCCTAGCTCTCCCTCACTGATAAGATGCCCTTCTTCTGAATTCAAATTCTCAATCCACCCAGTCATAATAAAGTTCATTACTACAGAATATAGTGCGTGTGGTTTCTCACTCCACCTGGAGTATCTATATTCGTCTTCTTCTGCTCCTTCCCAGTATCCAATTTTTGTGGCGTTGTAGGTAAAGATGTGTGTCTTATATTGAGAAGTGCTCAGATAATCAATCAGGTACTCTCTTATTATGTTCTATCTTGAGAAATACCTGGTTGTAGACATTGATCCAGTGGTGAATCCAGGGGGGGGGGCAAGGGGGCAATTGTCCCCTGTCCCCTCCAAGAAGAGGGGGGGGGGAACGACACGCTTTAAAAAAAAAAAAAAACAGAAGATCCCCCCTCACCATCGCTCTGCCTGCCAGGCTGCACGGGGAGCCGAACAGGCAGCACAGAGAAATCTCCGTGCTGCCTGTTCGGCTTCCCGTGCAGTGTGACATGGAAGTGCCGACAGTCACACTGACGTCATACACGCCGGGTCACGTGACCTGTCGGCACAACCACCTGGGAGCCGAACAGGTCACGTGACAGGCATGGAGTGACTGCCTGCCACTAGCCACCAGGGGAAAAGGTAAGTGCTGGGGGGATTTGGGCACATTGGCTGGGGGCTGGGGCAAATTAAATGGCAAATAACACAGGCATATTATTGGGCAAATTAGCTGGGTCTAATTAAATGTCAAATAACACTGGCATATTATTGGGCAAATTTGCTGGGGCATATTAATGGGACATAACACTGGCATATTATTGGGCACATTGGCTGGGGCATATTAATGGGACCTAACACTGGCATATTATTGGCAAATTGGCAGGGGCATATTAAATGACAAATAATATTGGCATATTATTGGGCAAATTGGCTGGGGCATATTAAATGGCAAATAACACTGGCATATTATTGGCAAATTGGCAGGGGCATATTAAATGAAAAATAATATTGGCATATTATTGGGAAAATAGGCTGGGGCATATTAAATGGCAACTAACACTGGCATATTTTTGGGCAAATTGGCTGGGGCATATTAAATGGCAACTAACACTGGCATGTTATTGGGCAAATTGCCTGGGGCATATTAAATGGCAAATAGCACTGGCATATTATATGGAAAATTAGCAGGGGCATATTAAATGGCAAATAACACTGCCATATTATTGGGCAAATTGGCTGGGGCATATTAAATGGCAACTAACACTGGCATATTTTTGGGCAAATTGGCAGGGGCATATTAAATGGCAAATAACACTGGCATATTATTGGGCAAATTGCCTGGGGCATATTAAATGGTAAATAGCACTGGCATATTATTGGGAAAATTAGCAGGGGCATATTAAATGGCAAATAACACTGGCATATTATTGGGCAAATTGGCAGGGGCATATTAATGGCAAATAATACTGGCATATTATTGGGCAAATTGGCTGGGGAATATTAATGGCAAATAATATTGGCAATGTATATGTAATGGGGTGATGGAGGAATGTAAATGGGGTGATGGGGCATGTCCTTGGTGTGCAACGTGGGTTATGGGTCATGTCGTGGGTGTGCATGATGGGTAGGGGGGGTGCCCAAATTTTGTCTGCCTAGGGCAGCACAAAACCAAGATATACCACTGGGGGGGGGGGAGAGGAGAGAACACTGATGGGGGGAAGAGAGAGGAAAGAACACTGATGGGAGGGGAGAGAGGAGAGAACACTGATGGGGGAGAGAGCACATATGGGGGAGAAGAGAGAACACTGAAGGGTGGGAGAGAGAGGAGAGAACACAGACGGGGAGAGGCGGAAAAGAGACAGCTATTGGGAAGAGGAGAGACACATACATGTTTAGAGAGACAAAGAGACAATCATAGGAGGTAGAGAATAGAGAGAGACATGGGAAGGGAGAGGAGACAGACAGACATGGCAAGGCAGAGGAGAGACAGACAGACATGGGATGGCAGAGGAGAGACAGACAGATATGGGATGACAGAGGAGAGACAGACAGATATGGGAAGGGAGAGGAGAGAGACATAAATGGGAAGGGAGAAGAATAAATGGGATGGTAGAGGAGAGACAGACATGGGATGGCAGAGGAGAGCCAGACAGATATGGGATGGCAGAGGAGAGACAGACAGATATGGGATGGCAGAGGAGAGACAGACAGGTATGAGATGGCAGGAGAGACAGACAGATATGGGATGGCAGGAGAGACAGACAGACATGGGAGAGGAGAGACAGAGAGATGGGAAATGAGAGGAGAGAGAGACGGACATGGGAAAGAAGAGGATACATAGACGGACATGGAAAGGAAGAGGAGATAAACGGATATGGAAGGAAGAGAGACAGAGGGACACGGGGAGTGAGAGGAGTGCGACAGACATGGGAAGGGAGAGGAGTGCGACAGAAGGACATGAGAGAGAGGAAAAGACAGACGGACATGGGAGAGAGGAAAAGACAGATGGACATGGGAGAGAGGAAAAGACAGAGAGATATGGGAGAGAGGAAAAGACAGACGGACATGGTAGGGAAAAAAATACAGACGGACATGTGCCCCTCCCGAGATCAGACTCTGGATCCGCCCCTGCATTGATCGGCCTTTATTTCATTCTCAGGCCATCGTCTGGCTGTCTGGAAATCAACATAATAGCAGTGTCCAAAAGCAGCATAGCACATCTTTTCTGCATACGAAGGCTGTTTGCTGTAGTCATCTAGTGGTAAATCATATTTTCTTGAATCATCTTCATGTGAGTGTCCAAGGTATCTTTTACAAGCATCTGTCCCATCTTGCTTCTAATTCCAACATCTTTGGCCATCACCGCAGAGTCCAGTTTTAGAATCTGAGATAGTCCAATCACTTGTTTCTTGTGTATAATTAGTTTGGGGTATGGTCTCCAATAGGTTCCTTGTGGAATACCAGTGTAGGTCACATTGGCAGTTATTTCACTGTGAACTGTGTCTCTTTTCACAAGATGGTTCCTGGAGGTTGTCCTCACAATGATGGAACTTGTATTATGAGCTGTCCAATTCATTTCAGGTGCTTCTTGGTTGTTCACAGTCCCAGTGCATTTTCACAATTAGCAAAATAATAAAAAAGATTGGAAGAAGGAGACACCAAATCCAATTCTTTAGTAGCCATTTGCCTCCTTCTTGGCATTTCTGTTTTGCTTCATAGAACAGTTTCTATCACAGTCAATTGATAATGATTCATTTTCAGTTAGTAATTCTTCTGTGATCACTGTGAATATATCATCATCTGTCTGTTCATGTTCCTCTGTCTTTATGGGTACAGGTTTATATGTTAGATCACTACTCAGTCTGCTACATGGCTGTGAGTCTGGTGGCTTTTCCTTCATCTTCTGGATCTTTTTGGCTTCCAATAGCAGCATTCACTGTGTAAGAGTCAGCAGTTCTGTTGGAATCTTGAAAATGTTTAGCAGGTTTTAAATTGTCAATGCTTACTTTTCTCTGTTGGCCCTGGTTGTTCTCTGTAATAAAAGTTCTTGGATTTAAAATTGTCACTATCTTCACCAGTTTCTTCCAGCGTGGCTCCAGAGGACGTATCATCTGTACACTCTCTTGGACAAACTGGCCAACAGTAGAATTCCAAGCAGTAGGTGGTCGTGTTCAGTTTGTGGTGGGTCAGGGAAAAAGATTCCCTTATTTCTTCTAAAAGAGCCAATTGTTCTACTCTCCCTCGTGCAGAAATAAGAATGTCAGTGAAAGATGTATTACAAGGTACACCATAAAGCATTTCATATGGGGTTTTACCATTAGTAGCATTTGGTATGTTGTCAATACCCATCTCTGCAATAGGAATTAGTGGATACCACCAGTAGTGTATCTTCCACAAGGCAAACAAGGCACTCGCCTAGGGCGGCACTTTGCCAGAGGGCGGCACTTTGCCAGAGGGTGTTAAAGCTCACTTCTGGTGCTTCAAACATTTTCGCTCCCTTCCCCACCGTTCAGCAAGCTTTAGCTCCTTCCAATTAATCAGGGTGATGAGGGCATGTAATGGACGTGGTGAGGTATGAAATGAGGGTGATGGTGGCATGTAATGGGGGTGATGGGGCATTTAGTGTGTATGCAATGTGGGTGATGGGGCATGAGGATGGTGTGCAACGTGGGTGATGGGGCATGTCGTAGGTGTGCAACGAGGTTGGGGGGGGTGCCCAAATTTTGTCTGCCTAGGGCAGCACAAAACCAAGATACACCACTGGATACCACTGTGTGGGGCGAGCAACTAGCAACTTGCTTAATAGTCATTTTAACTAAGCATTTTTCCTTTCCACAACCCCACTACTTTGGGGGTGGTTAGGTGCACTGATTTCCCAATGTAACCCAAAGTGGTTGCCCAGTTTTGAGTTTCCTTTGCAATATATGCAGGACCTCCATCTGAGGGGAATGTCCTGGGCTTACCGATGTTTGCTAGAGAAGTGAGACTAGAAATCGTGGTGTAAGAGGTAGCACTTCGCACAGGATATAACCAAGTAAACCTGGTACATGCATCAACACACACTTAAACATATTTGTAACCATGAGATGGTGGCATAGGTCCAATATGATCAATATATAGTAATTCAAAAGGTACCTTAGGTATTGATTTTTCAATAAATGGTATAACAGAGTGATTTACCAATAAGCATTGTTTACAGTTACCAAAAACATGAACAACAGTCTTTCGCATATAGGGCCACCAATATTTCTGTTTCAGAGTAGCAAGTACATTATCTCTACCCAGATGAGCTTGTCCAAGCCCTGCATGGGCTTCTAGGGCAAGTTTTTCTCTCTCCTTGACAGGAGGAACAATTGGATTTTTATCATTAATGGTTACTGCACAAGTTACTCCTTCTAAATGATAGGAGTATTTGGTTGGATAGCCAGGTGGATTAGATCTGGTCTTATCCATGCAAGCATTTAACTCTGCATCAAGATTGAGAGAAAGGGTATGTTTTTGTGATCTAGTGACCACATTGACAGAATAGTGTTGGCTGACACTCTGCGCCAAGGTGTCTGCTAATTGATTTCCAAGTGTGTGAGGAGAGGAGCGAAGCTTTCTTTGAGCCGGTTCATGCATTACTTCAATGTCAGGCTTTTTTTCAAATATGCATCGATTTGTTTCCACAGTGCAATATGCTGTAGTGGCTTACAACGTTTCATAAGGAAACCATTTGAACGCCAGACTGAGAGATCTTGAACAGTGGACCTAGCAAGACAGGCTGAATCTGTCACTATCAATACTGGTCCTTCAACTAACATACTTTCTTTTAAAGAATGTATGTATGCATAGATTTCAGCATATTGATAGGTATAGCACATGTTCTATCAGGCTGTTCTGGTGTGCAGGGCCAATCTTGGGCGGAAAGAAAGGGGCGCCGAGCGAGTGACGCAGGTTATGCGTCGCTTGCGGGAATTGTAGGCGGCGCCTCTGTCCTCCTAGGCACTGACGCTGCCACTAACATAGTCCTCTCTATCCTCCTCTGCTGAAACGGAAGAGTGACATGAAACATGAAGCAGGGGCGCGGGTCACGTGAGACCGCCCCTACACCTGTAAAAATCTAGTAGTGGCAAATTGGCACAGCAGCTTCTCCTCCCTCCTGGAAGTGTATAAGAGGAGGAGGAGGAGGAGCTTGGAGGAGCAGATCATCCTAGGACAAACTGCATAAACGACAAATGTAAAAACAGAGGTAAATTAACTTATTATTAAATAATTAATGTGATTGTGATCATAGTATGTGAACATTAACATTTTTACTTGTGTAATGTATTAGCTAATATTGTTGCACGCCATTGCACATCAAGAGAAAAAGTGTTTAATCACATTTTCTCTTGATGTGTGATCAGTTGTGAAAATAACAAATATGAGATGATAGCTTTGTTTTTATTTTCACACTTAACACATTTTCTTCATTAGTAATCCCACTGGGTTTCACTGTTTGTTTGTTTTTTTAGCTTATTATTATTTATTTATTAATATATAAGAACCAAACGTTTTATAGTTCTTGTCTTGAATAAATATTTGAGGCTTCTGTTTATACATGGTATGATTAGTAATGCCATACGTTATGTGTACTATTATAGGATCTTTCTATTCATGGCAATAAAAGGGCAAACATTTAATTTATGGCATTAAAAATCAATGGCATTGGCAACTCTGCTACTTTGGCCTTATGTTTGAAATTCCCATCTCAATTCCCTGTAATACATCTTTCTTGAGTAAAGGCCATTTATCATGAAAAGCAGCATATTCATTAACAATCCATGCAGGGCTGATTCTGGGAAGCGGTCGCTTTCTTTACTCTATCAGTGTTGCTACAATGCCTCTATGTAGAGGCATTGGGCAACACTAAAAAAAAGTGCAGGGGCGTGCTACGATCACTCCCCGGAGTGATCGTAGCAGCCATTTAAAAATGGCTGTGCCGCCTGCACACATGTGCTTAGGAAGCGAACGATCGTTCACTTCCTAAGCACCTCCGGTGTTGCTAAAGTGCCTCGCTAGCGAGGCACTTAGCAACACCTTTGGCTCCCCCTAGAACTGATGCCGATCAGCTCAGTAGAAGGGAACAGGCAGCGCTTCCCTTCTACTAGCAAGAGCATCAGAAGTGAATGTATTTCACTTCTGATGCTCTAGGGGGAGCCAATCGATGCCTGCACAGCAGATCTGTGTGATCTGTGTGCAGGCATGTATGATAAGTGCTCTGATTAGTAAATATTGCCTTTGACAAGTATTGATCTGCCTCCCTCTCCTTACTAGTTTTAGTAAGGGAGAGAGACAGATCAGATAAAGTAAAATAATAAAATTAAATATTTAATAACATTTTAGTAACCAAGGGCTTTTAAAAAAGCCTTTTCACGTGTTTAACCCCTTCCCTGCCATTGATCGCTGTGTACGCAGTGATCATACACAGCAGCACATGTTTTGCTGCCTATGCATTTTTTAGGGGTTAAGCAGCGATCTGGCGCAAATGCAGCAATCTTGCTGCAGAAGCATTTTTTATATATTTTTTAACTTTCTTATTACACCCGTTTCGGGTTAATTATAACCGTTAGGGGTTACGTTTAACGTAAAAAAATTTTTTTAGCTTTCTGATCGCATGTATAGCGATCAGTAACAGCTGATCAGTGGCAAAGGCAGTTTGGTGATTGCTTACCATTCGCCTGGTCAGATCAATATTTGTTGTAAATATTGATCAGACCCGTGTAGATCTGCCTCTCTCTTCTCACTTGAGTTTTAGTGAGGGAGACAGACAGAGCTGTATAATGTAAGTTTGTAATAATAATATATTTTAAAAAAAATTGAGACCCAAGGGCTTTTATAAAATCCGTTTCCAGTGTTTAACCCCTTCCCTGCCATTGATCGCTGTGTATGCAGTGATCTTCCACAGCAGCACATTTTTTGCTGTCTGTGCATTTTTTAGGGGATCATTTTTTTCTGTCATTTATTACAGTGTATCAAAGGCTCTTTTAAGAGCTATTAACCCCTTGCTTGCCGTATATCACTGCCTAAGCAGCGCATATGGTCACTGCCTAAGCAGCGTATATGGAGCAATCTGGCTGCAGATCGGCATTTTTTTCTGTCACATTCGCTATGGGTTAATTTTACCCACCAGGGGATTACGTGTATTCCTTTTGAAGCTGATTGAAAGCGTGTATTGCGATCAGTAACAGCTGATCAGTGGCAAAGACGGTTTGGTGATTGCTCAAATGAGCATCCCCATTCATTCGCCTGGTCAGATCACTATTGGTAAATATTGTTCTGACCCATATGGATCTGCCTTCCTCTCCTCACTTGAGTTTTAAGGGAGAGAGACAGATCTGTATAATATGTTTTTAATTGTAATAAATTAAATAAAATGTTACAAAATTGTGAGACCCAAGGGCTTTTATAAAAGCCATACCCTTTGTATTAACTCCTTCCCTGCCACTGATCACTGCAAAGCAGAACATTTTTTCTTGTCTGTGCATTTGTAAGGGTTATTATTTTTTGTACAGTACTACAAAGGCTCTTATAAGAGCTATTAACCCCTTCCTTGCCCTACATGTCAAAATTCCAAGTTGGAAAATCAAAAAGCACACATCTCAAATGTGGCCTTTTAACCAGGGCCGGCGCCACCAGTAAGGCGACTTAGGCAGCTGCCTAGGGCGCATCTTAGCTGGGGGCGCCGGAACCCTGTGTGAAAAAAAAAAAAAATCCTCCCCCTTACTTACCTCATCGCTGCTGCTCTGTCTCCGGTGGAGGTCCGTGGCTGTGAGAGAAGCGTTGTGCGCTCCCCTTCAGCCAATGCGCATTCAATAAAGATTGTTTAAAAAAAACTTTATTGAATGCGCATTGGCTGGAGGGGAGCGCACAACGCTTCCCTCACAGCCACAGACGGGCAGATGAGAGCACCGGGAGAGCAGCAGCAAGGAGGTAAGTAAGGGGGAAGGGGGGAGGATCCTGGCATACTGTGGGGGAAAATCCTGGTATATTGGGTGGCTAAATCCTGGCTGGCATATTGTGGGGGGAAATCCTGGCATGTTGGGTGGCTAAATCCTGGCTGGCATATTGGGTGGCTAAATCCTGGCATTTTGGGTGGCTAAATCCTGGCTGGCATATTTTTGGGGGAAAATCCTGGCATATTGGGTGGCTAAGTCCTGGCTGGCATATTGTGGGGGGAAATCCTGGCATATTGGGTGGCTAAATCCTGGCTGGCATATTGTGGGGGAACATCCTGGCATATTGGGTGGCTAAATCCTGGCTGGCATATTGTGGGGGGAAATCCTGGCATATTGGGTGGCTAAGTCCTGGCTGGCATATTGTGGGGGAAAATCCAGCCATAGTGGGTGGCTAAATCCTGGCTGGCATATTGTGGGGGAAAATCCTGGCATATTGGGTGGCTAAGTCCTGGCATATTGTGGGGGAAAATCCTGGGATATTGAGGGGCATAATCCTGGGATATTGAGGGGCATAATCCTGGGATATTGAGGGGCATAATCATGGCAAATTGAGAGGCATAATCCTGGCATATTGTGGGGCATAATCCTGGCATATTGAGGGGCATAATCCTGGGATATTGAGAGGCATAATCCTGGCATATTGAGAGGCATAATCCTGGCATATTGAGGGGCATAATCCTGGCATATTGAGAGGCATAATCCTGGCATATTGAGAGGCATAATCCTGGGATATTGAGGGGCATAATCCTGGGATATTGAGGGGCATAATCATGGCAAATTGAGAGGCTAAGTCCTAGCATATTGGGGGGCAAAATCCATTGGTGTTTGTCTCCAGTCCCCAGAGCCAGACCAAGATCATCTTAATGTCCTGGTGGCAAGTAGACAATTCAATATGTTTATTATTTAGTTGTTTAGTTATTAATACTACATTGGAAACTAATTTACCTCACATTTAAAGCACACTATAGTCCCAGAACCACTACAGTTTAATGTAGTGGTACTGGTGTCTATAGCCTGTCGCTGCAGAGAAAATACACTGTGCAGTACTGGTGTTAAAGGAGCATTATAGTGCCAGGAAAACAAATTCATTTTCCTGGCACTATATAGTCCTTAGGAGTGGGGCACACTTGTGTCCCCCTCCCACTGGGCTGAAGGGGTTAAAACCCCTTCAGCCATTTACCTTTCTCCAGCGCCAAAGCTGGGAATTTTCCTCCCCGATTCTCCTCTCAGCTGCAAATGTTTTTTGTTTGTTTTTTTGGATGTTCCGCGTCCTCCCACTGTAATGTTCACAATGAGAATCACGGAAGCACCTCTAGCTTAAAAAAAATATATGGGTTGATGGGGTAAAATACACTAGCTGGCTTCAAATAGGTCCCAAATGTGTGACCCAAAGGACATGGGTGCGAGCTGTCTGCATGTCAAAATTTCAAGTTGGAAAACCAAAAACTGCACCTCCCAAATGTGGCCTTTTATCCCCAAAACAACCCAACAAACCTATGCATGGGTGGTATCCCTCTACTCAGGAGACATAGTAGAATCTATTTAGCAGGGTTTTTTTTGTTCGCTTTTGTCGATGAGGAGAAGATGTTTCAAATAAAATTCAGTAAAATACTTTTTTTTTTGTTTTTTTTTACCATATTTTATTTATTTTTTTATATAATATTATAGGATATGATCAAAATGATGGCATCCAAAGAAAGCCCTTCTTGTCCCGATAAAACCAATAAATAATTTGTGTGGGTACAGCAAATGACAAAGAATAAAATTACAGCTAAACACAAACAGCACAGAAATGTTAAAATAGCCATTGTCCATAATGGACAAAAATGTTTCAAAGGCTTTGTCCTTAAGGGGTTAATGTGTTTGGGGGTTTTTTGCTGTGAGACTTATTGTGTTTTGTGATACCGTAATGTGCAGCGTGAGTGTGAGTTTTATTGCCGTGGAGTCTGTGATACACACTGCACATAACTGTGAATTTTAAATATGTGCTAGGGTAAATCCTGGGTCCTGGTGCAAGTCATGGGTGTTATCTGGGTGCTGGGGTAAGTTCTGTGTGCTTGACAAATTTCTGGAGTTAGCGAGCCTGTGTCTGTGGAGACTCCTCTTTATGACATCTCCAATGGCCTGATATGCAAACAAACTGGTTTTAAAAGGGAACTGTGTAATTGTGCATATCAGGCTACAGGTGATGTCATAAACTGTAGACTCCACAGACATATTTAAAACACATTTTCTCCCAATTTAGACATTTGCTTGCAGTTTTGCAAGCATAATGTATAGCTAATTTTCATTTTTTATGTTCTACATGCATAGTAAAAACAATGCTTAGGTGATATAGTCCCTTTAACTTGTTATGTGCTATGCACTAACTAATATTGTTGCATTTATGAAGAGAAAGTGTGTTTAATCATGTGCTGATCAAGTTTGAAAATAAGAATAATTATAATAGCATTGTTTTTATTTTCACACTTGATTTTATATGAATAATAGAGATAAAATACATTTTCTCTATTGGTAATAACACTAGGTTCCACTGTTTTTAACAACTTTTGTTTAATCATTTTTTTTATAAAGTTTTGGTATTTTCATTTACATATTTTTAAAACCATTTGTAAAGGGGAGAAGTTATTAGCAGAGCCACGCCCCCAAAAAGAAGGCGACAAAAAAATCCTGCACCCAGGCGTCCGTCACCCTAGGATCGGCCCTGCTGGTGTGCATTTAAGTATACCACAACCTGCATAGTTTATTATGGTCTCGTTTTGCAGATGTAACTGCAGAGCAATCTGTGTAAAATATAGCTTTGTAGAAACTGTTAGGATGTATTTGTGTTTCCCATTTCTTGTCTGTATCTGAGGAGGAAGGGAGGTCATCTAATGATGGTAGTGTTTTATCATGAACACAAGTTAATTGTGGATCTTCCAAAAGGGAAAACCATTTAAGTCAGCTGCTTTTTAATGCCTTTTTTTCAGCGATTGTTTGTTTTTGCAGAGCAGTTAGTGATGCTACGGGTGAATATGGGACAATTTGTTGTCCTTGTGCTAGATCTCTTGACTTTAAGAGTGTAATTGAAATTGCTGTCAGCAATTTCTCAAGAGGAGTTTATTTAACCCCTTAGTGACATGACTTTTTGGGGTTGTCCGACGCTTGGGCTGTTTTAACATTTATGAGGTGTTTGTGTTTTGCTGTTATTTACTATTTATCTATATATCATTTTTATCGTCATAAGAAGGGCTTTCTTTTGATACCATTATTTTGATAATAGCATGTAATTTGATATAAAACAAATAATAAAATATGTCAATAAAATGAAACAAAGTTTTTTTTCTGACTTTTATTTGAAAAATCATAAACTCATCTACAAGAGAAAACAAAAAAACACTGCTAAATAGTTTCTAATATTTGTCCTGCGTTCAGAAATAGTCCATGTTTTATGTTTTTGTGCTTTTTTATTCATGTTAGAGGGTCAGAACTATAAGTAGTGCAAAGCTATTTAAAAATCATTTTTTTTCCCACAATTAACGATAGTGACATTGTAAAACTGATATCTGTACTAAATCCATGAATGACCCCCCCACTTGTACATATTTTTGAAAACTAGATAACTCAGGGCATTTAACTTGGGGTATTTTGACACTTTTCATTTAGCGATTTTACCACCAAAATTGATAAATTTAGGTTAACATTACCTGAACATGTGAAGGGGTATTGCAAAATAACACCTCAATATGTGGTCAGCAACATCTCCTGAGTACAGGGATATCACCCATGCATAGGTTGGTTAAGTCATTTGGGGTTAAAAGGCCACATTTGAGAGGTGCGCTTTTTGGTTTTCCAACTTGGAATTTTGACATGCAGTAAACTTGCGCCATTTGGGAAATTTTTTAAAGCCAGACTATGTATTTTACCCCACAAAACCATATATTTTTTAAAACTAGCACTCTAGGGTATTTAAAATGATAGAATTTTAACACTTTCCATGCACTAATTCTACCACCAGCCTATGTCAAATTTTTGGGTAGTAATTTTTTTTCACAGACATTGTACTTCAGGCATGGATTCACAGATCCTGTTATGTGTAAATGCCAAACAACACCTCAGCAACATCTCCTGAGTACAGGGATACCACCCATGCATAGTTTTGTTGGTTTGTTTTCGGGGCTAAAAGGCAACGATTGGGATGTGCGCACTTCCAACATGGAATTTTGACATGTAGTCAGCCTCCGCCCATGTTCCATTTGGAACATTTGTGAAGCCGGACAATGTATTTTACCTTATCAAACCATATATTTTTGGAAAATAGACATCCTAAGGTATTTCAAATGGTGGTATTTTAATACTGTATATGTACTAATTCTACCACCAGCCTTTGTCAAAGCTTGTGGTAGCAAATTTTTGGAGTTTTGTTTCCACATACATTGTACTTCAAGTATGGATTCACAGATTCTGGTATATGTCACTGCCAAACAACACCCCAATATGTATTTTGCAACATCACCCGAGTACAGTGATACCATCTATGTACAGGTTTGTTGGGTTGTTTGAGGGGATAAAAGGCAACATTTGTGAGGTGCGCATCTCAGTGTTCCAACTTGGAATTTTGACATGAAGTCTACCTGCATCCACGTCCTATTTGGGATATATCTTTGAAGTCAGCCAATGTAATTTACCCTCACCAAACCATATATTTTTAAAAGTAGACAAGCTTGACTCCTTGTGGCAAAGCCTCAGCAGCCACCAATACATCACTAGATGATGGATCAGAAAGCTGACCAGAGTCAAAATCGAACCCCGAGTCAGCGACCTCAGAATCAGTGCCTAAGCAGTGATCTACAGCATTACAGTACAAAGAAATTAATCCATAAAAAAGTGCATACCGCAAAAAATTCTGTTGCTGTGCAAGATTACTGCTTATAAAGTGATGAATGGCAGGGAAGGGGTTGATACACAGGAAATGGCTTTCATAAAACCTGTCAATTACCGTATTTGCTCGATTATAAGACGACCCTGATCATAAGACGACCCCCCAAACTATGGAGATTCCTTTAGGAAAAAAACTAAAAGCTTGAATATAAGACTACCCTAAAGGAAAAAAGTTTAACTTGTATATATTCACATTTAAATTGCTTTTTCATATTTAATAAAAACTTATGATGTAAAAAAATGCGTTTATTGTTTTTATTTACCTTTTATGTGCCAATGCTGCCCCTACCCCCGAGACTTGCCCAATGCCCCCCCAACGGTGTCTGTCTCTCTCCTCCCCCCAACGTTGTCTCTCTCCCCCACCCCCAATGTTGTCTGTCTCTCCACCCCTCCCTCCCCCCAGCGTTGTCTGTCTCTCTCCTCCAATGTTGTCTGTCTTCCCTCTTGGATATGTAGGGTTGCCACCTAGCCGGTATTTTACCAGCAGGCCAGTAAAAAAATTGGCATCAGGCCAATGTTAAGTCTATGGAGACAGTAGCAAGGCTGGTATTTTTCTGAAGAAAAGGTGGCAACCCTATGGATATGTAGGACCTTTTCTAGCATGCTGCTGTTTGTCCATTTTGCGAGTGAAAGCTCCAACAGGAAATACAATTATGATAATTACAGGTCAATTTTACACCTAGGGTTAATATCAGTAATATTTAAATAAACCTTAGTTACTCTTAACTCTGAATAACAGATAGACAAGGCCATGACCAAATGGCAACTAAAGACATTGGCATCTAGAGTTTAAAACATCTTAGGTATGAAACTGAGAATGAAGCCATTCTGATTACAAAAAAGAACAGTTTAGGAAATTAAAAGTTCCATTATATCAAGGGGGGCAGCCTGTCAGCTTTTCTAAGATGACCATTACATCATTGTGAATTAATTGCATATAAAAGTAAAAATAAAATTAGGATCTCCAGCATCCATTTTGAGAATTCTCCAAAATCTTCAAGCAAGTCTCACTTTACAACTATGGCCAGAGCATGCATGATGAGGTCATAAGACACACCCCTGCTCTCTTACTGGCTCCTGTGCATCATAGTGGGCAGGACTAGGTGACTGTGTACAACCTTTTTTACCCAGCTTCCAACACAGAGAGAGGACACTGACCTAATCAAACATAACTCTGCCCCCTTGTGATGTAATAGTTACATTACCTTCCCATTCAACGCAAGATTATGATCGTACTACAAATAATTAAAGGACTAGGCCACCTTTGCTTTTGTATTTTATTAATATCTCTATTTTAAATGCATTGTTTTATAGCTCTGTGGAGTTATTTTCTATTTTTCTGATCCCATGTTGCTTTCCACTAAACACCAGGGAGCTGTGGTTGCTGGTTGGGATAAGTCCCGGGTGTAAAATGTGGGTAATATGCCATGTCCTAGGGCATTTTTCTGGGTGTACAGTATGGGTGATCCGCCATGTCCTCGGGGTGCTGAGTTAAATCCTGTGTGTGCAATGTGGATGATGGGGCAGGTCCTCGGGTGCTGAGGTAAGTCCTAGGTGTGCAATGGGGCATGTCGTCTTTCTACAATGAGGGTGCTGGGGCATGTCCTGGGTGTGCAATGTGGGTGAAGGTTGGTTGCTTAATTTAGTGCCTGGGGCAGCACAAAACTAAAATACACCACTGACAGCTATTGTAAAATGCCTCGGGCATCATAAATATAGACTTACTGAAACTAAAATATTTATTCTTTACCAAGTACACAAAGTCAACAAGGCAGTTACTTTACAGAGTCTGTAAAGGAATCGAAAAAAAATCACCACCCAAAAATGTTTAACAGTCAATTATATACTAGAAATGTCACAAACAAATAACTTAAAACTTTTATTATAAAAAAAAAAAAATAAAAGGTTAAACGGTTTCCATAGAAAAAGTCATCCATAATGACCGAACTTTTTTTGCCATTTTGAATCGGGTGTTAATTCAAGTCCTGGGCTGTATTCTTTCTAGAGTGTCCAGTTCCAGTCTTTGAAGGGAAGGTCTTGTGAATGTTCTTTTGAGGCGTTAAGCAGTGCAGGGTCCTTTAAGAGTCATTTGGAAGGCCAAACAATTTTACAGTACCCGCTTCCCGACTGCTATCATATTTGCCATCCTTGTCATCACAAGCAAAAGCTAAGAGGTATCTCTTGGGGTGCCACGCCACAGTGAAGGTAGGAGATTCACACTGAACTTCACATAGCTTCTCACCTGAAAGACACTTACAGTGAGAAGAGCTGCACATCCACTGGACAAAAAGAATTCTTATTTCACAAACTATCTACTCAAGCATAACAATTCCATTTTAAAGGGGCAGTGCCACCTATCTTTTAAATATATATATATTAAGACAAATTCTGCATCTAAATGAAAAAAGAAACCTGTCTACAAACCTCAAATGAAGTATAACAGTTATTGCTTTCACTAGAGCAATAGCCCTGCCTTACTACCCTCCTTACTGAATGTCACTTCATTTAGAGGCCCTTATAAAATTATTTTCAATGTAATTTTAGTAAAGCATCTCAGCAGTAAATAAGCTAGGTGGAACTGCTTCTTTACTGATGATAACAATGGCTGGGTTGTTTGCATATTTCTTTGGTAATTAAGACACATCCTCTTACTTTCAGTAACCCAATCATATTCCAGGTTTTATGCATTCGTGCACACACAAACTATCCAGTTAAACTTCTTAGGTGCAGTCAGGCCAAGTATGCCTAATACTATCATTCATGAACCATCTTTGTGAAGGATTCTTACCTGTCTCCACCTGTGCAATGTCAATGAAATGATCCTCTGAAGCAGAGGCTAGCATTTTGCCATCAAAGCTGAAACTCAGAGTCCTGACAGGCCAGTCCAACCTTTAGCATAAAAAAAAAAAATAAAAAAAAGATTCAGCTTATTTTAATAAATTAACAGATAGTCTTGAAATAAGATATAATTATTAGTGACAGTTCTAACAATTAAATATTAAGCAAGTTACACCATGTATAAAGAGTGGGGGAAAATGCTAAATATAATTCCAACTTGGAATATTTCACCAAGTCATATTAAGTGCTTGTGCAATAAACATACAAAAAGCAAATATGTATGGTGCAATCTTTAGGCATAATAAGAATTTACTTCTTCAGCATTAGGATAGCTCTTCCCAAAAGGCGCATGTAATTAAAAAGGTTATATTTTTATACATTGATATGCAAACAGGGTGGATTAAAATCAATGATTTTTTGGGATTTAAATCAAATTTATTTTAAGGAAATTCTTTTGGTGGAAAAATATATCTAAAAATAGTTTTCGATTTAAGCTACATTTTAGCTGAAATGTTATTCAGTATAAAATAGTGCTTCGTTATGTGGCATGAGGCTGTATATTTATGCAATATTTACATTTTTGGTAAACTAATTCAATTAATCCAAGTTATCCAAGCTGAGATAACATTTTCACAGTAAAAATGGTGTGAAATAAAGTTCAGGAAAAAAATATTAATCCAGTGTTGTTCTGCAAATTTATTTATCAACAAAGAGACATTACCTTTGCACATTACCACTGCAGTTACTAAAAATTGACGTTTAAGAAAATACAAGAATATGTAGCTATACAATGTTATTGTTTTTGTTAAATAAAACAATTTAAGTAGTTCTCCAAATATGCGTAATCAACCTATTAAACTGAAATCAGTTCAGAGATAGCCATTTACTAATCTGAACGGTTATTTTAAATATGAAATCTTCATCTGGTTGCAAATATTTAAGAATATAACTACCAGAAACATTTAAAAAACACGATTTAAACAGAGTCTTACCAACTAGTGATTTAAACCAAATTCAACCTGTATGCAAGCATGTTTTAATGCTTTGGATCTCAACTATGTCATGCTTTCCAATTAAAGAAAACTATATGTATCAATGACTGATAGTTTTCAGGCTAAGTAAAAAAAAAGGTTTAGCGGAACAAGAAGAGTGGAGGTCTAGCAATTGAATTTCCGGTTCATGTATAGTAAGGTGCCTGCAATCACACAAAGAAACAGAACAATAAATGAATACCACAACATCCAGAGAACAACCCACTCCTTCCATCCTTTTGCGCTGTGTTTCTTGTTTAACATTCTTTTGCTGAGCGAGACCAAATATTTGGAAACACTATATAAATGTTTATAATTAAAGCCAATAGGTTCTTACCTTGAGAAACAGCGAACACATGCCAATTCATCTACATCCCACAAGCTCACAAGTGCATCAGCACTGCCTGTTGCGAAATATTTCCCTGTGGGGTCAAATTTTATGCAAATACAGTTGGAGGGGTGAGCATTGATTGACTGCACTGGTTTGAGTTCTGGGTAGCTGAAAGAATGTGACAAACAAAAACCCATATGAAATAAAGTTGCAAGTTATACCAAAGTCACGCTTAAAAATGGATTAACTAAAAATGTCAAGGAATGCTGATCTATAGTGCCTTCCCTTAGTGCTGTGGCCAATCCTTAACATGTCCTGCTCTTATCCTTGTTAAATGACCAAAACCAGCACAGGACGTTTTGGGACTAGTTCACACTAAATCATACTTTTTCATGTTGGTGGCAATTAGCATTAAATGTTATGGTTCCAAGTTGCGTTCCTTTCAAAATATCATCTCTACACAGCTACTTAAAGTGGGTCTAAAAGGCCAAAATAACATTTTAAATCGGAGCAAAAATCTAGTTCTGCCTGATTAAAACACTTTTGCCAGAAAAAAAAATGATTGTCGGATTAGGTCCCCTAATCATACATAGCAGGTGGCTGGCATAATCCGCAATTGCTGAAAATATCTCCAGGAGTAAGGGACAGCTTAGACAGCAAAGATATTAGCAAGCTATACCGCTAAGCTTTTACAAGGGAGAGGCAGTTAATATAATTAAAAGCACAGGTTATCCACATATATATGGGTGCTAACTGCTGGTGGCAGGCATGTAAGGATACCATAAACCCATTTTATGAACTACTCACGGTCACACATCATACCTCAGAATGTTGATGCAGCCATTCCCATTTGTTAAAAAGAACATATTGTTGTCATTGTTCCAGGAGATTTCATTCACCTCAAACTTAAATTGCTCTTCTGCTTTTGAACGATGCGTTTTTGCATCTATGAAGGTAATTACATCATCTTTGTTGCCCACTGCAATAGTCTGGCCATCTGGGCTCCAGCAGATGTTTATATTTTCACCTGCAATCAAATAGATTTATTTTAATGCTATAAAAAAATTAGAAACACTAACTTGTATTATGAATAGAATGTCTCCAAACATTTTCATTGCAAATTACAGTGTTCAGTAGCTGAGGAAGCAGCATCAAAACAAATAAAATAAATAAAAAAATAATAAATTTTTATTAAGTTTTGTGGCTCTTAAACTTTTGATTCAGCTGTAAATTCTATGCCCAACCTGCAGACCGTGTTTTCTGTTATAACAGTAAAATGGGAGACTAAAATCCCAAAACATTTTAAATCAGACATTAACCAGCTTTTTTTAAGTGTCAGTGAAACTTCTAGGCTACCACATCATCAAGTTGTAACTGTAGCTCTGTGAAAAGACAGTGTTGAGCAGCACCTAATATGCGGAACATGGCTCCAGTTGAGGACAGGATGTTTATATCCTCTCCAGCTTGGCAGTCATGAGTGTGAGGAACAGGCCCCACACATTAATAACGGAACACTGCTCCATCAAATAGAGGTCGTCCAGCCCTTGCAAAGACTAGGGATCAATATCTTTAAAACCATGCACAATTTCAAAAGGTCATTTTAATCAGGCACAAGTGGCCCAGTTAAAACAAAATTCAGAGTTTAATCTAGGGCTTGAGAAATATTTGTCGACTTTAGGAGCCAAGCAGACCAATTCAGAAGCCAGGGAGCTCGGTGCTTCTATAGTGTTGTATGTAAAACTATCAAAAACATTAGGCACCAGTAGGGCAAAGTTTAGGAGCCAGGCTACCTGGGATTTGTCGAGACCCTGGCTTAATGCCTTTTGTAATGTAGATTGGTTTAGAAGACTATTCCTTTTCACATAACATGGTGTAGTTGACTTACTATATTTTCTTTATTATTATTTTTCTATGTGCCTTTGTTAGCTGCCAATTCATATCTGATTTTCTCAGTTTATTTTTGGCTAGTTAGGCAATGCTCTATATCTGGTGAGCATTCTCCAATATTGTGATCATAGGTTTGCCCATCCTCTCTCTTGTTTAGCTTATTACAATATTAGACATGAATAGTGTTTCTCGTGGAACTGATACACTTTACTACTAAATACAACAGATTTCAGAAAGTCTTTAACGAGGTGACTCACCTTTAGTGTTAATAGTAGATACACTCTTTGTTGTCCTGACATCCCATATGCGTATTGTCTTGTCTCCAGATGCAGTGACAAACAGATCTGGGTTGGTGGGGTGCCAGCATAGTTGGTCTACACTGTCATTGTGCCCACGGTAGTTATTTTCTTTTACCTACAATAAGAATAAAAATTATCTATTTGGCCCCTATTTTTGCCCACTGGTATATTTCTTTGCAAACAGTAGAGGGAAACAAAGTGTAAGCACTCCAGAGGTTCTGTGATGAAAAGCCACAAATGGGAGAAGCTACACTGAGACACCGTAGCAGCCAAGACCAAATAAGTGGTCTTCACTCCAATCAGTTCAGTAAAACTTTATTGTAGCAGTTTAAAAACATCCAAAAAAGGTAAGGAAAATAGTAGAAAAGGGCATTGGACACAGAGTTGCAATTAGAACACAAGCACGCATTTATATGTTTCATGTCGATACTTATTCATAGGCTCAAAGCCCGGTGACTAATGTTCTTTTCTACTATTTACTGCACCTGTGGATGTTTTACACTGCTACAATGAAGTTTGATAGATTTGTACTGAATTGAAGAACACTTCTATTAAATCATTAAATCAGTAGACTGGGCCTTGTTAACTCACTTTGGTGCAAGATGAAGATCACTACTTGTATAATGCACAGGCTTTTATACATATGCTGTATAAATCTGTACTGCAGGTGCGGCAGCACTGATTCTATAGACACTGAGCATATAAAGTTGTATTTCATTTAGTCACTTCCTCTCCTCAAATTGAGTCTATTGAGTGGCCTATGAGTGACCTTGCTCTTGGACACAGTAGGATCTCTTAACAGTGCAACACATTGTCTGATGACATCACTAGAGAGACAGGATGTTCCATTAATTTGAATGGCATTATTCTCATTGGTTCTTGCAGCAAAAAAAGGACATTACTTTTACTCATCTAGTGTGGGCAGTCCTTGTTTCTTGCAAACTGCTGTAATTTCACAATTTCTTCTACAGGTAAGTTTTATATTTTAAGCAATGCAAAATGTAAGACATGCATTTTAACGTACTTTGAAAGCACATTAATATTTGGAAGATGCATTTTGGGCAGGTTCAATATATGTATAACTGCCTAGCAGTGAGAGCCATTTGCAGACCAGATAAGGCAGAATGCGTCAAAAAGTTTCTATTTACCTCTATAGCTGCTGTTTGAAATCAACCTTTGACCATAAATCCTGACTTGTATAAGCTCCAGTGTGCCAGAAAGGAATGGTTGTGCATACACAGACTCCTTATTATCCTCTGATGTCCCAGATAACCAGGCCAACAGACGAGATACTGGGAACTACAAGAAAACCGTCATTTGGACGCGCTGAGTGTCATGGGAGCAACTGAATGTCCACATCAGCACGGAGTTATTCAGGGACATTTATGACAAAGTCCAGGCCTGTCCAATTTTAATAGACGGAAAAAAAGGCGACAAAATCTGCCTACAGCCGGAATGCAAACGTTTAACCATTGCTGATCTATCACTCTGCAGATGAGAAAGATCAGTCTCCATCACTCACCAGCCGGTCTTTCTCCAGCACAAACACGCTGGCCGTCTTATCGAAAGACCCCGAGGCTAAGCGTCGGCCATCGCAGCTCCAGGCCACTGAGTGCACCTTAGCACTGTGAGCGGGAAACTCCCGGGTCTTGCAATTCCCACGAAAATGTTCCTGTAGCTCCTGGACCGACATGACCATTGCCCGGTTCAGAGGAACAGGACAAACGTCATAGAAAGAGCGACTTCCGGCGTCGCACAACTTAGACACAGGAGCATAGTTTTCCGGATTTGCGCTTGACTGAGACATGTTGGTTGTAACGTTCTACGAACAGTAGATGACACCAATCTGACCATGAGCTGCTTTTATCTCTTACTGTTTGTAATATTTGGAGGCACATGCAAGCATCTGATAGGAATGGTTATTAGTCTGACATAGCAGAGGTCGTAATGCTAACGCTTTAGCATGTAGCTTTGAAGTACCACAAGGAGACTTGTTCCAAAAAATTTAACAAAACTAAAGATTGAGGACCAAATAAGGCTTTCTCACTGTCAAACACAGGGTACGCTTCATATTTTCCCTTTCTTTTTTTTAAGCAAGATAAATCATTTTCTGATCAACCTGCATTGAACTAACACGATTTACTAAACACACCTATTTCTAAATAATTGCACCTATGATTAAAAGCATTCTTTAAAGAACAGAGGTTTTATTTAATTGACACAAACAACTGATTGAAACAGCATAGACTTGTGTATAACATCACCTGTAGCTTGACATACAAATGAACTGCTTTTCGGTGGAAAATGTGTAATTTGCATATTTATGAAGTTATGTGTAAGTGAAAGATTGCATCACGTGTAAGCATTTTAAGTAAAAATGTGTAAGAAAAAGAAAGAATACAAATAAAGCTCTCTTATTTATGTAGCTATATATGGGGGTAGATGTTATTTTTTTGGGGTCAGATGCATGAAGAAATGACCCAAGAGGTCTGCCTCCTGATAGAGCTATAAACAGTGCTCAATAAGGTAATTTATTTATATTATTTCAATAATGTTTATGCAATCTTTCAATTAAAAATAAATTATTTTTTTTGCCAATAGTCTGCTAATTTATGCTTTTACTTTGAATCTTGTTACATTTACAGTATAAACAATATTCAGGTGACAGAGAAAGAACACAAAGTACCCTAGTGAGCCATCTTTGCTCCATGTATGTCTATGACAACGAACACACCCCCTGCCTGATAGGAGATGCATAGTTTCCAACATCGGCTATATTTACAGGGACACATATTTGTTCCACCTCCTGCAGAAAGACCAAGCAAAATGCAGCCGGGCAGTATGTAGGATGGATATACACACAGACAGAATCCAATGAAGTAATCATGGTGGAGATCACATAAGACCTACCATGATTCATTAATTGGTTTGTGTCTGTGCGTATATGCATCCTACAGATTGCCGGGATGCACTTTGCATGCTCTTTTTGCAGCATGTGGAACACATATATGCTCCCGGAAACATGGCTCATGTTGACAACTATGGAGCACTCCAGACCACTGGGCTATGTAGAGGCCAACCTGTGGGGCATTTGTACCACTTTCCAACCCTCCCTCTTGTCTTTATACAAGGGCATTATGGGTGGTTTATCATGCGAAGAAACACATTCTACCTGTTAGTGATGGGATCATGGTATAATTTTTTTTATACATGGGGAATATAGATGGAATGCCATGGTTACACATCCCAATTAACCCCTTCGCGACCAACATGTCATAAGAGCCGCAGCGTTAGCAACTTTATAACGAGTTAACTCATCATACAGTATAGCCGACAGTGCGCTCTGTGCACACCGCAGGCCAGTCTGAAATGGAGCAAAGCTCCTGGTCATCGCGATTCACACAATGACCCTCAGCAGCAAAGAGAATGCATAAGAAAATTTAACCAATGAGAACATATCAAATATATAACATCCCTCCCCTCCTGTATAAAGTCCAGTGTAGCAGGAAATACGTCCTCTTTCTGTGTGTGAAAAAATAAAAATCAACCATACGAAAAACACCAGCCGCAATCGATCCAACGGGAATCCAATCATGCGAAAGTCGATCTAGAAGACCTTTGAGACGATCTGTTCAGGCAACCAGTACCAGTGAAGGTCCCTTTAAACTGATAAATATATGATACTGGGTAGCATCACGGAAATTTCAGGCTGGAAAAGGAACAGAGAAAAATGGTAAAATAGAAGGTATAACTTCACTAGGTAACCATAGTTCAAAACTTCTCAAGGATATATATTATCATAATCAATTAGTCAATAGAAAATAATCAAGCAAGGAAAAACATTCATATAAATAACACTTGAACCCAACTCGGGGGGGGGGGATTTTTAATAAAAATACCATAAATATACAGTTTAATATACAAATTTTGGGTGGGCATAATACTCGCCTCTGTGTCTTTATAAATCATGACTTTACGTCATAATTTATTAGTAAAATCTTGTAATTTATAAAGACACAGAGGCTCATATTATGCTAGTTCAAAGCCGGTCAATCACAGCAGAAGCAAAATGATCCGGAACCCTAAAATAAAACTCCTTGAATGTTGATTCACGTGACCAGTCAGCCGCTTTCAGCAGATCTTCCAAGCGACAACCAAGTGTGAATGCTTTTGATGCCATGGCACCACGTGTGGAATGGGGAGAAAAAATAGTCGTATCAATTCCAGCCTCCGTCAGCACCCATTTGATCCATCTAGCGAGGGATGGAGTAGAAATGGGATAGTGGGGTTTACGAAGGGTTAGACGTCTTAGTGCGACGAGAAAATATCAAAGGATACGCCCTCTGGAGTAAAGGAGCGTGCTGAGATATCCAGTGCTCTTACGTCTGATACTCATTTACACGAAATCAGGCAACATAACATAGCCAATTTCGCAGAGCGTTGTTGAAGGAATAAATCACAAATGTCTGGCCATGACTGAAACAGTATGAAAACCACATTAACGTCCCAAAGATTAGAATAGCGCGGCAGAGGTGGCCTGTTCAATCGAATTCCTTTGAGAAGCCTGCAGACCAATGCATGTCTGCCCGCTGGGACACCCTCAAACCCTAAATGTCCGGCGGAAATAGCCGACCGATAGACATTAATGGTGCGGTAAGCCCGACCATCTTCAAATAACGAAGTTAGAAATTGTAAAACGAGATTTATAGAAGCAGTAGCGGGATCTGCGTGGCGTTCCATGCACCAATTAGCCCATGAAATCCAGGCATGGCGATAAGCTCTTCTCGTCCCTGGTGCCCACGCTCCCTCCAGGAGTGAGAGAGTTGTTCGTGAAACGTCAGCGACAAACCAGGGACCCCTGATATCAGCCAGGCTAGGAGGCGAAACTGACCTGTCTCTAACAACGGGTGTGGAGACCCACGGAGATCGGTGATTAAGTCTCGCCAGGGTGGAAGGAGGCCAGGAAAATCCATGGCCATTTCCAGCAACATGGGGAACCATGGTTGCGTGTCCCACCACGGGGTCACTAACACCAGCGATGATTCGCTGCGATGAAGATGAAGCAGTGTGCGAGGTATCAGGCAAAAAGGTGGGAAGGCGTAGTGTCTGTCTGGTGGCCTCTGTTGGAGAAACGCATCCGTCACCAGGGCTTCTGGGTCCGGTCTCCAACTGTAGAATTGAGGTAGTTGCGAGTTCAGATGAGAGGCGAAGAGATCGATACTCAGAGGTCCCCAGATGTGTGTTAGCCTTTGTAATAGGGATTGGTGAAGCCGCCAGTTGCTGGAATCTGTGAAGTGACTGGAGTTCAAATCTGCGTCCATGTTGGATAAACCTGGAATATGTTCCGCCAGCACCGATATGTTGCGTGCGAGACAGAATTCCCAAAAGGTTGTAGCTTGACTGGACAGGGCTAGGGACCTTGTGCCACCGAAACTCCGTACTGCAAATTCTCCAGCCAGAAGCTCCAGGCAATTGATATGTAGATTATTTTCTTGAAGAGACCAGCATCCACCTGTAGATGAGGTGCCGCACTGTGCGCACCATCCTTGTAGACTTGCGGCCGATCAAATCTGGTACCGTGCCGAAGATTGCTCTTCCATTCCACGCTTCCATATGGACCAGCTACCACGAGAGTTCCTCTTTTGCCTCGCAGTCCAGTGGGATGGAATGGTCGTATGTCATTCCGAGATGAAAGGAACGTATCTTCACCTGTTGTAGCGCCCTGTAGTGAAGAGGGCCTGGGAAGATGGCTTGAATAGACACAGACAGGAGACCGATGATACGGGCCAGGTGGCGCAAGGTGATCAAAGGTAACGATAGGACTTCCTTGATCTCCTTCTTGATAGATTTCACTTTCACCTTTGGCAGATGTAGTGAACCTTGAGATGAGTTGATAACGAAACCCAGGAACTCCATGGTGCGCAGTGGTATGAGTATAGACTTGTCTTGATTTATCAAGAAACCCAACCGCTGGAGGAGATCCGTGGTCCAAGTTAGATGGGTGAGTAGTGTGGCACAATCGTGAGACATGATTAGCAAGTTGACTAAATATATTATGAGACAAGTGAACTGCCAAGTCGTGTGATCCCACCTGAACCGAAGATACGGCTGATGATCCGGGGTAACCGGGACTGTCAGGTACGCATCTTGGAGATCCAGTTTCACCATCCAGTCTCCTAGAAGAAGTAAATCTCTCAAGCAGTGAATGCCTTCCATCTTGAAATGTTGGTATATCACAAAGGCATTTAGAGGTCGCAGATTGATCACCGGGCGAATGCCGCCGCCTTTCTTGGGAACCAAAAATAGGTTGCTTAGGAAACCCTGGGAGTTTGGAGGAACCGTCATGATTGCTCCTTTTGAGAGGATACTGGTGACCTCTTGAGAAACCAATTCCCTGTCCCCTTGTGAGAAATGAATGACGTGAGGGGAACAAACCTGATAAGGGGGGAACAAAAAATCTATATGGTACCCTGCTACCGTCTGTAAGAACCAAGGGTCTGCCATAATGTCTGCCCACGCTTGTTGGAAGAAGCGGAGTCTGCCACCTACTTTTGTAGGGGAAGAAAGGTGAGTTAGTTTGGTCCTTACCGTAAGGTCGCCGAGATTGATAAGACCCTCGGGCGCCATGATTCTGCCATGGCCTGCTCCTCTGAGGGAAGAATGCCGCGGGTATAGACCAGTGATCTTGGAAGGATGTCCTGGAAGATGCAGGGCCTCGGGATCCACGAAACAGTCCCCTGGAATCAAGGCCGGGCAGACTGCCCCTGAATCTGCCGGCCCCGCCAAAAACCTTAGTATTGAAGACCCGTTTCATGTTTGACTGGGCCTTATCAAGTGCAGTAAAGGTCTGCATAAAAGAGCCCAATTCCTAAATGAAATTGTCTCCGAAGAGCATGCCCTTGGTCTGAGGGCCGGGTTCATTAGCTGCCATGTTAACCAGTTTTGGTTCTATTTTTAGGAGAATGGCCTTTCTTCTCTCAGCATCTAAGGCTGTGTTGGCATTGTCTATCAGGCAAACAACCTGCTGTATCCATCCTTTGATGGTATTCAAATCTACGGGGGTATCAGTGGCTATGCCAGTTTCCACCAACTCAAAGATTTTCGCACAAGGCCCCATGATGTCCAGCACCTTGTCTTGGCATACTTTAAGCGAAAAATCTAGGCCTTTTCTGGCCTTCCAGCCTGACTTTCCCAAGAACTGGGCGACCTTAGGATCTATCTCGGGTGTGTCACAGGCCAAGTCAGGGACTGTGGGCTGTGGGCATTCTGCTCACTGTTTATTGCGAGTAATTTTATCAAGCGGCTTGCGGACCCGTAATGCGATATATTGCGCAAAATGATTGGTAGGGAACCATTCTGCAGAACGGGGATGGTGTAGATTGTCAGGGTCGAACAGCGGTTCGCCCTGAGGGTCCAGCAAAGGCAAGGTCTCAGTAGGGACCAAGATGGGGGTATTGCCAACTGTATGCCCAACTGGGATCTCATCCTCATATAATGATATGGTGTCAGGGTCATCCGACTCCTCTAAAGCCTCTTCCAACATCGAGTCAGACTGCGATTAATCACTTTCGGCTTTAGCCGATTTCCATGATCGTACCGCTTTAGCCTTTTCCATGGTAAAACAACGGCATCTTTGTCAGGCTTAGCCTTGCCCATCTTAAATAGTTTGGAGGCATGAGGCATAGTATGGTGCGTCTTGCAGGATGCTTTTTTGCCCATGGCAGCTGGTAATGCCCGTTTCCCTTTTAAGGGTGGGGGGTACCGGGGCCGTACTAGACTGTGAGGCTAGGGCTGAGGAGATAGATTGTGCAATACTGGAGGATATAAGCCCCATGGCAGATTGTATTGCTTGATCAACTGATTTAGACATAGTGTGAAACTCCTCAGAGTTAATAAAGTCAGGGGAATTCTCCTCTTCATTGAGGGATATCATATCCTGCTGAGCAGGGTTCAAGGTGTGGGGTGGGGATGCCTCAGGGGATAAGTTATCCATAATATCTACTGCAAATGTTAGGTATTAATATATATGGCAGTATTATAGGTGAACAGATAGAAAGTCACCTTAGAGTTGAGGCAAGAAGCAGGACTGGAGTGAAAAAAAAACGGAGCTGCAGCAGTGAACTGTGATCAGCAAGTACCCAAGTCCGTTCAACTGACCTATTCGTATGAATGGGGACACTCACCCACATTTTACTTCATTTTGCAGCCCTCTAGCCCTTTCCAGGACTTTTTTCGAGGCCAAAAGTTCGTGGTCCCATTCACTTCAATGGGGTTCGGGGACAAGTTCGAGTCCGAACTTTTTTCCGACGTTCGGCCGAACCCGAACATCCAGGTGTCCGCTCAACTCTAATTGTTATGTTATACGGATAAGAACGATGTAATGAAGGCAGTGGAAGTAATCTTTGGAAAAAAAATTGATCTAAGATTGTTCTGCATACTTTCCTCAACAATGAATAGATAGTATGTTTTAGAGCCGTCTTGTTAGTACCCAAACATATAATATGCGGTTTTAACACCATAAAAAGATATCACACCACACTTTTTCTAACTTTTACACATCTACAAACGCAAATTTAAAAAATGCTAGATTTTCCCTTAGTTTAGAAATACCCATTATTTACGTTTTCTGTTTTTTCAGGTTATAACTCAAAGTTTTGTTATTTTCTCATTTTTTCTCCTGCAGTCACCTTTTGACCCCAACCATAATCACACTAACATTAACACTAACCCTAATCTAACTCTAACCCTAGTTGCTAACCCTAGATTTTCAACCTAACCCTAGGATTATTTTTTCAAAAGGCAGTCTAGCAACAGTAAAGAGCGACAGAAGTAATATTGATAATGTCTGTCACTCTTGTCAGCTCCAGGTTGGAGGGATTGGATGCATTTCGATATGGTGTCCATGGAGCAATTGCGCTGCCCCAGGGGGCCTAATTTGGGTGTTGCTTAACCTCTTTGCGACCTTATGACGAGTTAACTCGTCATAAGCGCCGCATTATTTGCAATCTTATGATGAGTTATGCAGGACTTTGCCTCCAATTCACTCCCTGTACTTCACATACTGAGAGAATGGACAAAAAAAAAAAGTTAACCCTTCCCATGACATGCTGTTCACAGTTTGTTAGTGTGACCAGTTTCCTTTCTACTTTATGGCCCTCATTCTGGGTTTTCTCATTTTTTTTTCTAAATATATATTATTTTAATATATTAATTTAATTACAGTCAACCACTGAATGCCCATGCTGTGGTTATGACCGTTTTAAATTAGGATAAAAATGTGTTTTAAATGTGTCTGTGGAGTCTTGCTTATAACATCACTAGGGTTGCCACCTTTTCTTCCAAAAAATACCAGCCTTGGTACTGTCTCCATAGACTTAACATTGGCCTGATGCCATTTATTTTCTGGCCTGCCGGTAAAATAACAGCCAGGTGGCAACCCTAAACATCACCTGTGGCATGGTATGCCAATAAGCTGCTTTTCCGTGGGAAATGTTTAATTTGCATACCGGGCCACAGGTGATGGTCATAAGACAGAGACTCCACAGACACAGTTAAAAGACATTTGTGTCCTAATTTACAGTAAAAAGAGCAATGTTAAGGTGATACAATCCCTTTAAACAACCACATATAAAAATGGAAAAATCAGCTCTGGTCATTGGCCCAGGAACATCTCTGGTCCTTAAAGGGTTAATGCCTCAACATGGAGGAATTATAGCAACAACGCCTAAGTGGAGGATGTGATCATCAATCGCATCCACCGCACCGTTTTAACGAAGAGACATGGAATTCGCCTTGTGTGGCGAATGGGTTAAAGAGAGGATTATAGCTTTTACACCAGTAAACAAAGCACTAACTGATGGTGGCGGCTCTGCATTATCAGGTCAGTACAACAAATTAATTTGCTAATTTAAGGACAACTGTCAACAAACAACTAACTTATGTTTAATTGTATTCATTCATTGTAGCATATCTACTTAAAAAAATCTATTAGTTAAACAGAACATCATTTTTGCCAACAGTTATCACTAAAGCCTAGATTAAAGCCTTTTGAATTTGTCCATATGATCCGATATTGCACTGAAACGCCCGAAGGTTTCCGGATGTGACCTTATTTGCAGCATGAACCTTCTCCTTCCTAAACAGAAAGTATCTGCAGCGCTCGAGAATCGGCTAGTTATGCCTGCAGTCACACCGGAGGATCGGCAATCATGTGACCGGTGTTGCTTGTACCAGAAATGACTCCTTATCTCAGGTAGCTGTGGTTCAGTGAGTTCCTGTACCCCGCAGTGATGGCGCTGGGGGAATTCGCAATGGACCACCCGATTGAAATTTCGGACGGCTCGGATTCCGACAACGCTGCAGACAGAGACCTAATGGCTTTAGACAGGGACAAATGCAAGTATTGGTACCGATTACCTGTAGATACAGACACTTCTGCGGCCCGGCTGGTAAGTTGGCACAGTCATTGGTATTTATTTACATGATACATGCCACAAACCGTGGTATATCACCTGCACCGGTGACTAAAAAATCCTTGAATATATGTAAGCAGCCGAGTGACAGCAGTACAATGTATAAGAAAAGCTTCACTTTTATTCTAAGATCTTAATTCGCATCGTGTCTGTAAAAAATAAATACTGTGTTAACATACTTTCTAACATTTCCAATGGCCAGAGAGGGACACTATTGTTTGGGGGGAGTGGCTAAAGGTGTGCCTATGGGTGGAGCATTAACTGGATGTGCACATGCATCTCTGGAGAGTATTGTAAATAGTTCACCTAAAAAAACAACCTGGAACCTAGGGACCATGTGTGATATTGAAACAAAGACTGGGATTGGTTGGAATGAATCCAACCCTATCTGTCATAACAAGAAAAGCTAACCACAAATCCTTACAGTTTTGCTGCTTGAGTTCTATGTTCTCCTGTATTCTTCTTTGTATAAAGGGGGGGGGGGCTAGGAATCAAACTGTAGCCTATCTGCTGCTCATCTCATGACAAACACCCATTTTAATATACTCATAATGTTATGCAATTTGTCATTGTTACATTAACCAGCCTTGGGCCTGGAAATTAGTAGTTTAACAGTAATATTAAAATGTATCTACATTTTTCCAGAGCTAGTGATCCTGTTGGATGAGTCACAAGGATGTAGATCAGGGGTCCTCAAACTTTTTAAACAGGCCAGTTCACTGTCCCTCAGACCGTTGGAGGAATATTATGCCATTCAGATGCCCAGGAATATTATGCCATTCAGATGCCCAGGTATATTATGCCATTCAGATGCCCAGGAATATTATGCCAGTCAGAGCCCAGGAATATTATGCCATTCAAATGCCCAGGAATATTGTGCCAGTCAGATGCCCAGGAATATTATGCCAGTCAGATGCCCAGGAATATTATGCCAGTCAGATGCCCAGGAATATTATGCCAGCCAGATGCCCAGGAATATTATGCCAGTTAGATGCTCGTTATACCTCCCTCCTCCCCCGCTTCCCCATCACTTACCTCCAGCTGCTGTGTCCCCGACGGGACGGCTTGCGCAGTGTTCCCCTCCTGCACGGAGGAGGATCCGGATGTGACGGAACACATGTCATGTCTCTCTGGGTTCTATTTACTAAAACTTGAGCTTGGAGGTTGAGATTAGCACTAATCTAGACCTCCAACAGACTCGTCACCCTTGGATGAATCATCTCAACCTCACAAAATGGTATTCACTAACATTTTTTGTGAGGTCAACATGAGACTATATTAGGCAACATAAGTTCGAGGAGGCTGTGACCAAGTCAAACTCGACCTCCAATTATGAGGTCTAGTTTGACTTAGAAGAAAAAAACAGCTAGTTTCAATTTGCTTGTTTGTTCCCAAGCTGTGATCTCTGCTGCCATACAGACTCCATAACCCTTATCCATAATTTGTGCCATTGCATGGTATTTCCTGTCGCGTGATTTTTTTTTTTTCCCGTTTTCCTGCAGCCGCATCCGCTGCGGCTGCAAGAAAAGAAAAAGGTAAACAACGGGGATCAGGGGGTCCCGGGATGCCCCCTCCCTGCGGGCCGGATAAATGTGCTCGGCGGGCCGCATTTGTCCCGCGAGCCGTAGTTTGAGGACCCCTAATGTAGATGGTGCCTGTACACTCACCTTGCATGCTGTGCAATCACCCCGTGTGCAAGAATACTGGCATTAGTTGCACCCCATGCCGGGTGAGTGTGCAGACGCACCATCCACTTCCTTGTGGATCACCAAATCCAGAAAAGAGGTAGTTACATCTTATTTTACTAAAGCTAGCAAATGTGTATGTGATGTTAGCAGTATAATAAAATAGATCTTTTTCATGTTCTACCTGGCAGAGTTGATTTAAAGGACAACTAAACTGACTTTTAATACTTGCTTTCTCAAAGCTAGTGCAGCGAGAGACCCTTGTTTGTGCATGGGATCGGCAGGAGTTAAGCAAAAGAGTCAGTTGCCGTCCTATAAAAGCATAGCAGCTGCCAGTCAGAGGGTAAACTGGCATATATAAAAAGTACATTTATCCTCACACTAGGGACAACTAACCTTTCTCTTGAGCTTCTATATTAGACGCACAAGTGAAAATGAAAGTTTAGTGACTTTATGGTTAAATGTTTGCTATTTGTTATTTCGTAATTGACAAAGTATAAGCATAGCTTAGCTATTTACTGATATTTAAACATACTTCTTGGCAGTTTTATTGTTTTGAACTTCTGTGATAAACCCAGAAGACTAATCCTGGAGAAGTAAAGAGGGAGATATTTGGTAAAAAGTAGGGATTGTTCCTCTTATTTAGGTATTTCCTAAATGGTGCTATCACTATGTGTGCCAAGGCATAACACTAACTATATATATATATATATATATATATATATATATATATATATAAATTATATTAAAAGGTGCAATTACCACTCTGCTGCCATTCCAACACTTTTGTTTGAGGGACTTTTTATAAGTAACCCTCTTTGTGTTATTTTGTCTGTAGTGTGAAATTAAGCCAGTGTTTACAAAATGTGACAGTGCAGCATTATGCATCATTTTAATTATTACATTACATTAATATATATTGCCAACAATTTACTTAGCGCTTAACCCCTTAGTGACAAGACATTTTGACCTTGACTTTCCCCTGGTGACAATGACTGTTTTCACATATCTGGGGTGATTGTGTTTCAGCTGTTATTTTCTTCTCTCACATACTGTACCCACACAAATTTTATATGTTGTTTTTATCGTCATAAGAAGGGCTTTAATTAGATACCATTATGTTCATGTTATCTTATAATTTACTAAAAAACAAATTAAATATGATGACAAAATTAAAACTTTTAACTAAAATATAATTTACAAAAATACAATCATTAAAAAAAAGACCCCGTCTAAATAGTTCTAAATGTTGTCCTGAGTTCAGAAATATGCATGTTTCCATATTTTTCTGTGAGTTTTTTCTATATTGACGTTTTGAACCAACCCAAACCCTAAATTTAACCCAAACACTAAATTTGACCCTAACTCTAACCCTTATGCTATCCCTTAATATGTTTTTATTTAATTTTAACCATATCCCTTTATGCTAAAAATTATTTAATTTTAACCCTAAAGATAATTAAATCTGTGTTTGTTTGTTTTGTTTTGTTTTCATTGCAATGTTGCTGACTGCCTCCAGGGGCAGTCAAGCAACATATTCAGAGCTACGGAAGTGAAATTTTTTTTATTTATTTTTTTTTACTTCTGAAGCTCATGACCACAAGAGCATGCTGCTCTGTCAATTTAGCGCCCACGATCGCTCCCTGGGGCAATCGTGGGTGCCCCAGACACCATATTTCGGTGCTGGCTATTGCCTCGACATCAAGGCAATAGACCAGCACTGTTACAGTGGTCAACTCATTTCACAGCAGGACGATGTTAGGCACGTCCATTGTCTGGAACGCAGTTCCCGTCAGGACGTGCCTGACGTCCATTGTCGCGAAGGGGTTAATACAGAACACAGAGGGAAACACCATACTATCTTAGATGAACAGAAATGGACTGATACATGAGGTAGAGAGCCCTGCTCACAAGTTTATAATCTAGAAGAGGGTATTATGACCTCAAAATATAGAGAATCACTAAAATTGACCAATTGTATTGGTATTAACCTCGCTAATTCATTCCCTTTGTTTGATTAACAAAGCAATGTAGCATATTGCATGTGTGAATCACATAACTTCCTGTTGTTGTTTCATAACAGCAGAATACAATGTTAATGTTTCATAATGTACAATGTTTACAAATGGGTACATATTCTTGTTAAACTGTAATGTAGTGTGCAAATGTTTTAGGCAGGAATGAAATGATGTAAAATAAGAATGCTTTCAGACATTTTAATAGTATATTTGTATTAATTAATGAAATGCAAAGTGAGTGGACAGAAGAAACAAGTGTCCAA